>OW679196.1:21647921-21805001 GCA_940337035.1 Agriotes lineatus | reverse complement strand
GTAGCCAACGCAGGAGTAACAGGTCAGACGTAATTGTTGTTATTTTATATTAACCAACTCAAAGGGCCGCCGCTAGATTTATTCTTTCCTTCCAAAGTAAATTGATGTCGTAAAAATTAAGTATAATTTTGATCAATCATTTTAACGAAGCTACAGTTAATTAACCATTGATCAGATAGTGTAAAATTAATTTGTACTTGATCCAAATTTTTAAGTTCTTTTAATATAAGTTATTTATTCTTTTGTGGGAGTTTTATTTAACCATAACTAGTAACTTACAACCCCTAAGTTACCGCACAGTGGTCAGAAGATGAGAATTCGACCTCTTAGGGCAAATAGTGATATATGGGCTTAAAAGCAACCCATATATCACACAAACGTAGCAGCACGTAAAACTGGTAACCGGGGGGAAGCAAAAACAACCCCTGTGGTTATAATGTTGCACTTGGTTCGCTGACCAGGACACTTCCAAGGATCCAGTTGAAAGGTAAATCTATTATGCTTCCGCTTTCCTCAGTGGGTTTACCTGTGTATTTTTCCCTTGTAGGATCATGGTGGCGCTTTAGCGATTAAGGTCTGCTTTTTGTTTAGCAAGCCGTTTTCCTCTGTGATCTCGTGTTGGACCTCCCCTCGCTCCATTAAGGTTGGCAACCCTTTTGTAACGGGCTGAAGCAGCGGTCCTAGGCAATACAGTTCCGATTTTGAGTTAACTTACGCGCTATTTTTCTAGCATTGTTTTAGCTGGTCGTAAAGCCCGTTTAGTACCATTACAAACTGGTGCGTTGTCGTCGTTACCGTTTTATTCCGTTACAAACAGGCAGACGAATGTGGTGCCATGCTTTTTTGTCGTAATATTGAATTCGTACCGTTACAGTTTAAGTTCTCTCGTTACAACACGAGTAGATCGGCGTCTATATTTCATCGACGCACCCTACAACACTTTGAGCTGCAACTGTCCATTTTCGTTTTATTACGCCCGTCTTCCAAGCATGGCCGACATTCATTAGGAGTGGTGTTTAGTAAATCGACCGCGAGCCTCCCGCTGTCCGTAAATTTTTAAGCTTCAGCGCCAGGTAAAATCCCAGCCGTTACTGAAGTTCCGTCGACCGACAAACCTTCGGTAAGCGCGGTAGACTTTCTTGATTTTAGCACCAATTTCAGCTACTTACCACATCCAGCTACGTCGAACATGTTTCGAGTTAACTCGGAAGTGGTCGCGCTATGGTCGATTCCACCGCACATTTTTAAAAATTGCTGTAGCTTTGTAATGCAGCTACTTTGCCACTTGTGCTTTTAAATATTCTCCTAAAATACATTTTTGCTATTTTTAGTGATATTTCAGCATATTTAAAAAATTCAAACCTTTTTTTTGTAAATGCTGTTGATTCGACTGGGGGGCTACTTCTAACGTACCCCAATCACTTTTTCATTTATCTGGTATTATAAATTAATGCTACTCTGTAAAATCGTTTATTATGCTTTCCTAGTAAAGTGCAAGAGAAATGCAGTTATTAACGACCTAAGGCCGTTAGTAAGCATCTAGCAAACGAGGCTAATAAATATATCCAAGCCACGGCTACGGCTGTTATGAGTAACCTTTCAGTCAGGTTGACCGTTCCGTTACTGACAAATAACAAGCAGGTGTTATGAAAAGGGTTTTTATTAATTTACAAATATTTCGTTAATAGCGCTTAACATATTTAGGAATATTATGAATATCATAACTGCCGCAGATGTTGTATTGAAATCCGAGCTATTTTCAATATGTATGGTGGTTTGGTTTCTATATAAATTACTTTTTGTGGATATCACGAAAATGTGGTTCATCAAGGTTTATCAATGGTGAAAGAAAACCTCAACAAACCTGGGCAGAGTCTTACGTCTACGTATAGGAATGAAGCACATTTATCTATCTATGAACGATAAAGGCGCTTGTCCTGACTGACTCATCACCTCCCAGCTCAAACTGGATCCAGAAACATGAAATTTGGAGAATATAATTGTTCCATGGCGTAATCACACGCTAAGGAGGGATTTTTTAAAAATTTCCCAATGGCGTGAAAAGAGTAAAATATGTTTTCACAAATTCCTCAATATGTTTTAGAAGTAGAACCGACAAGATGTCGATTCGGTTTTTACTTACAGAGGTTATCGATACAAATCCATTAATAGATAATTCAGAATCCTGCCTTAATCAACCCCTAAACGTCATGGGGGGGGGGGGGGAGTGAATTGTAGAAACCTTCATATATGATTGGTTTATCAGTTAGAAAATCCTCTTTTTGGCATAGATGCCTTTTTAAAAATCTTTAGAAAGCGCTTTAAGGTTTTTTTAAAAGTGTGTAAAAGTGAAAAGGGATAAAGAGTCTCATAAACCGCAAAAAGTTAAAAATGTAGACATTTTCAGGTGTTATCCACTTACTGCGTGGACACTTACCAAGATGGAGTATTCAAAAATATGAATCCCAAGGAGTATAAAAGGAATAAAAATGTTGTATAATTGACTGACCACCTAGGAAGGTGAAGCTCAGTCAATAAGCTTCTTTTACAAATCGTGTCAAACCCTTTTCCTGGATTTTCGGAATTTACATCCCAAAGGGGTTAAATAGGGTGGATGTTTCTTATACAGAGAGAGTCAGGTTACTTTCAGGGTTTTTTCGGAATTAACTTCTCAAAGGGAGTAAATGGGGTAGATGTGATTTTCAAGAGATCACCACAAAGCGGAAACTGCTGCAGATAGGAAGTTGAAATTGGACATATTAAATACTTTTACAAATCAAATAAAACCGTTCTTAGCGTTTTTCGGCATTCACTCCTTCAAAGGAGGTCAACGGAATGCATCTATTTTTGTAAAGATTGCCGGTAACTACTGCAGGTAGTAAACTAACATACAAATCAGTTTTTCTACAAATCGTGTTAAACTATTTTTTCGGTTTTTCGGAATTGGCCTCTCAAGGCGGTTAAATATTTGGATGAGTTAATCTAGAGATAGCGAGAATTACTGCAAGTAAGAAGTTGAAATTCCGCAAATCAGTTCCTTTTACAAATAAGTTCAAACTGTTTTGTCGGCTTCTCGGTATTCTTCCCAAAGGAGTGAAATCGGGTGGATGTGTGTTTGTTTTAGATCGTCACCAAGCGGCGATCACTGCAGATAGGAAATTGAAATTTGGAAAATCGGTTGTTTTTACAAACCAGGGTTTTTCGAAATCTACATTTCAAAGGGGTTGAATGTGCTTCTCAAGATAGCCATAGCGTAGTAGGATTAAAAGATTAATGTGCAAGACCGGTAGTTGTGGTGCCCCGCATAGAAATCGAGACAATCACAAGTATGAGTATAGAAGAACCTAAAACGGTCAAGATAGGATAGTGGCAAATATGTTATGGTTCGATAAATTTGCACAAAATTAGGAAAAATTGAAACAAACGACACAAAGATTAAGTTCTACAAAGCCATGGCTACATTGTTATTTATGTACGAAAGCAGATATTCGGAAAATGCCAGAATATAAAGTAGTAAAATCTGAAGTTAGGTATTCAAGGAAATCAGAGAGCTGCACACGATGTAATGGTACTTCTCCAGTGCCCTATAAACCACTTTACTGTAAATTTCGATTGCCCTTTGTTTGTTAGTTAACTCAATAGTAGAAGGATAAGACACACTCTTACTTCAGTATAGCTAAGGGTATTATCAATATAGAGAGTTCCGGCTTGCAACCTGCCACCTATAATTCTGTAATTATACATGCAAATCCTGCCAGAAATGAAAACCAAACAGTTTACACGAAAATACATATACTCTGTAAAAGGAACATAGAGGCATGCAAATACATAGAAAGGGTTCAAAATAGTAATATATGTATTATATGCGCTATTAACAATAGCAAGAAACAGTTCGTTAGCTTAATGCTGAATCTACATGTTTGAATACACTCTTTGAGTGTAAGTATGAATTATTAATTATCAACTCCAAATCAAAAAACCCACAGTGTTGATAATGTTTAAATTCCATACAAAAGTTCACTTAATGCGGTCCTGACTCTGGTATCTCAAAATCAGCAGACTCGATATCTCAACAGAATAATGCAAGCGCGTTGTTCTGAAGTGATAATTCAGCAATTACGTGCACTTAGCCTTTGACCTCGTCATGGGTCGTTGTAGCTATTGCACAATTTGTTGTAATAGTAGTTGATTCCTCATTGCGGCCTTGGTTTTTCCCAATCTTCTTCGTAAAATGTAATTATAGTACCTAAACTTGCTCTTATTTTGTAGCAAGATGATCAAGAGATCAGCTCCATGGCTTTGGTAGCTACTCACAAAGACTTCGTGCGTGGCAAAGTTGTCTGGCTTCTCTGGAGTTTGAATGGCAGCTGCAATAACAGCTTTTACTATAAACTGCTGTATCTCGGGTAGGTTTTCCCAAGCTGGCACCTTATAATACTTCGCGTGGCGTCCCCCTTTGCTTGGAAGCATGCAGAAATCGCTTATTACTACGCGACTAACTCCTCACGCCACTAGGTCCGCGAATAACTTGCTTTGGTTCTATTAATAGACGCACTCAACGATTGCTGATTTGCGCCCACAATTTAACGCGCGTCACTCGTTATAGGTTTTAAATGCATAATACGTTTTAGCTTAATTATTACAATGTAAAAAGTACAGTTTAGTTCTATACCTATCAGAACAATAGTTAAAAAAGCAAAGTGGTTATAAATACCAAGATGACATAAAACTAACCGTTACAAAGAAGAGATCTAATACGAAATAAAAAGGTGCCCACGAGCCCAACGTATATACTATGGATGAAAAGGTAGTTGATTGCAAAGACAATTTGAAGAAGCACATAAATTGCTTAACTGCAATTCAAGAAGCAAAAGAGATGTAGGTCGGCCGAAGATACGTGATCATATAACTTTGTTGAAATGGAACAAGCAACTACCCGATCCCTATGGTGTAGAAAAAACAGAAGAAAACATTAGGAGATGATCCGAAGTAGACCTGGGCGTCACGGAGACAAGTGATATGCCAATTAAGTAGAATGTAAAAAGGAAGAGAAAGGCAAGGGAAAAAAGTATAAATCCACAATGGCCAATCAAATCTTATAAGATGCAGCCACTAAAAATAAAAGAATTGAATACTGGAATGTGGAAGATGTCTTCAGATATAAAATGCTGGATACAGAGGGATTCACTATCGTAGTTCATCATTAGAATCTCTGAAACACTAAGGTCAAGTAAATTGGGACAAATTTTGCAGAATTTGGAACATCCTGTATATTTAATTAAACCTTTGCCAATATTTGAGGTTGAATATTTTTCCAGTTTAAGGTTCATTAAAGAAGTGTGGATCAATAACATTATCTCCATTATAGACCGCACCAAATATTAATTTAAATACCCATTACAAATGTGATTCTTCGATTCTGTAAGGGTTATCTTGCGAATAGTAATCGGAATTATGCCTGTTAAATCAACCTGAATTAGTAGTACGCATAAGCAAAATGCGTTTTGTTATGTTTTTTTAATTAGTAAGACATCATCTATTATTAGGTTAAATGGTTTATTGCTCATTCGTTTGCGACTACAATCGAAAAATGTGTAAAATATAGATTTTAGTCAATAAATTAGTATTAATCTTAAGGTATTTTCTCACACAACACCAAAAAGCATGCTCTCAGAGCCATAAACTCGGCCTCTGAGGCTGGAAACTGGCATAACCCGCAACGCATAAGCAGGAGATCGCTTTCCAAGCCAAAATTATTTCTTCCATGAAACTGTAGACCGGCGATTTTCTATAATTAACAGTCGGTACAAAGTTACTAGTACTGACACCTCTAATCAGTACATATGGTCCTTTGATCCGGAGAGAGAACAGACAATTCCATTTAACCAACTAAGGTAAGTACATCATTCGGGGATTCGATCCGTCCATCTACTACTGCGAACTATCATTAAAACTATCGCGGACTTAGTCTTGCTTGCTTAGTCAAATACAAAGAATAGATAATTTTCACTCCATTGGATAACAGTACTACCTCCTTCGTCAACAAGTACGAGAAAAACTGGACAGCTCCCTCGTCATCAGTGTTAATGTTGATTATTTTACGCACTCAATACCAAACGGTATGTTTTCCAATGTATAGACTTGGTATCAGAAGCTGAAGACTGCCGAACCCTCAAGTCTTAATCAGGAGAATGCTTCCAAGCCAAAACTACTTGGTCTGTGAGGTTGTAGACCGACCATGTTTTATAATTAATAATCACTTATATTAGAACTCCCAGAACAGTATATTAAGTAATGCATAAATTATATTTAGTCATAATTTTGAGATCATAGCCGGATTTCAGAATTGCTGATTCTAAGGCGCAACAATTTAAAAATGTGCACCCTGTATAAAGTTATTATTATTTACTTCAAAGCAATTCAACTCATTTTATTTTAACGATAAACGAAAGTTACTTTAGAGTTTTATTGTTTTATGTTCCATTTACGTGACTCCCGACATTTCAGATATGAAGTGTCTCAGCAGAGAAACTATGAACTTGCGAGAATCCATCGAAACTATGTCGTATTAAATTCTACTGTCTAACTCAGGAAGTTTATAAGCGTATGTCAAATTTACGCAGCTCATTACCACTGCCTGCAGTCACAATCGATGAAGAGGAAGACATAAAATTTTACCAATTGGTCCTGATAGGATCTGGAGCCATTACAACCGAAACGAGGTCCCATTTATAAAACTGCTCAAAATCCGGTTATTTAAATAAGCCGCCGAGACATTTAATAAAGCCGGGCGATATTATAACAATAAATCACCCTTCAGGCTATGTGGGGTATAAAGGTGTACATATAATTGGAGGAAATGGAAATGCGACCCTGTTATGCAAATTCATTTATAATTTCCACAGCATTTTGAAATTCTTTTGCGTCATTCGGCTGCGCCCATAAATATCCCCGATTTCCTTAGCACTAATGTTTATTACTTCGTTATTCGTTGTAACGTTTCTACTTAAATTAAACCCGCCCGCAGCTGCTGCAACGGGCTTTATTAAATAATTATGGGTGCAGGAAAAAGGTTTCAGGCTTAAAAAAATTTCAAATATAACTTTTTCTTAGCTGTCCTCAAGAAGGATTGTAAATAGTAACATAAAGGTTAATTTATATGTGTAAGTTCGTTAGGTTCTGCTTTTTACTTACCTCGTCTGAAAGACGAAGGAAGTATTGTAATCACGAAAAAATCACCTTCTGAGATTTCTTCAGATCTTCACATTCAAGGTCCCTAGATGATAAAAAAGAGGTTTTCTTAATTGCGTCTGTCTGTCTGTTTGTCCGTCTGTTTGTCTGTCTGTCTGTCTGTTGGCAGTATAGCTCAAAAACTATATGTCGGAGGAAGACGATATTTTGCATACATATTATATGTATGCATATCTACCTCTCATAAACCGGTACAATTTCATACAAATATATACAGGGTGAGCACCTTAAAAAAATTAAATTTGTTTATTTTTGTGTTAATTTTTAAATAGAAGGCGCGCCGAACTTATTTCGAAGAGACTCGGTAGCGTAGTTGGATTTATCGATGCAGATACGATCTCTACGCAGGGTGCGGTTACGATCGTTCTGTAGATGCGGCGTGTTCAGACCCCAGCGGGATACATTTTTTTATTTGAAAATGTATTTAATTTATTAGAAACGTGAAGATATTTTTACTCCTAACTTAATTTGATTTCTTAAATAATTTAGTGTCACAATGTCGACGAGGAAAGTTCTGGAGCCTTTTACTGATTTTTTCAAGCTGTAATTGCTAAATCTTCGTTAGAAAAATGCATTTAAACAATAGCTTTTGTTGGTTTTTAATAAATTAAAACGGGAATGTTACATTTTAGTCACAGTTCTTGCAACAGAATAATTATTCATAAGTAAAGAAAAAATTCATAGACTCATCAATTTTCTGTAAATTAAGATGTCACTTTACCCACATTGGTACAGAACTGTGGGGCATATGAATTTAGACGGCAGCTAAGTTAAATTAAAACAAAATTCTATATTCATCGTATAGCTTGTTGCTGTGGTAACTATAAATTTCAACGACGCAGCATGAGAAGGTTATATTTAATCATTGGCCAGCGATCAAAAGCTCGCCTCTCAGGCGGCTGGCCCGGGTTCGAATCCCGGCGACTCTAGAGTTTAAAAATCGTACGCTCCACGACTACTACGCTAACACCTACGGTAGTCGTGAGCTTCTAACAAGAAAACTCTCCTTCATGTTCAACGGACCAGGCTAGCCACCTACTCGCTTAAGGGCAGAGAGGGCTCATAGAACCCCTTATGGTTAAAACAGGCCACTGGCCTATAAGAGGAAAAATAAAATATACCATTGCATGAATTAAATGCTTTTTATCTGCATTAAAATTGGTTACAATAGGTGTCGTTGAAATCACAAATTAAAGATTGGAACTGTTAAAGGATTTATATTAAAGTTTTGCTGATGGAGCAAAAGCATCTATATATTTAAAACGTGAAGCGTTTTGTTTCGACATCTATTTTGAGGACTTCCACTGGGGAGATTCCCATAATTCTTTTTTTAAATGAAAGCCGTCACCGTGTAGAGGTGCACAAAATTGCAAATAACTGCATAACTTTTAGAGGAAAAACCAAATAGTGTAGCCCGCAAGTGACGTAACTTAGCTTCCAGCCCCTAAGCCGTGGAACAAGTAAACGCTCGAAGTCCGCCCGTGGTATTCTGTTGATTTTTGTAGCGGATCACTGTACCAGCTCGAATTTGTTTGTGTAAAATACGGCGTAAAATGCGTTATGGTTTGAAATTGCAAGTAATATTCACTCATATGAAACATCAAATAATAGAGCTGACATTATAGCCCATTTAAGGAAGATCTAAAAATGATACGGCTGAATATTAAAACATTTAAAAGTTTGGTTAGGAAAACAAAGATAACAGCCAAAATTAATTTCAAAAATCCAGGATGCTTTAATGGAATGAATTATGTTTCGTTTGCCTTGGCAAACTTCTTCAGATTCAAAATTATTTACATTTGTATTTTTACATGAATAAGGGTTCCTAGAATGAGAGAATTAGGTTAGAAAAATTAAGCATGTGTTTTTGATAACAAATCTTACCTTGGATTATTTAAAACATTATGATTAGAATAAAAACACTAAATACATATGATAGAATTTTTAAAGGGAGGAATTAACACTCCCCTTCATGGTTTTTAAATAGCACATTTTATGCGAAAGCAAAATAAGGAAATTATGCCGGTCATGTCAGATTAATATAAAGTTTGATGTGAAGTTATCTGGGAAGAAATCCCGTTGGTTCAAAATGTTGAATATATGAAAATATTTCCAAAATTGGGCCAAATTCAAATTTGAAAATTAATAATGACAGAGATTTCAAATTTTTTTCAATTATCCAGACAAAATACTATAATGAATAAAATTAATATGAAATATTAAAGTTTATAAATTAGAGAAAATTATAAAAAAATCAAAAATGCAATATTTTCAATTATTTAAAATTGTTTATAGAATATAAATTTTGTTTTTATGTTATCGAATCAAAGGAAACGATTTACTAAAGTTTGATAAGATTAAAATAAATTGAATGTAGGTTTTCAATATCTGTTTTATAATTTATAGATTTTGAATTTTGTTTTATTGCTATCATTTCATAAAAAATTCGTTTACTTAGGTTGTACTCTCTTTGTAATATTCTTGGGGAATTAAAATTGAAATTGTGGAAATTATCAACAGCGTGATCTGATAAGGCAGTATTGAGTTTATTCGGAGTTAGAGTTTTCTTTTCTATAGATGTTACATGTTGTAATATTCTTTTTTTGAGGTACTGTTTGGTTTGACCAATATAGCTAGCATCACAGTCACTACAATTGATTTGATAGACAATATTAGATTCTGATTGAATTTCAGTTTTATCTTTTAAATTATTAAAGAAAAGTTTAACAATGGTGTTATTATTTTTGAAAGAAACATTAAATTAAAAGTTTTCAAAAGTTTACTTAACTGTTGTGACAATTTAGGTATGTATGGAAGAGATATGTAACATAAATTTTCTATATATTGATCGTTATAAAAGTTTTTCCTAAACAATTAGGGTATAAGTCAAAAGAATCATTTTTGTTATTTGTGATTTTGAATTTAAGTTTATTCAAAAATTAAAAAGAGAATTAATTGACTAGTCCTCCTTACGAGCTGAAGACGTACGATAAGTTTTTCGATTACAGCTGGAATCAATTTGAGCAATATATGCAAGTTGGTCTGGTGGTGTCTGCATACCTGAAGTAGTAGGAACAAAGCCTGTTTACTGCACAATGAACGTACAGAGCTTTGTATAAACCTAAAAATTTCAAACATCAACAAGGGTGAATAACCTAAGTTTCACATTCTTATCTCAGCAGGTTTGTTTGTACGTAAAAACTGTTATGCAATGTAAACTGGTGGCTTCTGTTATAAGAACCCACAAATTCTAGGTAAAATAAGCACTATACAATTTTATTCAATTACACAATACCCTTCACGCAATGGAAGAAGAGTGCATTACCCGTTAGAGAAGATGGTAAATGTATTTTAGAACAAGCGTTAGTTGAGTTATATAAATATAGAAGACTGATATAAGCTTCTTTGAAGAGGAACTTGCTTCATAGATTTATAAGATAGAAAATAAATCTTTAGACATATTTTTTGTCGTCTTCACTTCTGCTAAATAAAATTGCAAACTTATAAAGAACAATGGTAGCCAGTACATACATTAAATTGCGCTCAACATAGAAGCCCACTTAATCATTACATTGTAATATTTTATATTTTACACAAACATCTCAAAGGAATATGGATTTTCTTGACAAGCCGAACAAATGACAATCGGCAAACAGTTTCTGCCTTTTGTTTTCAAGCTGTATGTGTCAACAGCAGGTTACTAAATACGACGTCGTTTTTTCTTTTAGAATTAACGTGAAAGTTAATAAAGCAGAAAGCAAAGCAATATCTCTTTCACGCGACACGAATTATTAGTTCTGCTTTAACGTCATAGGTGTCGCAGCAGGGCTACAGTAATCCCCAGTTACATACAACGCAAATATTGCATGACAGCGATTGTATTGGCACGTTTAATTTTAAGCTTAGGAGGTTCCGCAGGTCATCGGATATCCAAACAGCTCTAAAGGCTGTTTACAGCAGCGACTACGTTTACTCTGCTGATCGATCAGTGTGCTAAATTAATTTTCTGAGTTTCCACCGAAATGTGCTTCTTGCCGGGCAGGTGGGTGGTTTCGACTGCTATCGGAGATAGGAATACTTGAAAACCTCATCTCTGGTTTTTTTCAGGTTCAGCATATGAGAACTTTCTTTGCAAAATAAGTTTAAGACCAAGTTTTTCATTTGCGCCACATATTCCAATGATGCATTTTCGTGGTACCTTACTAATAGTTTTTGGAAAAAGTGATGAATGAACAGTGTAAAACAGCTAAAAACTAACATGCACAACTCAGAGTATATAACAATAATTTTTTTGAAACCGGCAGTGAAGTACCTCGAAATCGTCATTAAAATACGAGAAATCAACAGTGAAGTAATCCATTGTTTTACGACTTTTTTTAGGCGGCGGGGCGATAGGTAAAGGTCAACCGGCGTCAACATAACCTAAAAGAGTCGGTTACAATGTTGTAATTTCCCGATTTCTCGATTTAAAAAATACAAAATAATGTACTCCTTGACACTGAAGTTCCTTTTATCTCTCATGTGGTTTATTTGCCTTGGCCCTGCGGCACTCGGTAGCTATTTATTTACTGCCATACTTCGTTTTTATTTGAATCTTTGTTTGTAAGCTCTATATGCCTATTGCCTTGTACCGCACTGGTATTGTATTTCAACTTGAATTGTTGCTTCTCAAACGAAATAAACAGGGTAGATGGTAAATGTTTATTTATTCAAAATTATTTTAACTTTTCAACTTTCCCTAAAAGACGAAGGAAGTATTGTAATCTCGAAAAAATCACCTTCCTAGATTTCTTCAGATCTTCACGTTTGAGGGTCCCTAGATAACTCAAAAACCATTTGTTGGATTAACACAATATTTTGTATGCGATTATATATCCACCTGACACGAAACCGACACAAGTTGGTCATATACAGGGTGCCCGTTTTGGAGCTCCACCATGGGGATCTCGGTAACCATAAGAGATACGAGGTCGGTTAAATTGGGGAAAAGTTGCGCAATTTGGAGCTCAATAATATGCCGGTTTAAAATTTCAAAATTCCGATTACCTCCGGAGATATCCGAAAAAAACCGGAATTTTGGAAATACGTTTTTATTTTTTCCTCGGCTTATTTGGTGACCTAATTCAAAATGAGTGACACTTCGTCATTGCAACTTTTCCTCCTCTACAACCTGCCGATGTCATATTTGAAATCAGACGTTTCGATTTCGACAATCATCATCAACTTTGGTTTTTCTTATGGGCACTATCTTGGATTTTCACATTTTTGAATTCAGCTTTGTTTTCTGATTACGGTGATGTATCACATGTTAAGGTTCAGTGTTGCAGTTTGGGGTGAAATATCAAAAATTCTGTTTTGCAAAGACTGCCTTGGATATAACATCCATACTTTTGTTTAACAAAGGCATTGTTGACAGTTCGATTTAAGTTGGCTTAACGTCACCTACAGTTACAAAATTAGTATAAATTTATTAACAAAATGCTCTTTTCAACTGAAGAAAAACGAGATATGCTAGAAATTTATTTATTTGACAGTAGGATATAAAAAAGGAGAAAATTATGTTTTAAATTTACAACATAGGATAAAACTAAATTTTGAGAAACAAGTAAATAAAGAAAATTATAAGAGGTGCTCGAAGGGTTCACCCTCCACTTCCAAGCACAGCTCTATGCGTCTTCTTAAATTCTGCATTGATCTTAAAACGTCCCTTCTTCTTATTTTGGTCCTTAAAGTTGTGATGATCTTCCTTCGCAGCTCATTAATATCGGCGGGTACAGATTTATAAATGAGATCTTTCATAGTTCCCCATAAATAGTAGTCTAATGGGGAAAGATCTGGTGAACGTGCCGGCCAACGTATGTCTCCACTGTTTGAAATGACTCTACCCGGAAATATTTCAGACAAATAATCAGCCACTCTCCTAGCATTATGTGGCGGAGCACCATCTTGCTGGAACCAAAGGTTATTCAAGCGGTTGAGGCAAATGTTGTCATCGATGTAATCCGTAAGGTAGGTCCTTAAAAAGTGCAAATACCCATCTGCGGTCAAATTGTCTTCGTAAATGTATGGGCCAATGATCGTACCGCCAAATAAACCAACCCATACATTTAGCCCGAAACGTGCTTGTGGTCGACGTCCTTGGTGTTCGTGTGGATTTTCAGTGGACCAGACATGTTCATTGTGACGATTGAACATGCCTGAGTTGGTAAATTTGCACTCGTCCGTGAATATCACGTTGGAAAGAAAATGGGGATTTTGTTCCAACCGTGCCATGATATTCCTACAAAACGCTGCCCTCCGTTCAGTATCTCCTGGATGCAAGACTTGGGTGATATGAATTTTAAACGGGCGATATTTATGTTTTTTCAAGACTCTCCACACTGCTTGATGTGATACGTTAATTTCGTCTGCTATAGCCCTTGTTGAAGTTGAAGGATTATCTTGAATCTAATGAAGAATTCAATTCATTGCCGTTTATTATTTTTGAGAAAGTTTTAACAATTTACTCACCGCCTGTAAAATTTCCACTTCATTCGCATTTGGTCTATGAACACGTCTTCGAGGCTTAGAAAATGCACCAAACTCGGCTAAATTTCTATGAAGGAATAACAAATAATTTTGAGCTGGTTGTTGTCTTTCTGGATACCGCTGTAAATATCTTTCCGAAGTAACTTGCGCATTTCGATGCGAAGCGTAATAAATTTCTAGCATATCTCGTTTTTCTTCATTTGAAAAGGGCATTTTGTTAATAAATTTATACTAATTTTGTAACTGTAGGTGACGTTAAGCCAACTTAAATCGAACTGTCAACAATGCCTTTGTTAAACAAAAGTATGGATGTTATATCCAAGGCAGTCTTTGCAAAACAGAATTTTTGATATTTCACCCAAACTGCAACACTGAACCTTAACATGTGATACATCACCGTAATCAGAAAACAAAGCTGAATTCAAAAATGTGAAAATCCAAGATAGTGCCCATAAGAAAAACCAAAGTTGATGATGATTGTCGAAAATCGAAACGTCTGATTTCAAATATGACATCGGCAGGTTGTAGAGGAGGAAAAGTTGCAACGACGAAGTGTCACTCATTTTGAATTAGGTCACCAAATAAGCCGAGGAAAAAATAAAAACGTATTTCCAAAATTCCGGTTTTTTTCGGATATCTCCGGAGGTAATCGGAATTTTTGAAATTTTAAACCGGCATATTATTGAGCTCCAAATTGCGCAACTTTGCCCCAATTTAACCGACCTCGTATCTCTTATGGTTACCGAGATCCCCATGGTGGAGCTCCAAAAACGGGCACCCTGTATATATATACCGGGTGAGCACCTGTAAAATATAAAACTATGTCTATTTTTGGTTTAACTGTGAAATAGATGAAAGTAATAATTTGCACATAGCTCAGGCTTTACCCTTGACAGAAAGAGGCAATGCATAAGTGCGTTGTGTTTAATGTAGCTGCATCGCAGCTCCGAAAAATCCCTCATGGCAGGATGGGAAGGACGAACGCACTACCCACGGCTTGCCTGCTTCCCGTTGAAATCCTTTTCGCAGACGCTGAAATCGCTAGCTCGAATCCCGTCTGCAATACCTTTTTCATTTATTTTCAAATTGCATTACCAAGTGTTTCCTTTTATTATTTCAGTATTTTATTATATTTTTACCTTTAGTTACCTTTGATTTTCAAAGTATTTAGTGTCACAACTTCCACTTGGGGAAAACTTCTGAATAGAGCCCTTCACAGATTTTTTATTGTAATCGTGAAAAAAGAATACATTTCCAGATTTCTTCAGACTTTTACGTTTAAGGGTTTGTAGATGACGAAAAACATGTTTTCTCAATTGCGTTTGTCTATCGGTCTGTCCGTCTGTCTGTCTGACCGTCTGTCTGTTTTCCGCTTGTTGGCGGTATAGTCCAAAAACTACGTGTTGAAGGAAGATGATATTTCGCATGCGGATTATACGTCTATCTAGCAAGAAATAGAATATACTCCCGGTCAAATATATACAGGATAAGCACTTTAGAAAATAACATTTTGTCTATTTTTACTTTAATTCTAGAAACATTAGTTAAATAAAAGTAATAATTTGCACATTCCTCAGGTGTTTACCCTTGACGAAAATACGAAAATATCTTACACCCAACATATACAGGATGTACAGCTTAAAAGATCAAAATTTCTCTTTTTTCTTCAGCATTTTCAAAATTTTAGTTAGACAATTTCCACCTGCGAGGTAAGTTCTGGGTAAAGCCATTTACTGATCTTCAATGATAAAGTTTTGCTAGATTCTGCTCATTTAATATACATGTTTTCCTTTATAACGGGGTCAAGGTCAAGGTTGAATACATTTTTAAGAAGTGGAATCTATAAAATGTTGACAAGTGTATTTTAATGCAGTCAGTATTAATTTAAATACATCAAAAACTTAACAAATTCAACTTTTTAGACGAAAAGTACAGTAGCTGATTAAATTCGTTTAATAGCATTCCGTCATGTGTGTATTATAATGTTCTGTATTCGTTTTTATACACTAATTTTAAGCAATTGGGCAACTGCTGGTAAATTATAGTAAAGTGTGCTGCAATATTACGTACACTCTTATTTTCTCAACATAAAAGGGCTTTTATTGGCAGTGACGTTAGTTATGAAGGATCTATACATTAAAAAAATAGATAAAGTTTTAACTCTTCAAAATTTTAAAATACTGTTGCAATTACTCTGAAACTTTACTTTGTACATATCATTCTACGAAAATTGCGTGGTTTTGTGAAAAATTATGGTTAGAAATTCACACAATCTTAGAAAGAAATGAAATTAGAACATATAGTACGTGTTTTCTTAACGTTTAAATTTAATTATCAAAATATAAAATTGTTGTGATGTAGATTTTTTTTCAAATTCCTATGCATCATTTAGAAATAAATTGCATAATTGATCGATTTCTATGTCACAGGTATAATCTTATGTGTAATATATATTTTCTTGTGATACTTTTAATGTAGTAATTTATTTGAGTTATATACTGTTGTTTATACAAACGTGCATGTATTATATGTGTGAAAATGGATTTCCGTAAATAAACATATTATATTATTATTATTATTATTAAGGTAAAATATACAATTTATTTTATGTTATAGCTTTAAAACTGTTTGTCATTACAGTCTGAGAGCAAATATATTGCGATTATAACAAACCACAACTTTAATTACCTTCAGACCTGCCTGCAAAAACGACATGCGGTTTGGCTACGTTCTCCATACATAGAAATTCCATTTTAATTTGCTGTTCTAAACCACTAATCAAAATGAATGAATATGTTTCGAGGTTTCTGTATCCATTAGAATCATTGCAATTAGCAACACTGTAACATCCAATTTAACTGAAAGTAAATATACATTTGTTGCTATTTTATTATTTAAACTCGGCGAATTCGCGGTGCGATAAAAATCTATGTTAACAAGATTTTATAACATTATGTTTGCCGATTTATTATTATATATAATGAAAGTTTACAGATGGAGATAACAAATGCTTTTAAATAGTACCTGTTCACGCGAGAAGAAAAGTTTCACACCATCTTCGGGAGCGTCATGACTTACCTGAAATTAAAAGAAATATATTAAGATTTATAGAATAGCACATGAGTTTATCAAACTAACTACTAAATAGTATATGTACCCTGCTTCAATTAAGCACATATGCAATTTTTGCTGAGTATGTTGTTGTCGTATCTAATTGAGAACAAACAGACGCTTTGGCCAAGAGAAGAGAAAAAGCTAGCAAAATTATTTTTCGCTGAAGAAGCTGACAATCCTAATTCAACTATAAATATGAAAGCAAATCTTCAGATACCCAAGAAGAAGATAGTATAAGCAGAATGAAGAAAAGGGAATTAGAGAACTGGCAAAGAGAAATGGAAATTACCGAAGGTTGCTTGGGCTAAAAATGTCAAAAATCGAGAAAACAACTGCAAACCACTCGCTCTTAAATTTATATAAGTCATAAAATAAACTCTAATAACATTTCGTTTTCAAACAAAAGCCTTACAGTTAAATATACTTCGCAATGCCATCACTACCACATCAGCCGTTGGAGGAATTTTATCTGTTCAAGATCTGTTTGCAGAAGTTTCTAATTTTGGGGTGGTTGCCCATTAATGTAATTCTCAAATATTTTCTACGGACGAACTTCATTGTCGGTCTTAAACCGAAACTTTTGTTGCGAATATTATGTCACTTATTTATAATTCCCTTAGAGCTAAAAGTTTCATCTCCCTATTCACGATTAGTGGGTTATTTGCCTTTATCTACTAAAAGAACGGAAAAAATTCAGAATTCTCAACAACTAAATATAAAAAATCTGGTGTGATACACTCACACAACTTCCTTTTACAGTGATCTTATAATTAGTCAAAAATTTAATTTTTAATTTTTAAGCATTTGTCAAAAATTTTCAAAAATTACGAATTCTACAAAAACGGTACAAAATAGAGCGTTAGTTGAAGAGACAAATTTTCTCTAAAATCTTAAGCAGAATTCAAAAATGTAATAATATACCGGGTGTTCCATTTGAAATAGGAGTTAATAAAAAAAATAGAAAAAAAAACAAAAGAAACCCACTTTAGAAGTTTTCAACTGGAAAATCACCTATCTCACGTCAATGCACATTAAAAATGTAATAAAAATGTAAAGTTTGAAAAAAATCGTTAATGCCGTTTTTGAAAAAATCGAAAAAAACTGAAAAATCACAAGAGTAAACACCTACTTCCGGTTATGCGATTTTCTTCAAAAGCTTGCTGTCTCATCTACATAGTACACAAAACTTATATATGAAGTTTCAACGCCATACCTCTTTTCGTTTTTGAGATATTCTGTTCACAGACAGACACACAGACACACAGACCAATGAAAAAAAATATGTTTTTTGGGATCAGGGGACTCTAAAACGTGAAGATCTGTTGAAAACTCAATTTCGAATTTTTGGGGTGAATCCAATACTTCCTTTATCGTAAAAGGAAGTAAAAAGTAGGTAACTGGTTAACGGAAAATATTTAAAAGACGAGAAACAGGTATATTATACAAAAAGAATACGATACAAAACATTCGAGGGAAGCTTAACATTTAATAATAATAAAAATAAAAATAATAATATAATTTATTGCCTAACAGCACCGCCAATTACAGAACAATGTTTACATATAAATATATAAATAAATAACATGCAAAAAGCGACAAGCAAAAACGCAAGCAAATTTACAGTCTACTCAATAATTATGTAGACTAATAAGCAACGTAGTTGATTGTGTTGCATGAAAGAAGAATTCGTCCAACGACTGTGCAATCTCTGCTGATTTGGATCACCTTAGTCATCTATATCTGGTTAGATCAGATCCTTAGGCCATTTTCTTTTCAGTCTCTTGATATCCTTCGGCTCTACCGAGAGTTGTTGGGTTAGGGAGTTTTCGTGTCCTGCTAGTTTTTGTTGGTAGTTTATTGATAACGTTTTGAAGATCTTTGTATACGGAGGATCCCTTGTAGTTAGCCGGGTGTTCACGGTCGCATAAAGCACGTCTAGTTGGTGTATCTCTGTTTTTTGCAGGTAATTGAGTTGTGGCCTCCGGCACATTTGACACAGCTGAATTTATGCAGTAAGTTTTAGTGGGGCCATAGCTTTAGCAGCGAATGCATTGTACAATGTCATTTTCGTTTCTTGTGGGCTCTACGGTTATTCTACGGTTGTTTAAATATTCGAGTTTAAATATTTCCGTGTTGTTGGGTTTTGGTTCCATGTCTAGGAAGAATAGTAGAAATGGTTTTTTACTTTTTCTGTGGCGAATGTTATGGATAGTTCGAATGATGTCGCCTTTTTCTTTTAGTTCTTCTTTAATTTCATTAAGTGAGGTGGAGTGATAAAGGCCTCGTATCACTATTCTGTAGGCACGATATTCTTTTAGTTGATACGTATGATGAACTACGTTTTCTGCTTTTAAGGTGGCGTACAAGTGTACGATAGACGCGTGTGTTACTCTTTACTAGTATCTGACAAGGATCTAGTGTAGTAATGTTCCTGTTATAATTTTTATCATATCATAACTTTCAACTTCGTGAATATACACTGGTGGTGGTGTTGGTATTTTAGGTTCACCGGCTTATTCTTCTGGTTGTTTAGTGGTGCGTTCTGTTGGTAAGGTATTAAATCTGTTTGATGTGCTGATTGAATTTGATCCGTTATTAATTTTTTTACGCTTTCTAACAACCTGCCAAAAATGCTTATTTAAGGGTGGAAAACCATCTTCAGTTTAATTTTCGTTGTTGTTGAAATACCGTCTGGCGTGTGTTTGTGTAAGACTATAATTTTACGGTTGTATAGGATTCTGATAAAAAGATTGCGATTGGAAAAGTAAAAATATTTGGTTAGCATGGCCACATGCTATCCTCATGTTGGGCGTATTTTGTTGACTGCCATGCGCATATTGACACTGGTGGTAGTATGGTTGATTTGGATAATTATTGTAATTAAATACCTAGTTTGGTGGATTACTAAATGTTTGAAATACCATTGGTCGATCGGAGTTATCACTAGATCAGGCAGACGAGTTAATGAACTTAAAATTACCAAAACATTAATTCACCGCAGCTAGCTTTTACAGCCACGGTCGAAAAAATATATAAGCACAATAATACAAGCGAAGGTGGTTACTACCTCTGAAAAGAATTACACGCCGCATTTAATACGCGTTTTAATTTATCTATATTATTATTGACACAATTTGAAATAACATTATAGTTATGACACATTGAGCATACAGGAGATTTAAACAAGAGGTTCCTATGACCCTCTAGTAGGTAAAAAGTGTTGCATTGCATACTACTGTAACGCCCCGTTTCAATAACGCGTTCTAGCAATTAGCATCTTCTTTCGGGCCACCTTATAGCAAAGAAGTTCAGGTTTATCGCATAAAACGTCTGACGTTAGATATAAGGCACCTGCAAGGCTTTTCCGGTCGAAGCACGCTCGCTTGGCTTTTCGTAAGTAGGTTCGCTAGCAAACAGTCGAGTTTCTCGATTATTGATTTTTCAAGAAGCGCTTCCACGAAATCTGAAATTCTAGTAGCAGACAAGAAGGCTCTTGTTTAAACAAAAGAAAACCGCCAACTGCCTTATTTTCTTCACGAACGGCCGTAAACAGCTTTGGTAAGAATGCCCCTTTTAGTTAAATATTGCATAGTAATTTCGATATCTTGGACGGTTCCCATGCGGCGTCCTTAAAGTTATTCTACAGTTTTTCAAAGAATAACAAGACCTCCCATTTTTCGCTTCTACGTGTAAGCTAGCTAGAAATTTTAGAATACCTAGGCCGCTTTTTGCCGCATTTAACTGCTTTCTTTGATAGTGGCGTCCTTGGATTCTATGAAGTAAGCAGCCAAATCTTGCTTAGAAGTTCAATTTGTCAAGATGCAACATACCAGAATCTTTCCCCTCACGGTTGCTGAACATAACATCGAATTATAAATGTAAGTACATGCATTTCTCAGTGTTTTATCGACATAAGGCCTTAGAAAATCAAATTGAAGCGTGTTTAATAACTCCTTTTAATTCATCAATTAATAACGCCAAAGAGCGAGTGATTAATAATTTCCAAATTGCTGAAATACGTATGTAACCAAAGCTCACTTCCGCCGAGTCCCTTGGAGGTTGTGCTCACATGTCAAATGCGATATCACAGGTGGCGATCCTGAGATGTAACCTGGGCTATTATTTGGCATATTTTATGACTAAAATACTTGGAAGTTGATTCCTATTTACGGTTTATTTATTTGTTAGGCAATTGTCCTACAAATCCAAGTTGCTATCACTTTAGCTTTCAGGGCTTATGTATATAATTGATGTGCTACCACGATTATTTGGGTTTGATTAAATGCCCCTATTGCTGATAATATTTTGTGTTCTTTCCGCAACCCCTTCACCTGTACAATTTACATAGGTATGCAGCGAAGCACATATTTATGGTGAGACTCCATTGCCTATAACTTTCTGAAAGTTTTTTTAACATAAACTCTGGGTCGTATGAGTCCCGTGCAATTAATACCTTACCTGATCGTCAGCAAAACTAAGCCTGAAAAAGTGGTTCTGTTTAATGGATGTACCAATGGATTTACCCTTCCAATCTCGAACACAGCTTCACACATTCCCTCAAAACATGCTTATCTTCGACACCATGCGGTGATTAAACCATTCAGTACGTCCACCAAATTAAGAGTTGTATTCGATGCAAGTGCTAAAACGACCACGGGTGTCAGTTTAAACGATACATTATTAGTCGGACCTCAAATTCAATCTGATTTGTTTGATCTGATATGTTGAAAAGGAGATATGATAAATTGCATTCTTGTCTCGGTCATTTGGTAGGGGCAAATGGTGCTGCTAGTTGTCTAGCAATTATTACAAACGTATTATTATCACGACGTATTTATTTTACTACGTTTATTATTGGTTTATTGATATTCAGTACCTCCAATGTTTCGTGCAGTTTGCTAGGAATCGAGTCGAAAGCCTTTTGAAGGTCTATAAAAGCTCAATTAATTTTTCCCCTACTGTTACTACTTTGCCAGCAAGCTGCTGTAATAGAAAGATAATGTCCGCTCAAGATCTTTCTGGTGTAAAACTGCTTTGTTCATCACTTATATTCGTATTGACCTTCAGGTTATTTCTTAATTTTGTTGTTACTATTCTTCCAAATACTCTACTGAAGGTTCTATTAACAATTACCCCACGATAGTTATTAAGGTCATTCTTTTTTTGTGTAGGTACACTATCTCAGACTCATTCCACTAAGTAGGAATTTTGTTTTGTTGAAGACAGTTATTGTAATGTGCTACTACTATTGTTGTTAAGTGAGGCCTTCCATTGGCTTTTCGTTTACATAGGAGGTATAAGTATCTTTGGCCTTACTAAATAGTGGTCACAGCCACAATTTACACCTCTTTTTAACACATACATCATGAACTGTGATATTTTCTTGTTGCTTCGTAATAATATAATCCAACACCCATTTTTTACTTAAAGACGGTATCTCCCATGTAAATTTATTAATGTTATTTTCTAAGCTGTATTGTGTACATTTATCTATAACTCTGTTACTATTATCATTTTTAACTGCTTCGCCAAACTGCCCCACTACACTGTCATTCTTTCTACTAGCCTCCCTGGCATTCATGTCTTCTGTTAAAATTAGCTGTTGTTTGCTTCGAATTGTATCTAGCTGTTCTGTTACTGTCTGGCAGAATTTGTCCTTGACTTGTACATTTGCTTCCTCAGTAGGCCTATTAAAGCCTAGGATCAATACCTCTTGAGATTTGATCTTCAACTTTACTTTTATACACCTTCCAGACATTGTTTCAAAGTCAATTACTTTTTTGCTCCTTTACTACTACCACCACTCCTGCTTTAGCATATTCTATTTTAGGGACACTTGACCAGTACATTTTATAATCCTTTTCCAGTTTCTTTCCTTGTCCTTTACGTTTAGTTTCTGTAATGCAGACTATATCCACCTTAAGTTGATCTACTTCTCCAAAAACTTCTTGTTCTTTATTTGCGATGCCTTTTACGTTTCACGTACCTACGTCGAATGCCCATTTGATTTGCGTAAGTCGTTTTCGATTAAAACCATTCATGTCCGATGATTGACGTTTGGTTTTTTAGCATTTTACATTTCCTACTACCGACGAGAAGCTGACCCAAAGATAAACTCCCAACCTGGAGAACCAGGATTTTCTGTCGGGGTCTGTTTCCTTAACGTTGGCCAAAAGGTACCGGTTTTAAGACGCCGCAACTTACTCACCCTTTCCCGTTGGCTGCAGTCTCTTACTATTACAGTCTGGAGATATGGAGAGAACCTGGGAATACGGTTTGCTGGCAGAGCTATTAAGGTCGTTAACACCTCCATCAAAACGGTGGGATCTAGATAAGAATGTCGGAGGACTAGAGATGGGAGCGTTACGTGGAAAAGTAGTCGGGTCACGCTGGGTCACGGCAGGTCCAGTCGTGAACGTGAGTAATATTTGAAAAACGGGTCATGAACGTGAGTGAAAGTTTCTACGGCTTGATTCACGTTAATTTCACGTTGAATATTTAGTAACAAATAAAAGACTGCAGTGTACCCCGCTGTCCGCCATGTGGACAATCTAGAGCTGAAGGTCATTGTACTTCTGTGTGGCAGTCTGCAGCGACGGAGCTTCGCACCTGTGTTTTGTTGTGAATGTTGTGTCTACAGTCAATTGTGTGTCTGCGTGTATAGGCGACCATGTAGAACTTACTTTTAGTTCCTGGAACATAAAAGTACTTTTTTTAAATCGGCAGTGAGGAGCATCGAAGTCGTCATTAAAATGCTAGAAATCGGCGGTGATGTAGTCCATTGTTTTACGCAGTACTTTGGTATACAAACTACTATTAAACATAGGAATTAAAAGTGTTGCCTGGCAATATATACCTTCTTGCACTCGTATCAGTAAAGGAAACGTCAATTCCAATAACAGCTTTTGGTATTAAAAGTAATGTTTTTGAAGACGATTGCAAGAAATGTTTGTGCAAAAAATCAGTATTTATTAATTGTTATAAGCTATTGTAGTCAATTTTCATGTATTTCTTTTTTTGTCTACTAGCCTGATTGCAACATATCACGTAAATTATTTCACGTGCAAAACATATTTAATTTTAGAGTTTTTAGTTCAACATTCCGTTCTATTGGAATCTGAATTTTCAAATAAAAGCTGCGGGTCACGCCGTGAACGTGAGCGTGATCGTGTGTGAACATGAGTGTTTAAAGTAAGCCTGAAAGGTGCGTGACGTGAGTGGCTACTCACCCATGCGCCCATCTTTAGAAGAAACCAAAAACTCACCTAGGCAGGGTCGCTAGTTCCCTGAAGTACGTCTGCCCTCCACTTGGATCGTAGAGGGTTGCCTACCCGTTATACCAGTTATATTGTACATATATAGGAATATGATTATCTGAAAAACCTGGGAGACGATGGAACTATAGGTCTATAGTTACAATATCAGATGTGTTTTCCTTTTTTAAATACTGGTGTTGTTCCAGCGGTTTTCCATTACTAAGGAAATGTGGATGTTTTGATGCTTAAATTAAAGATAATTAAAATGGGAAACCAAAACACAGTGGCATAACGCTTTTCAAGAAAACTGGACACCTGACCAAATCCAACAGTTGCTTTATTTTCTAATTTTTGTATTGCCAATATTGTGCCATCTTCAGTTATAAAATTAATGTTAATATTAGGCATGTTGTTATAGATAATATTGCTACAAACGTTATACTCGCTATTATTTTATGTAGGTTCTGCGGGCCTATTGTAAACAGAGCAAAAATGACTACTGACGGCATTTACTATATCTTGAGGTTTATCATATGATGTGTCATTTTTAAATAGTTTACCAGGTGTTCTAATGACCAAAAGTATTGCTTCAGGGTATTTAAATGTTCACTATAAGCAACACGAATTTTATATTATAAAAGCAAAATAACTTTGTTCTGCTAATATATTCGTACTGTAAATTATTCCTTTGTGTTTTGCCAAATAAATTTAATCTTCTAGATAATTTGAGAGTTAAAAGTATAGAGTCAGTCCTATTTTCCAGTCCTGTTGCACAGGTGAAAATATAAAAAAATCTTGTTCTATTAAGCTTTCCTTTGATTGTACTGTAACGAACGCAAGAACGGCCTTGAAAGCAGATGTGCGCGGGTGAATCAGAGGCTGCCGGCAGAAGCAGGTGTGCAGATGTGTCACAGCGTTCCAGACTTTCGGATAAATCTGGAGCCAGGTGCAGTGCATGACTCACGCGCGCCCGAGGTCAGATGCGTCATGCTTTCATCTGGAATTTCCAGTGAATGCCGAGAAGTTTCTGGAACCTCTCCAGTAAAATATAAATACTTGCGCAGCGGGGATGCGAGTTCAGTTCTGAAATAATTCTTCGACAGAGCAGTTCGAATTTAGCATCAGAGCGCCGAGCTCCCAGATAAATAAAACGTGTGAACATAAATAATAGAAATAAACAACCATATATAATCGTTAGTGTTTAAGAGTGATATAAATAAATAAATGTATCGATAGTTCGTTAGTGCCTGTATTAATTTGTAATCTGCTTGATAATTCTCGTGTGCTTGTAAATAACAATAATCGTAATAATTCATTGTTGTAAATAAATGTTTGAACCCATGTTTGTCGTATAATTTTAAATAGCCCGAACGTTAAAAACGTAACAGTGGTGTCAGTGTGAGGTTTTGAACCGGGGGCTATAAGAAAATTATTGAACAAACATTAAATAAATAAATAATTTAACAAGTGCCGATAAAACGACGGTCAGATAAATAAATTGAAGTGAGTATTGTGCATGCCTTTGACGCGATCTTAAAGCAGCAAAATGGAAGCCCAATTAAACCAACTTTTGCAACTGATGCAAGTTAGCCAGGACAAGGCAGAGAAGGCGCAAGAGAAAGCGGAAAAAGCGCAAGAGAAAGCGGAAAAAGCACAGGAGGAACTTAAGAAAGAGATCCAAGTTGGCCAGGAAGAATTGAAAGCCGGCCAAAAGAAGGCAGAGGAAGCACAGGAAGTACTGAAGGAACAGTTGAGAGCCGCGCAAGAGGATCTTAGAGAAAAACTTGAGGAAAAACTGAGAGTCACTCAGGAAGACGTCAAGGATGAACTTCGGGAAGATATGGAGAGAGCGTTGGCCGGAGTTCGGAGTGACATACTGGAACTGCAGTCACAAAGTGGCCAAGGCCAGCCAGCTCTCTCTGAATCTGCTGGCTTCTCTTCTCCAATTGCAGTGAATCAGCCTACCTCATCGCGAGTTGCTGCCCCTGAGGTTGCTCTGTCCCAAGATACTGCCCCAGTGAGGCCCGCAACATCTGGCTTGCACATGAAACTGCCTTCTTACGATGGGAAAACGCCATGGTCAACATACCTGAAGCAATTTGAAGCCGCAGCCGTTGCTAATGGTTGGGGAATGGCAGACAAAGCGACCGCATTGATTCTGACATTGCGAGGGGATGCTCTGAATATTTTGCAAATGATTCCAGAAAATCAGCAGAGGGACTTCCAGCAATTGGTGAATCGTCTGGAACGGCGTTATGGCAATGGTCATCTTCAGCATGTGCATTGTACCCAGTTGAAGAACAGAATTCAGAAGTCGGGGGAGAACTGGAGGCTGATGTTGCTCGATTGGTTCGGCTCGCGTATCCATCGGCGCCGGAGGACTTCCTGGAGCAGCTAGCCATCCAAACATTCGTAGATGGAGTTAAAGACGCCGATACTCAGCAAGCGGTACGTCTGGGGCGCCATAGGACACTGGGAGAAGCCTTAGCCCATGCGTTGGAATTTGAAGCGGCAAGGACTGCCTCCAGAGGACATGGTCGTGTCCGCGGTGTCGCCACGACGGAAATGGCGCCAGAATCCATGGAAGACATGTTGCAACGACTTATAAGGCAGGAGACGAGGGAGAAGGGGCCCCGTTGCTGGAGCTGCAGAGAGATGGGCCATCTGAGGGCTCGCTGCCCGAAGAAAGGAGCCCGAGTGTCTGACGAGCCGTCGGAAAACTAATGCGGGTCGACAAGAAGGGGCGAGAGTCGACTCGTGATTGCCATGCCCCGGAGATTCCCATACATGTGTCGTCCGTGCAACACCAGCCTGATAGCCTCTTCATTGATGGGAAAATAAATGGAAGAGTTCGGTCTCTGCTGTTGGATACTGGAGCGACGAAATCCATCGCCAGGTCTGACGTAATACGAGACGAGGGTCAGCTGCTGCCCACCAGGACACGCCTTCGCACTGCCACGGGAGGCGCTGTGACCACACATGGGGAAATGGATTTGACATTGAAGATTGGGAACCAAACCCTCAAGCATCGGGTCCTGATTGCTGACATTGCGGACGAGTTCATCCTGGGAATGGATGTCATGAACAAGTGTGGGTTCACTTTAAACCTAGGACGCGGCGTGTTGCACGTGGGTGGGGAGGAGCTTTCCCTGCACCCAAGATCGCAGTACGAGTGGTGTTGGCGGAAGATGTTACTCTGCCGGGACGAACCGAGAGGGTCGTGGATGCATACCTGGATGGCGATCTCCGGGGCAACGTAGTGCGCATGATTGAACCTGACTATGACAAGGAGCTCACTCATGGTATCCTGGTTGGGAAGACGTTGGTAAAGACTGGGCTTAAGGTCCCAGTAAGGATGATGAACATCAACAGGGAACCAGCAACCGTCAGGAGAGACACAATCCTGGGAAGGTGCACACCGATCTCCGCCGTTGTGAGAACGATCACTAGTGGCAGCGGCCGCAAGGCGAAGAACTGCCCAGAGGCATTAATTAACACCGTGATGTCTACGTGCAAGGGCGTGAGCCAACAAGAACGGAAGAAGATCGAAGATCTGGTGGCCCGGTACCAAGACGTCTTCGAGTGTGGAGATCATCCCAGCGGCCGTACCGACGTAGTTAAACATAAAATCAATACGGGGGATGCTCAACCGATACGCCAACATCCAAGAAGGTTGCCCCTCGCCAAACGGGAAGAAGCTGAGAAGATTGTCCAAGATATGCGAAACCAAGGGATCATCGAACCGTCCAGCAGCCCGTGGGCCTCCCCTGTGGTTCTTGTCAAGAAGAAGGATGGCTCAACGAGGTTCTGTGTTGACTACCGACAGCTGAACCATGTGACCAAGAAAGACAGCTACCCTCTGCCACGAATCGATGATACACTGGATACACTTTCCGGTTCTCGATGGTTCTCGACGCTAGACTTGAAGAGCGGTTATTGGCAAGTCGGAATGGAACCCGCGGACAGGAGAAGACTGCATTCACTATCGGAACTGGGCTCTGGCAGTTCTCCGTCATGCCGTTCGGTTTGTGCAATGCCCCCGCCACGTTTGAGAGGCTGATGGACACCGTCCTGAAGGGTCTATCTTGGCAGACCTGCCTGATATACTTGGACGACATCATAGTGGTGGAAAAATCCTTGAACGAGCATCTGAAAAACCTGGAGGAAGTGTTCGGTAGACTGCGAGGTGCCAACCTGCGATTGAGTCCAAAGAAGTGCCACATCTTCCAGAAAGAGGTACAGTACCTGGGGCACGTCGTATCCCGCCAGGGAGTAGCAGTAGACCCGAGTAAGGTAAAGGCAGTGCAGGATTGGCCAATCTCGAAGGATAAGCATAAACTGCGAAGCTTCCTGGGCCTCTGTACTTACTACCGACGGTTTGTGCTGGGCTTCGCGAACATCGCAAAACCGTTAACCCGTCTAACGGAAGAGGGACGACAGTTCGAATGGAGTGCTGAGTGCGCGGAGGCCTTCGAGACGCTTAAGGCTGCCTTAACCAGTTCATCTGTACTTTGCTATCTACGTCAGGAAGGCCAGTTTATCCTCGACACTGACGCTAGCATTGTCGGAATAGGTGGTGTTCTGTCCCAGGTCCAAGATGGGCAAGAGAAAGTCCTGGCATATTTCAGCAAGGTCCTGTCCAAACCAGAGCGTAACTATTGCGTAACCAGGAGGGAGCTTCTGGCAGTAGTCAAGTCCGTGGAGCATTTTTATAAATACTTGTATGGCAGAAGATTCTTGCTGAGGACCGACCATGCTGCTCTAAGATGGCTGCTGCAGTTCAAGAACCCTGAAGGACAGGTGGCTAGGTGGATCGAGCGCCTACAAGAGTACGACTTTGAAATAAATCATCAACCTGGCACAGCCCACCGCAACGCCGATGCGTTATCCAGGAGGCCCTGCCCTGCGGACTGCAGCCACTGTTCGAGACTGGAGAGTCGTGCGGTATCCATCAATCGTACCACTGTAGTCGACGACTCGTGGGAGCTAGACGAGTTGCAGAACAGCCAGGAGAACGACCCCGACTTAGGCACAGTTATAGCCTGGTAGCGAGATGGCCGTCGACCTACCTGGCAGGAGGTCTCTGCCACCAACCCAACGGTGAAGACCTATTAGGCGCAATGGGACTCCTTGCAGCTCGACAACAACGTGCTGACTAGAATCTTGGAAGACGAGGACGGTAGGGCAACGAGATCACAATTGATGGTTCCAAGGAGTAGAGTGGCCGAGGTTCTACGTCACCTGCATGATGGCTCCTCTGGGGGACACTTTGGATTGAAGAAGACGTTGCAGAAGGTCCGAGACCGGTTCTACTGGGCGAGTTGCAAAGATGATGTCCGAGAGTGGTGCCGGAGGTGCGAAGCCTGCGCTACAGGAAACCGACCGGTTGGTAGACGTAGAGCTCCGATGCGGCAGTACAACGTCGGTAGTCCGTTCGAGAGGATAGCCATCGACATCGCTGGACCATTCCCCGAAACCGAAGCGGGAAATAAATACATCTTGGTGTGCATGGACTACTTCACCAAGTGGCCTGAAGCATATGCCCTTCCGAATCAAGAGGCCGGTACTGTAGCTGATGTTCTGGTGAAGGAGTGCTTTAGCCGTTTTGGAGTCCCCCTGGAATTACATTCCGACCAGGGCCGGAATTTCGAGTCTGGACTGTTCCAGAACGTTTGCAAGCTGCTGGGGATACACAAGACCCGGACCACTGCCCTCCATCCTCAATCGGACGGCATGGTGGAAAGGATGAACCGAACCATGGGGAAGCATCTGTCCAAGGTGGTTTCCGAACATCAGCGTGACTGGGACCAGTACATTCACCTGTTTCTAATGGCCTACCGATCGGCAGTACAAGAGACAACCAACCACACTCCAGCCACGGTACTCTTTGGGCGCGAGCTGCGATTGCCATGTGACCTCAAGTTTGGAAGAAAGCCTGGCGAAGAAACGGCCGGCGAGGACTACGTGGGGAACCTGAAGAAGAGGATGGAAGAGATCCACGACGCCGTACGCCGAAACATTCAGGGTGCCAGCGACCGAATGAAGAACCGATATGATGCCCGCGCTGAGGCCGGTGGTTTCCAGCCTGGCGATTTGGTATGGCTTTATAACCCCCAGAGGCGTCGTGGCCTTTCCCCCAAGCTCCAAAGAAACTGGGAAGGCCCCTACACTGTAGTTGCTCGACTGAATGACGTGGTATACCGAATCCAGAAACGTCCTCGAGGAAAGTGCAGGGTGGTGCACTTCAATCGGTTGGCCCCATATGCCGGAACGAATGAGGAAGTGGAGGCTGTCACGGAACAACCCCTGAGACGACTAGGGACCGGAGGAACCTCCTTCCAGGAGTTTATGGCCGCTTATGGGGGTACGAAAACTGCGCGATTCGGAGTCACTACAGAGGTGCATCGTGACCTGTTCGACACCCTGCGGCAGTATTCCCTGGCACACTGCGTCGCCCAGGACCTCCGGGTGTCTAGGGGGATCGCCGCTGCCTTCCGGGAGAAGTTTGGCCGGGTAGACCAGCTGCGAGAGCAGGCACCTCAGATTGGCAGAACCTTGCAGCTGAAGGAAGGCAACAGCTCCATTTATTACCTGGTGACGAAAAGGTTGTCTTACGAAAAACCTAGTTACCAGGAGCTCTGGTCTGCTCTTTTGGACCTTAAGGAGCAGATGGTGAAGAACGGCGAAACCCGGCTAGCAATGCCGAAATTAGGATGCGGCCTGGATTCGTTGGGCTGGAGGGTCGTACGCAGCATGCTGGAAGTAGTCTTCGACCAGACCGGCATCCAGATCGAGGTCTGCTGTTGCAGCCCGGCGCGAAGCATTGAGCCCACGGTGGACTGCTACTTCTTCAACCAGTCCGTGTGCAAGAAAGGCACCGCCTGTAAATACCGTCATCGAATCCCCACAAGAGCGAGTGACAGGCACCCGACGCAACTCGTTCTGGGACAAAACGACCTAAGGCGGGGGCAGTGTAACGAACGCAAGAACGGCCTTGAAAGCAGATGTGCGCGGGTGAATCAGAGGCTGCCGGCAGAAGCAGGTGTGCAGATGTGTCACAGCGTTCCAGACTTTCGGATAAATCTGGAGCCAGGTGCAGTGCATGACTCACGCGCGCCCGAGGTCAGATGCGTCATGCTTTCATCTGGAATTTCCAGTGAATGCCGAGAAGTTTCTGGAACCTCTCCAGTGAAATAGAAATACTCGCGCAGCGGGGATGCGAGTTCAGTTCTGAAATAATTCTTCGGCAGAGCAGTTCGAATTCAACATCAGAGCGCCGAGCTCCCAAATAAATAAAACGCGTGAACATAAATAATAGAAATAATCAACCATATATAATCGTTAGTGTTTAAGAGTGATATAAATAAATGTATCGATAGTTCGTTAGTGCCTGTATTAATTTGTAATCTGCTTGATAATTCTCGTGTGCTTGTAAATAACAATAATCGTAATAATTCATTGTTGTAAATAAATGTTTGAACCCATGTTTGTCGTATAATTTTAAATAGCCCGAACGTTAAAAACGTAACAGTACTAATAGATTTATAAGCCGTATAAATTATTCGTAATAAGTTAAGGAGTTAGCTCTCCCATGTATTTTACAACATTTGTTTTTTAGTTTAATATTATCTGTGATATCGCGTGAATACCATTTAGGATGTTTAAGCCTTCCGTTATTATGTAGACGAACGTGAATGTTAAAGAGTACATTTAGTATGTCAGAAAATGTATACATGCATTACTAACGTCACAGCAATCATGTAATACAGACCAATCTACTGAAAGTAACGCATTTTACAAGCTACAAAAACTCACTCTATGAAAATTATATTGTTGATTTTGTGTAGTTGGATATAAATTGGACGGATGAGAAGTCATAAAATCCAAAGTTATATCTAAGGGGCAGCAGTGGGGCATCATCCCTAGCTAAACTACATTCATAACCAGAAGAAATCAAATCCTATAATCTTCCATTAACATTATTCACATTATTGTATTGCTTAATATTTAATTATACACAAACACTTTCTATCAGGTGGCTTAAGCGATCATTGACAAAAGAATTGCTTATGTATGTTATATTGAAATTCCAAACTATCAACAAATTTTTAGTATGGGAATGGAATTCAACAAAATAATCTAATGAGGTTTTTAGAGACTCAATAGAAGGTGTACGTCTTACATTCAAAGTAAATATGTAGAAGGTGGACAAATCAACGGTGCATTTACAACCAGCAATATCAAAGAAAATAAGTTAAGTCTAACCTTTATACAGTAATATATTTTTTAAAGCAATCAAAACTCCACCTCCACGTGATTGATTATTCAGTTCACGATTTCGGTCACAATGGTGGACGTCATACGTGTTTGAAGGGAAATATTATGAACTCGACGTATAACTAGTTAACCACGTTTCGAAAAGACATACAATATCGTACTCACTATCATTGATCGATGCACAGAAATGTTGCACTTTATTGATTTAACTTCTAACATTTTGAGAATAACAATTTAAGCTGGTCCTGCTGGACGAAACTGGTTTTTTAAATTACACATGGTATCCCGTTACTGTATTTTATGGTAAGGTTGTTTTCACTATCTTCAGTACGTTGCTTAAGCATATCCCTAACATTGCTAAGTAGCTGCCACTGATACAGCGTTTCATTGTTTTTTAAGTTGATGATGTTGAATTCCGTAGAACTTTTTAAATCGGTTCGATTGCAAAGCATCGTAACTACTATAGAAGTAAGGGCAAAGGTGTCACGAATGGGCTGCGATTTAAAAGAATTTCCATATTTCTTTCCTAAATGTATCACATTATTAATTGTTAAATTTCTTGGTCACAGCTTGAACGTCAAGATCAGTATTTATAGGAACGTTGTATTTAATAATGTGATTTTATGTTTTTATTCGCTCACGTAGTTTCTTTACAACAGTTTCAAAACCTTGCGGAGACATTTCATGTTTTTGGGGTGCTTGATTTTCAGGTTTTCTATTCTAACAGCTAGATTATTCAATTAATTCATTGATCTGAATGCACTTACCAACCGTTTGATTATAGAACTTACAATAAATGTCACCCCTTTAGTGGTTGTCGCGTTATGCGCGTCATCGGCATCAATTTGCGGATTTGGGTAAACTACAGTTTTATTACAATATGCACACTAATTAGCTACTGGAGGAATGGTTGTATGAATTAAAGATGTATGTAGTGATTGATTTGATAGACGTTGCAGCAAATACCATGCGGCCTCTCATTGGTCGTGCACAATAACTCTATGAACTTGAACTTTCTTGCACTCCGAATGGCGATGACACTGTACACACCAAATTATAAACTGCAACATTTGCTATAGAAACGAAAAAGCTCATAATAAATCGTAGAAGACACGCCACAAAATACATAAGAGTGAACAAAACCGTAATAAAAACACTAAAACGGGATATCAGGAACTACCAAAATAAGCGGAAGAATCGGTAGAAGGAAACCATCCGTTGAAAGTATTTAGAGGGTACAGTTGTTAAACTGAAAAATTAAAATTAAATTACAGAACTCAACTGATAAAAATATTACTGAAATAAAAGTTAACAATTTATAGCAAAGAAAAAGCACTCGAATAAACTCATAAAAATTACTAGACATTGAAGTAGGAGAAGTAGAGAAAAACCTAAAACAGATACAGAATGGTAACGCGGCCGGATAAGATGACATACTACAACAAATGTTCGTAATTTGTTAAATTATTGAATTTCTTAAATTACAGCGTAATTTTCACTTTCAAGAAGGAAGGTAGGGGTTGTACTTTCATTTCGGTTGTTAACGTGCAAAATAGTCATCAGTCCGGAAATTGATTAAAATAGAAAGGTTGCTCGTGGAAAAAGAGCTTTTACGCACGCCTTTGTTTTTGTTATGTTTGTCGTGAGACGATTTTATACGCGATACTATAGCGTGGGAAACAATATTTTGCAGTAAAAACCTGTCAGTTATCGCAGGATATTTACAACTTCTATGCTACTTACACTTGTTGGAGGTTCCGTTTTTATTAAGTAAGTTACCGTCGCATTCCAATAATCGACTTTTGGTAGCATCGCCCTAATTTTGAATACGTTGGCTTTAGATCTTTTCCTTCACTCCTACTGAACTACCTTCGTATGCTAGCATTGTCCAACACCACGCCTCTGAGGCCACCTCCATAGACCAACTATTCCTCAGGTTGTGTGGCCTTTGGGAGCTGGAAGTCTTCAAACTTTACCGCCTCAAGCTACAGAGACGTTTTGCCCTCATTTTCATATTGCTACAACAAGCTACACAGCTGAATTATGTTATAGTTGCCTCATAACTGTGTACCTTCTGCACGTATATTAAATCCTGCATGTTAATTACCTCCTCTTCATGAGTATAATGCCTGTTTGAATTTATAATTGAAACTGATGCATATGTTTTCGCAAGTGTTCGCCTAATGAACACCAGTTTTGAGTTTCTCCCCAAAAGGAAAAATAAGCGCATTTTTAATTCATTGGAAAGATTGCGACCAAACCAATAATATTTCTTAATCACAGCATATAAAGTTGTGACTTTACCTTTAAGGCATTTTTTCAGCTTCGGCTGTCCGCTGATTATTTCGACTGCATTTCAGTATACTACTGAATATTAATGTTCAAATTGTTAAATTATGTTTGGCTATGTTCCGCTCAGCAATATGCAGTTTTATTCATACCAACTCAAACACCAAATAGATGAAGAGAGATGAGTATTGCTGGAATTAAGAATTGAACTTTTTTACAACGCCTTGGACGTTTGCTTCTGGATTGAGAAAACTCGCAGCCATTTTGAGACTAAAGCAATGCAGTGCCGCTTACGGCTCACAGACAACATAGTCATCTTTGCTCACAGTAGACAAGCAGTTACTAAAAAGGAAATTTATCAATTAAAAAACTAGCAATGGAAACAGAAAACCTTGTGTTAGGGGATAAATCAGAAAAATTATAACAAGGTAGTTATAAACTTTGAAGACAAAATGTCTGTCAACACTAAATAACAACATCAAGATCAATAATCTACGAAGATGCAATCACGCGTTGTTCGTAATCTAGTAGTAGCTCTTCATAACGAAAGTGTAGAAGACTTCGAAAAATGTCGACATTTAGGACTCTAACGCCTTGCAAAATAGCTGAAACCTAGACAATAAGAAGTACTATTTAAAAAGGTAGTATATCTCTCTCTCTCTTTATGAATTAAACCGCAGTTGCTTGAACGGTTCCGTGTGGTTGCTTTTGAGATTTTGTTCTAAATTCAATTTCAGTACTAAATTATTTTCATCAGTTTACTTCACATTCTGTTTATTTAAGTGTAAGTAAAACAATACGCTAAAGAAGCTTCAAATCGATACAGAACATATGAAAATACCATCAAACGATGTCACGAATTCCACGACTGCTGTAGTTAAAATACTGTTTAAATAAAACCTCTAAATGTTAGTTAAGTAATTGAAAACTTACTAGCAAACAAAAATCTTATTTCATGTTTAAAGTGCGTGTAAAATTGTGAAAAAGCCTCTTTGAACACCCAGCCCACGCCTTCGCCAAATGAATACTTAATCAGTATCCAGTAATTACCGACTCAAAAACGTTTTCTGAGAGAACTGTTTATCCACGTAAACTTGATGGAGTAGTATTTAAAAGCTCTGCAGTAACTGGATAAAGTTTTAAGATTTCCCTTTCAATGTCCTACTTCTTCAGATGTTTAGCAAGTGTAAATTGAACCGTCGAAGTGGCAATTCTCTTCGAAGCCTTTTGTTTAGTTTTGAAATCTCATCTTTTCAGATTGGAAGTTTTACTCTCGAAAATAATGCTCTGCGCCGAAACTGATTATTTCAAATATAAATAATGAAATTAGTGACTAACGATATCGGTTAGGAAATAAAACAGAACTTGAAATTTTATTATAATTTTAAACAAACATTCAAATTCAAAATTTTTAAGAAACTAACATTGTTACTGTTTTCCTTTCTCTGTAGTTTTCTCGTCTTTTCCCCAAATCAAAAGTTCAACTTAATAAACGACTACCCAAAACAATCGAAACTTTGCAAATTAGATGTTTTGAATTGAAATTGCGAAATAAAGTTAAAGTCTTGCAAACAGTAGAATTGTAGCATTGGTAAATTACTTCAATTAAAATGTTCTAAATTAATGTTGTAATTTCAAAATTAACAATAAAAGCTTGCTACGATCAGATTTGAGGAAGAAAACAACTCGATTACAATAAAAACGCAATTAAAATTTGAAGTACATATTAAATCGGAGCTTTTTATTTCTTCCGTACAAAAAACTGCCATAAAATACAAAAGCTCTGTAAAATAGTTAACGACAAGTTCAACAAGTCCGGGCACTTTATTAGCAACTTCTTCAGGCCGACATCGTTATTCAGCACAAGTTGCGAATAATTCCCACGTTTTAACCTCCAACATGACGCCTACTCCGCTTAACGTAAAAATATTTCCCGAATAAAATTAGGACTAATGTCATCGCCCATTACAAAAGTCAACACGATTTATTTCCATTAAAGTCGCATAAACTTCCAGAAGCACTACGGTAAACTCCTAAATGGTGGCGGGCTCAAACTGTTTGTTTACCAATTCAGCAACAGCTACAAGTTCGAAAACATAGTGCCTTTTAACAACATTTGTTCGACTTCGCCGCGGGCGCTATCCTTAAGGTAAATGTTTTCTCTGCCGCAAGAGCGAGGCCACGAATGAAAAAGTACGGATGTCTTTAATAACTTTCCTTTTATAAACAGCAATAAAAAAGAAACGTATTGTTTTTGTTCTTGTAAATCTCTACAATCTCTGTTACTTTTTTATTATTTAGAAACGCCACTTTAAATGACTAAATACTAAAGCAAATTCCAACGCGCTACAATTCATTACCGAATTTGGCTTGGAATAACTGCAAATAAGGTACCTGTAAATTCCTTTCAAAGTCTGTCCATATTGTCTCTCCGTATTAATAGCAGGTAAGAAGTTTTCCTGTAGCTTTAGCTGCAACTCAGTATTAATGTAGATTTTGTTTCGAATCTTGAAGATACATTTAAGCCTCTAAAATTATTATAGCAATTAATAGCATTTCAAGCATTCCAAATATTATTTTACAAAATATGATATAAATGTGCTAGTTTAATTTTTGCAAATTGTATAAATAGCATAAACATTGAGTTACCTAATAATTTGTAAACACGGTATTAAAAATAGTGTCAGCCTTGACTGAAACATCAAGGGCCGGTTGCAGAAAGCAATGTAAAGTCTGGTCAAAGTCAAAGTGAACAAAACCGAATCAAATCTCAAATGTTTATGGGAACTAATACATTAGTAAACAAAATTCGATGCGATTTTGTTCACTTTGACGCGACGTTAGCGAACACCAGACTTAACATTGCTTTCTTCAACCGGCCCCAAATGTAGTCAGACAGGCATAAAAATAATAAACAACAATGTAAGATGAATGAAAACCAAATAAAAAAGGGGGGAACGAAACTAATCTGTGTGATATTCTGGATTTCAAAAATAATCCATTTAAAAATAAATAAATGCCCATTTTTCCCAATTCCGAGTTTTATAATTAGTGTCTTTTGGGTAGGCCATAGATGGGTTGCATCCCTGCAGGTGTTTTAAAAAGTGTTGAATAGTACGTCCAGTGGTAGCTAGTGTTCCTGTGGCAGTTTCTGGAGCTGTTGCAAGGTAGCATAACTGTGGAAGCGGAAAGGGGCAGTGACAATTGTGCTAAAGCAGTTTTAGAGTAGTACAAGTTGCAGCCGGCGTTTGACGAGGCATCTGGCTCCTTACGGCAGGCTAACGCAGAGAAATATAAACCCCTGTTCGTCGTGGGTCTTGCTGTGTGAACGCCTGGTGTCCTATTTTGCATCAGGGAAGCCAAATAAGGTTTGGTAGTCTGTTTCCCCTCCTCATCCCCTTATGGCACTACAGCCGAAGTCGGGCTATGGTGTCCTCCATTTTTGCTCCACCATCTTCTATCTGCTACGTACGTGTTCCAATTCTGTACTCTCAGGATCATTGTTGCATCTTCGGTGACGTTGTCTTCCGATCTTTCCTTGGGTCTTCCTATGGGTCTACTCCCTTCCATTCTTTCTACAAGTGCTATTTTTGGGATTCTTGCCTAACCCCTTCTAACAACGGGTCCAGCCCATCGCAGCCTATTTATACTTATGTTTTTATTTGCTGATCTCACCATTCGTCATAGTATTACTTTGTCGAACCTGTTCACCCACTGCCTTTTAATGGAAAACTCATGTTTCGCTACAATAGCATAATATATGTCTTATATATTCTAATTTTTGTGTGCCTGCGTATCTCTGGATTTGAAAGTTACCTTTTATATTTTCATGCCCCAAAGATCGATGTTATATTGTATCAAGATATCACACGTCTGCAAATGTCTTTCGTTAAGCTGGCTGTATCCGACGCCGCCAGCCGCTTCTTGTTGCATCTTCGCCCAGGTGCATCTTTTCATCACTTATGATTATCCCTCGCTGTCCTGGAAATGGCGCTTTCCTCCACATTGTTCAAAGTGAATGGTACATCTGCTGAGCAAAACGAATGGACACCGCTGCCTCCTTCCCATTGCTTGCGGTATCATAACGAATTCTTTACTTCCGCTATATTAAAATGTGTTCGAGTAAATCTTGCATACTATGTGGACTTTGTGTTCAATGTTGTCAATTTATCATTTTTCTCGCAGTTCTTTTTAGGTTTAAGAATTTCCGGCGTCCTGACCCTAATTAATTTTCGAAGCAGTACCGCAATTTTAAAGTAGCAAACAAATCCATATCAGGTACCTTGAACCGCCCTTGTCTCGACTGACTAGCTAGCTGGAGCAAATCATTGTGTAATGGGTTGTTTTTCTAAGTAACGTATTCGACTGTAACAAGTTTACGTCTACCTATTGGACTTTGTTTTGTCTGTTTTAGTAATAATTTGTCCTGTAACACAGAAACTGTAAAGTAACAGAAGTAAACGTCTGGGATGGGCAGTGCATTGTAAATTAAAACCTATAACGGAATGCTATGTTAATTTCGTCCACTTGAAATATGATCATTATCATGCATTTCAAACGCAATATTTACAGACGCTTACGTTTACAAAAATAGGTTTCTTAACTAGCCAGTCCCCTCAGTTCACCTCCGAAAATAAGGTGTAATTTGCATGTCGGATGTAGTAATATTAAATTACTTCATATTTGATATATGTGAAGCAGAATGCAGTGAACGATTTCAGAATGATATTCGTCCAAGCGCATGAAAATAGATTCACTCCGAACATCTTCCCAAGCCCAGAGTAAGGGCTTTCATGACAAACCATTTTTATACTCTATTGCCTAGTAGTCTACCTTTTCTACCGATTTTACTCTTGCAAGAAATCACCTGCACCTTACAAATTTAAGATCACTCCCGTCTATCTGCAATTAGTCACCTAGTCGTTTTTAAGTCTGATGTAAACCTAAATTCACAACCAATGTGTCCTCCTGGTAACCACATATAGAGCAGCTACCATATGATCGAAAACTTTTAACCTCTAGGGGGCTGCGGAATTTTTTAAAATTTATAAAATTTATGTTGGCAGTGAGGTACTTAATAATACAACTTATACAATTTTTACAGATAAACTTAACTTTTACAGGATGTTTAATATCGAACACTAGGTGGTGCTCTGTATGGAAAATGCAGGAAAACAGCTGTAGTTGTTTTTGTTATCAACATTTTTATGTATTCAACAAAAATGTTTGTATTTGTTAAAATGACATTCCTGATATAACCTTAAACTAACAGATATAAAATGCTAATGTTGCTTTCACTACCACGACTGTGCTATGCAACGATGACAGGACAAGAGATGCTTCTATTCATAGTTGGGTAGAAAATGGTCAAGCGCAGAAGATATTTCTCGAAAGCCAACACCAAAATTGATCATAAATGTTCTATAGTGCGGGAAAATAAATTATCCTAGGAATTTATAATATATGAACTATCTAACTAGCGGCAGCCTAAACTAATTATTAAGATTAACTCAACGATACTGAATGTAATGCGATGAATAGGATGGTCTGTATTACATGATAATGCATGGTATCTTTGACAAAGATCTTCTTGTAGTTTCAAATATTTAAGAAGCCATTCGTGCCCTGTAAAATAATCAATATGAGATGCTTGCGATCTCAAAACTCAACATTTCATTTGAAGACGTCAAAAGCAAAGTGCAAACTCCCGTTTTAATAAAGCTGATATTACAGTTCTAAGCCTCCCACAATGTTTATAACACATTTTCCACTTTATAGACTATTTTTCATACAATACTGCGATAAACTCAAGACATTGTAGCATCTAAACTTATTTATTTCGTCTTTTTATGCCTATCCCGAAGCAGCTATACTGCTTCCCTTCTAAATGAATAGTTGATTATTTAAAATTATAAAGACAACTTCACTGCCCATACTACGTACTTTCGAGGGTGGGCTGAAATGTAATGCACACATGTTTGTAGAACGCAAACGAAATGACCTATAGAGACACAGATGGTTGCATTCGGAAGGTACATCCCTCCTCTATGCTCATGCCAAGTTTGAAGGAGTTTCTTGCACCAGTTCGTTTTTTATTAACGAAAGTATGGAGATGTGTTCTCGTGTTATGTCAACGCTAGTTAAACAGCGCGCGGTTATAGAATTTTTAACTGCTGAAAACGCGATTCCTAATGAGATTCATCGCCGTTTAAAGGCCATTTAATGTGACGATACTATTGATAGGACTACTGTGTATCGATGGGTAATAAAATATCGTGGTTGAGAACCCGGAAAAGCCGCAATTTATGACGAAAAGCGGACGTCCGATCACTGCCACAGAGACTAAACGTCAGAAACACGTCGAAAATTTCGTCCTAAATGACCGGCAAATCACTCCAAAGCGCATCGCAAACCGCCGGTCATTTTGGATCAAATTGTCGACGCGTTTGCGATGTTCCTCGTCTGTTTCAGTGATCGGACGTCCGCTGCGTTTTTCGTCATCAATTGCGGCTTTTCCAGGTTCGCAACCACGAAATTGTATTACCCATCGATTCACAGTGGTCCTATCAACAGTATCGTCACCATAAACGGCCTTTAAACGGCGATGAATCTCAGTAGGAATCACGTTTTCAGCAGTTAAAGATTCTATAACCGCGCGCTGTTTAACTCGCGTTAACATAGGTAGCACTAGAACACGTCTCCATACTTTCGTTACTAAAAAACGAACTCGTGAACGAAACTCCTTCAAACTTGGCACGCGGATTGAGGAGGGATATAGCTTCCGAATGCAAGCATCCACGTCTCTGTAAGTCATTTTCTTCACGTTCTATAAGCATGTGTGCATTACATTTCAGCCCACCTAGGTACAAGTACTAAAATTTAATACAATTGAAAACATATTCTGCTCGACAACATAAATATCATTAAATCTAAATTAGCAATTACTTTTTTCTTCTGTACCTAGGAAATTACAACAAAATCAGTTTCAGTTGCGGCATACATGGTCTGTTTAAAATAAACTTCAGCAGACTAATAAACCGAGCGCGCGGTTTTAATTCTCATAATGCTCTAACTTTCCCAGCAGCATCTCTAGGCGTTAATTTTGGATGACGAACGCGGCAGCTTTCCCGCCGCCAAAACTACTTACCAAGATTAGTAAAAAAAAGACGAAAAAATTGAGTTTCCAGGCATTCTCTAAGCGTTAGGATGGAAATGAGGCCCGCGACGAGTCGCTCCGTTGATTTTTCAGCAGACGAGTTGATAATTGCATCCGCGTTAGCGCTGATAAATTTTGTTAAATTCGCCTGTCATATTCACGAGGAAAATAATTTACACCATCTGTGCAGGTCTGCTCCAATAACGGCCCGGAGCAGAAGGTGGGAAGCTGTATTAGTTATCGCAGAAACTAATAAAGCCTTAAAATCCCAAGTTTATGAAGTGAACTCCCGAAACTCGTGCGTGTGCTGAAAAGTTCCTTTTGTAAACTAACGGTTCGAGAGCCTGATTTCCCATTCGGCTTGCCTGCAAATTTTCTTCAGCTTTTTCGATGAAAATATCTATAAACTCCTCGCGTCCCTGCACTAAATCAGATTTGTAGTTCTTGTTTCAGTCAGTGGTGTTCGCGGTATTTGTCAGTCGCTATACTGTATTGGATTAATACATACATCGAGTTGATTGCTCAAAATCTCAAAATCGACGTTACAGGTAGAATATCTACCGAATATAATTTCAGATTTTTTTAAAAGTAAATTTTAAGAAGAATCTTAGAAATTACTTTTCTGAGCAATATGGTCAAAAATTACATTTACTAAGGCATCGTGAGGGTGCTTGGCAGCTTGATAGAACAAAAATATTTTCTTTCGGTTTAATACTATCTGAAATATTATACGGCATCTTAGATATAATGTTAATTGCACCCTCAAGAGAAGGGTGCGAGATACTATCCAAGAATGTTGCTCGAAGCTGAACCCTTCAAAGGCCACCGTTTTGATCATCAACCAAGCAACAAAAATAACTCCCCCATATAAGAAGTATAGCTGGATTTCAAGTAGTGAACAAATTCGTTTATATGAAATTTATAATAAGAAACAAAGGAGGCTGAAAAGATGATATAAACCGTCGTTTAGCGATCACCAGAAGTGCTCTGCAATATTTAATAATATCTGGAGAGAAACGATGCATACGGCAACAAAAATTAATTCTAAAACAATCAGACACAAAACAGTACACCTGTCAAAAAGGACCAATCAATCGTTTCTTAGATACTTTTCAAGAAGAGACTCGATGCAACTGCTGGTAGTAGAAGACAAGTCAACGGACAAGGTCTCAAAGATGGATCACCGAAACGATGGGTGAGTCACACAGAGTCATTAATAGCAGGAGGTTTACTTGGTGGCTCAAAACAGAAACGTTTGGCAATGTTAGAAAAATAATTGGTGAATTAACTACTGTGTTCGGTCGCTAACGATCCTCAAAACATGTCTTTAACTAGTAATCCTTTACTTGGTTCAATAGTTTTCCGGCTGTAGTCACTATCTGCATCTCGAGAATTCTCTTTCCCATTTTGAGTTTCGATATTAATACTATAACAATTCTCTTAAGAGAACTAAAGGTTTTATCTCGATTTCAGGATGAGATGAAAACGTATTCTACTATGATATCATTCTCACTTTGGAAATTACTACAAGAGAAAAAAGTTTGGTCAATAAAAAAACATGATCGACATTGTTTTAGGCACAAATTGATATTTGGATATCTTAAAAAATAATTTATATTTTTCAACATTAATAATGAAAACGAATACAAACCGGTAATTCGGGATCGAAGTAAATATGAATACGATAATGCACAACTAGCGATCGACTTTCTAATAGGGCAAGTAAAACAAATATACAAGGAACTATAGACAGCACCTGACGGACAAACCAGAAACCAAATAGATCACGTTATGGTAAGCAAGACACATGCTTCAAGCATATTAGATATTAAAAGCTGCCAAGGAGCTGATTGCGATTCGAAGCAGCTATTTTGTCAGGAATAAACTATGACAAAGACTACTCGAAGAAAAAGAGAGAGGCTGTTAAGAATCACGTAATCTTTAAATTATGTTTAATAAGTTATTCTTAAAACGTATAAATTTGTATTCCCAAAGATCTTGATTGACACAAGGCACACAAGGTTAATAACCAATAACACCTAGGGTCAACAATAACGACTACAAACAAAGAAATATCATCAAGACTAATAGCAGGGAATCGAGCTTATTCTCCACTTACTACCAGGTGAATCTCGTGTTAATTAGAGCCTTATATGCTTCGCCTGATCGATTCCGGGCGCCTTTAATCAAACCAACTCTTTAGTGCTTACATAATCGCTATATAAAGGGTGCGGCAAAATATACCCAGCTATGGAATATTGTTATAACTTTGTTATTTCCTTGATAGCTGTCAAAAGTGAAGTTTTATATCAAAGTAGAAAGATACAGAATTTTGTTATGGAGCGTTAATCGGCTCAACAACGAGCAGAAATTGTTAAATTGTATTTCCAAAACTTTTCTTCTGTAATTTCAACTCAATGCGCTTTTAGGCGGGCATATCCTAATCGAAGACCTTCACACGGAGAAAGAATTCGACGTTTAGCAAACGAATTTTTACAAAATGGCACAGTAAGTAATGTAAAGCATACTGGAAGACCTCGTTCTATTCGTTCAAACTAAAATATTGAGCACAGTAAGACGTGCAGCGCAATTAGGGTTGTCTGTGGAAGTTTTTGGTTCTGCCTGAACATCAGCCCGAAGAAGCTCAATATTTTATTTTGAACGAATAGAACGAGGTATTTCAGTATGATTTACTGTGCCATTTTGTAAAAATTCGTTTGCTAAACGTGGAATTGTTTTACCGTGTGGAGGTCTTCGATTAGGATATGCCCACCTAAAAGCGCGTTGAGTTGAAATTAGAGAAGAAAAGTTTTGGAAATACAATTTAACAATTTCTGCTCATTGTTGAGCCGAATAACGCTCCATAACAAAATTCTGTATCTTTCTACTTTGATATAAAACTTCGCTTTTAACAGTTGTCAAGGAAATAACAAAGTTATAGCAATATTCCATAGCTGGGTATATTTTGCCGCACCCATTACTATTTGTTGAATAAATCTTTATATACCAATAATTTCAAGTATAGATTCATTGTACATCTAACTAACCTTCAGGTATTATTTATACAATAATCATTCGTAGCTAAACTGCTTAATAGAATCTCAACTTTGTTTTTCATTTATTCAGTTGAGTTGATTATGTATATAAGTTTTACTGGCGTTGCATTATTAAAGTTGATTCATTAAAGGGTAGCAGTTTTAATTAAATCTTGTTGTGTTGTCACTGTACGGCAACTGCAAACGCACAACATCTAGAGAGAGATTGCTACAAGAGAACAAATACACAGCTATCAGTCATTTCAAATAATTCTTCGTAGTTGCTTTCCCTTCTATTGCTGCTGATAATGTAGTTTTCAAACTAAAATGTCAGTAAAACTAATTTCACTGAATATAATGATTTCCTACCAGATGCCTGAGAGAATATGGTTGTCAGGTTCCAGTACACAGGGTATGGTAAAGTATCTTTTATACTATAAGTTTAACTTTGCTCAAATAGGTAAATCTGTGTTAAAATAGTCGCAGAGTGAGCTACAAGTATAACCTTTAAACTACATATTATTAACATTATTTCTACAGATTGTCAGACATTGTTAGAATGGCTTAAAAATTGGATGCACAAAATTAATTTATCGCCGAAGTGGGAACTGAAGATGGGATTAGCATTTATTGATCCTGCAGCGTGGGGTACAGTTCGATGTGGTCTAAATGTAATCGAGCACAGACGTGTTCGCCTTATTCCACCCATTTTAGGGAAATAAGAACGATTATCATACATCTAGCCCGCCCAAAATGCAGTCTAGTTATACATTTGAGTTTCGTGGAATTTCAAATCGATCTATAGTCGAATACATTCGACTCTCTGTACATTGATCTATCGTTTAGCAACCCTCCGTCATTCCAACGTAGTCTTAGAAAAACTTCCCGTTAACGTGCCTGGATTTATGCCTAATCTTCGTCACTATCGCTATTCATTCTTCAAATGAATCTCTGGAAAAACTTTCCAAGTTTCCTCTCAGCCCCGGTGGTAGACCGCCTGCATTTCTGCAGCATTTAATTCATAGTTTATTATCTAATATTGCATGCCTTATTTACCGTAAATTTGGGTTATGCCATAATATGCTAGAGTAAGTTAAACTTATTGTATGTGTAAATTATCACCAAATTTTGGATGTCCGATATAAATAAATAATAAAGTTTCCTCTGGAACGTTTTTACTGCTGATAACGCGCAGGTATATTTGTAACTATTATAGCTGCAATGCTGACTCGATTAAATGCATTTTGTGCATGTTATCTAACTAGAGTTGTTTCAAATCGTCTCTACTATTTTAATTTCTAGAGCGCAGTGCAGTTTCCCGCGGTTTCGAAGTTTTAAAAATACAGTAATGTCCATATTTCGCAGCTGAGGATCGCACACGTTTACGAAAGCATTGTGCAAGGATTTTTCAGTCCAGCACTTCAAATAACCTTTAATGATATGAAATTTTATATAAGCATGTGTTTATTGTATTTAGTCGGTTTTCGTGTCAGTTATCTATGAATAGTCACATTGTAAAAAAAAAATAAGTAGACTTACTTTGGTTTAACAGGTTCTATACATTGTAGTTCCGGTTTCAACCCGTAACACCATTTCACCTGAACCCACTTAGATTGAATATCAATTATATTCACAAATGATCCGGAACATATTCCTTCCTTTTACTCAAGACAAAGACCCAATGCTGACTGTAGGTGGCTCCAGTCCGATTTGACTAGCTAGATGTATGAACTGGTGAACAAAAATTGTTATTTTTAGAAGCAGAAATTGTTTAGAGTACGATTGCCATTTTAAAGCTATACTCAGTATAATGATATAAATTATTTCAGGTTTTATACACATATTGCGTAGGCACTCGCTTATTTAATTTTATTCACCAATTTTTATCGTCTCAAACTGTTTCCATTTGATAGGTTGTTATATTGTTACCCGGACATTCTGATTTTTTAATTTATCTATCTTCTTCTGCAAGTGCATAGACATTCCAAAAAGCTGAAAAAGGATCCGTATGTGTGAAAAGCTTAGATACTTAACGTTTAACAATAGGCACAGCTAATAAGATGAGACGTGTTCAACAACCACTTCTCTTCAGTCCGTCACGTGCCTTCATCTCCAGGTACATTAGATTCGGACTACTATTCAGAGTTACGTCCATTTGCACGGTTGGTACAGAGAGCTTGAAATACCACCAAGCCTACTTTCAGCTCTGGAAACGACTTTGATTCTGAAGATGCGAGCTGCACCGTATTGCAGAACGTTAGTTTAGTTATTCCGAATTTATTAACCGTGAGAATGTCAAATTCTCAAGCTATCAACACGAATACGTATTGTAAAAATTTTCGTTTGGTTTCTCAGGTGCAAAGCACACAAAGCCACAGGTTACTGGGTGTTCATATTCAAAGACGACTCGAATTAGCCGAAATCTGGTTGTTTCTAATTCATAAAACAACACCTACATTTATGCATTTTCTTGTACATCTCAAGTTCTTCATAATAATTTGATAACTGAGTTAGAATTACAATATTTGATAGTTTCAAGGTGCATTATTTTTAATTATCAATTATTTCGTTTACCATTTCTGGAATGATTTAAATCTTGAGAATTATATTGCGCTTTCAATCACGATTCCTTATTTTGGAACCCCAGAGTGCACGTGCAACCAATGTACCGTGTCGCGATTTTGCGAGGTCTGCCACGCGTACCCTTTGCCAGTAAGTTAGATGGTAGCTACTGTAGAAAGTACTTGCTATCATAGTCAGTTGAATAATTTTTGGTGTTCTTTGGCAATTATAGGACATGATAGACGTTAGAGGTTTTTGCTCGTGCTGGATAATTATACGATAATCGAGGGTGTGGATCCCGCAAAAGCATGTCGTTTCGCCTAGTGATCCCGCGGAAGCATATTGTTCCGCAATTGATCGCAGCCGAGCTATATTTACAGTAATTGCTGTGTTGCGAAAGACCAGTATTTACCGTGCTCTCACTGACTCTATAGGGATTATTCTTTTAACGGATTATCATTGGGTAGTAATGACGAAAAGTGCCTGCAGCTAAGCCAACCAATAAAGGCAGCAATGGGGGTGCTAAGGGGTTGCTGCCAACTGATGCAAGATCGTCGTTGTCGAATATACAAATACGCCAGAGGAGTGAGGCGCCTCTGGTGCATACACTTATTATTATCGATGAGATTTAAAGATTAGTATAAGGTTTTGTTCTTTTATTTAACCGTTCGCCTATGCCACTGAGCTAAGGAAGGTTAACACGTGCTGTTTGTACCCCACCTTGTGGTCACGGGTGAGTTGCATCGACCACTTTTACACATTGTAAAAATATCACAATTTGAATTTTAACATAGCACACCAAAACGCTTCTAACAATTGTGAAACAGGAAACTCTACCGTAATTTTGGTACTACTCCTAGTATTGCCAGTATTGAGAAATACATTTCTACGTTTATAATTATCCTACAACGTTTTCATTCACAGTGAATTGATTTGGAACTGAAAGGTTCATTGATCATTGGGCTTATGCTACCCATTTCAGTGGCTTTGAAATTGCTTTGGTCATTTTATTTGAATAACTACGTCACCATCACATAATTCCACGTATTTTTTACTCCGAGGGATAAATTAATTCGGAGTACGTTATCTCCTGTAACTTAGTTCAAAGCAGTTATATATGTATTTTAACCACGTCTTGGAAGAAAAAATCTCCTAAATTAGATAAGCAAACATTTACTCATATTTACTGCTACTGCTTAAAGAATAAATTACGTCAACAGCCACTACTTCCATATTTCGTTCAGGAGTCTGGTACATCCATAATAATACAATTTTAAAAACCAATCATTTCTGATTGGGTTTGAAAATTACTTTTCGGCCAAGCATAGCGTCACGACAGGGAGTGAAAAAATGCTGTTATTTCCTCAAAGCTCTCAGTCCTGCAGCCAAATGTTAGAAGGTCGAAGGACTTATTTGTCCAAAGCAATTTGTCGCAATTGGTTAGTCCCTTGAAGCTTACTGAATTTCATCGGTTTTTGCGAAGTTGAATTGAAACAGCTGCCAAGTGACAAATTACTTTTAGCTGAAATATTACGTATGAGAATAAATAACGAGACAGTTTTAATGGTTTTATGACACAGCTGTCTTGGCTTTAAGTTTTCCGCTTCCGCTTTGAACTATAAACCCGCAAAATGTTACAGTTTAAACATGTAAGTTATTAAAGCAACTATAAGTATGTAAAATACGTGGAACTTAGTTTAACTTTAGTATTTAATATGCGCGTTTTAACTACTATTTAAGACTTGTGACGCCTTACTTGGCTTGAAGATGATATTTCCGGCACAAAGTTTCCTTCTATTCGTTTTTGCCAATTACACATTAACACTTAAATAGGTCTTACAAACACAATATAGTAAATTTAAACAGTTATTATCACAGCCATAAAAATTGTGAGTGATAGGTATCTAATTAAGGTAAAATAGCTATTACTATAACTTTATACGTATATACATTTTTCTTATATTAGACTACGTTTTAATATAATTTAAAATTAAAATTGAAGCATACTAGAATACAAACTATATTTTTACTTACGCAAAAACATTATTTCCGTGCAAGTACCAGCTGTTGATATACCTACAGGCATATAAATGCTTTCTAATAGCATCTAAAACTCCAAAATTATGCTTGTTAACGTTCTTCTTCAAAAACACAAAGCAAACAATGAGCCCCGTTTTTCATTTCTAATTTAATATTTCTCCGCCTGATACAATCTGAAGGCGCAATCAACTTCTTCATAACGATTCGATAAAAAAGGGAAGATTACCTCCTTAAAAGTAACAAGCTGCTTCGTCAATTTTAAGCACTGCCAAGTTTTCCGAATATGTTTTTAGAGAAAACAACGCATGAAACTTTTTAAGGAATTAAAGTCAGACTGTTGGCTATATTAATTATTAGCATAAGGATTGCGTTGTGGCGATGCCGGTTTCACGATTGTTAGCGAATCTATACCGTGGATAGTAACAGTATATGCGCGGATATCACGTTATTATTGCCCAATTTCTAGTGTCTCGACGAAACGAAACTTCGAACTATCCTGACGCATCATTCAGATAATTCATCGACCACCCAGTATGGTTGATGCTTTATGTCAGAAACCAGTTTTCCATCCTGTTCACATCACCACTGTCTGTAACAGATTTCTCTTTCTCTCATACTCGTACTCACACCAGCAAAATTTCTGGACTGGCCGAGGCTGCGTGTGTATGTTTTAAAATGTATAATTCTATGTACGTACTTAACACAATATTGAGTTGTGTATGTATTAAATATTTACTGTTCGAGTTACATTTAATATTGGAATGAAATTGAAAATTGTCTTGCCTTCAGCGGATATTAATTTATTTAGGCTTTTTTACCAGTGTTGTATTTGTTTACTGCGTTTTCTGCGCATTTTAGACCTGTTGAGGCCAGCAAAAATGTAAGTTATGGATTACACCATAATACGCCATTTGCGTTGTTCTTATTGCTTCTGCATAGCAAATCAATTTTGTTACGCATAATCAATGAAACTTTAACAATGTCTGTAGATCTGTTTATAAAAAATGCGTACGAGTTTTGCAATGCAAGCAGATCATAGAATATAATATTATGGTCAAATTGGATTGTCTTCTTCAGTACCAGGGCTAACGTTAAATCAAATACTAAATTTATGCCAACTTAACTAATAATATTAAAAAAGTAATAGAGAAGCATATGAAAGCAATGAAATAGTGGCAATGACAGGTAAGTCTGAGTCTGACCACTGCCTCAACTTTGCCGTAACTAGAATTGATGACAAAACCGAGCACCAAAAGAACTAAAAGAAACTTTAAATGGAAAGAGATAATAAAGGCATTATAAAATGTTTGGAAAATCTTTCTGTATCTAAAGCTAAAGATTATTTCCTGTTTAAAGTTGCCCATAAATTAAATGTATGTACAAACTAAATACACGTTTTTCAAAATAATAGAATGCAACGAAGTCTCTTAAAATCTTGCTGGAATATTCAATCCTTTCTTTCGAAATGTCACTAGGAAGACTTTATTCAACAATTTATGGAGATCTCATACCAAATATACATATTCTAATGATATGATGCTTACAGCAATTCTGGTTGCATAACTAACTCACAAATGATGATTCAAATAGGCCCAGAGATGATATTGTATTTATTGCAACAATAGGAGTCACTATTAAACACTGATAATAACATAAAATATAATTAGCAATAACTGTAGTTAATGAACAAAGGTTAGTAAATGTAGAGAATGATATCGTTAGAGTTGCATTCTGCTTGTATTCAAATGTGTACTCAATATGTCAAATGTAGTTAAGTTTATAATGACTGACAGATTAATTAAGTAACGTCAGGACACGATAATGAAATCGCTTTATTACAAAGTTGTTTCGAAGCTTTACAGAGGTTTAATGCAGCGTTTTCATTCATATCGAAATGCCAGCAATCGATGACGCAGCTAAAGGGTTATAAAGCATTGCAAGAAGGCACAGATCAATGCAAAGACCATATTATAAGATGCAATCTGAGAATTAATGAAAACCACATGAATGTGCTAGTGGTGTGAATCTATGTTTGTTAACTGAAAGTGAAAAAGTGCAACCAATTGTAAGGTTATAGTTTCCTGAATGACATTTACAAAAACAATTATAAATTAAGATCAAAGATTGTACACTTACAGAAAAACAATTGTAAATTATGTTTCTTTGGTGACCTACAGTGTCGTTTATGGCAATCTTGTGCGTTGTTTGGCTCCTCGATTTTTATAAATTTTGTCGCTAAAAGTATATAATTTGCCCCAGTTGCGTGTTTCATTTATTTGCCGATGTGCGCAGGCCAGCTGTGGTTAAATTGGCAATGTCCCGGAGTGCAGTTCCTGAGTAAATTAAACCTGGAGCTTCGCCTGTATGCGATCGTCTTCGGATCAAAAATTCGACAAGTGTTGGAGCTGAGAGGAGCAGACAAGGTGCAGGACCTAGAACAGGCTTGGTTCGTACTCCAGAAGCATGCAGCAGCCACTGAAATGTCGCTAGGGAGCAGATACAAACTTGGCGTCGTTTCCAACCGTGGCCTGTGCGAGGTTGTATTTCGAGCCAGATTTAAGAAGAGTAGGAGATACGAGAAGCGGACAGCAAGGTGTAGGACCTGGGAAAGGCTTGGTTCGTAATCCCGAGACAGGCAGGAGCAGCTGAAACCGTTCCTAATAAAGAAAATATTAGCTTGACTTCCTTTTTCAGAGTTCGGAAGCGAGATTAGCCAGCCAGTAAAAAAACAAATGCAGGTTGGCGTCCTTTTGCACTTGAAAAACAAATTTCAGGTTAGCCAAACGTACTTGATTATTAAAAATGCATTGTTATTATTTACTTGAGGTGAATTGTTTGACTGTTGGTTATTTTGCGTTCAAAATACACTGATTTTTCTGTGTTTCGAACAGGTTTGTTTCGAGTTAATATTTTGAGGTTAACTGTCATTCGTTGGAATCGAGCATTTGTCATACAATGGTTAAATTTATCTAAAGTGTAACAACCTAACCCTTTAGATACACGAATCTCAATTGCTAGCCGGCGCAAAAGTTTTGATAAGGTGCACATGAGCGAAATATAGAAAGCAACATACCTCTATTACAGTAAATAATAATTATATCATAATATTTTAATTAGCGACAAGAGAGGGGCAATACAAATTTCAAATTTAAACTATGTTGTAATGTTGTGTGGGCAATCAAATTTTATTTATTTAAAAATAAACATTAAAAACTATAAATAATAAATCACTCTCTAAATAATACAGCTTTTGTAGCAATGTGTGGAACATTCATATTATGACGTATGTAAAAGTTCAGTTGATGTTATTAGATATTCGTCAGATGTTTCTCAAGGTAGTGTTCTGAGACACATCTATATACACAACATGTCTGCCACTTCTATCAACACAGAAACGACTACTTTTGCAGACTGCCGTTGTAATAGCATATTAGAACTTTTATCTAGCATTACAATTGTTAGAAAACCATCTAGGTAAAAATTGAAGCCTGTAAAAGCGCAAATAGCTCAAAATCAACACACGCTACGTTTACTTTTCACAGAGGTAGATGTTCGATAGTGTTGTTATGTAATGTTCTTCAAAGATAGATCTAGGACTTCAGTTGGACAAAAAACCAATCTGGATCAAAAATATTTGGAATAAACGTTTTGACTCATTGGCTGCAACTCTCACCTAACGATGGATAAAGAAGTTCTTCCATTCAAAGTTATTTCAAAACCTGCTTGTATTCATTACTTACTTGCATAAACGCATTATTTGTCGACACATGTGAGAACCCTGATAATGGGTTTATCTTGTCTTGCAGATGCCTCGCAGAATTGTTATTACTAGTTCAGTTGCATCGCAGACTGCGAGCTTAAACATTGTAATTTTTTGCTTTATAAGGTAATAAAACAATTTTTTTTTATTATTATTTTTCGTCAATCAACAACCATCTCTTGGAGTTATGACACACAACTCTAACTTTAAGAAACTACAGCACTTCTAATACAAAACTCTGTGGGGATTTTTCAATTTAAAGCGCCACCTAAACTTTAGCAAAACTTTATTTCATCATTCCTAATCTGAAAACACTGTAGCGGTTTAGCTGTGAAAAGTGGACCTCTAACAATACTGAAGTAGGAATGAAAGAGAACAGAAATGTGAAATGTCAAGTCAATGGTGAAAAAGTGCGAAAGTAAAGTTCAAATGAACAAGGATAAATCACATTATACCTTGTTCTGTCACTTCAATCTTGAAGAATTTGAATGAAAAAAGAAAACATAAACATACAAACTTCTTGACTTAAATACCCCAAAAAATAAAACGCTATTGCAATGAATATAAAGCAGTTATCGTAGAAAAATCCATAACTAAATAAAAAGCAGAAACAACAAAACACCACTACTAAGTGCAACGGAGCATAATAATCAGTGAGTTATTAAAAAGTAAGCAATATTTTAATAATATTTCTTTTAATTGCTTCAACTGTAACGCTTTGATGATTCAGGTACAGATTTGCATATTTTGTAAATTTTAAATGATAATGAACGTGATAAAAAGCAGCTGCGTGGTGAGTAATGCTGCGGTAGTTATATTTATTTAACAACGATTAGTGTTTTTAATAAGCTTTTATTAATACTTAAAATACTAAACACATTATCGCTAAAGAATGCAAGGTCTTTACAGAGAGCATTCCGTTCTCACAGGTGTTAACATGAACAGTTTGCAAGTTCGGAAGAAAGCAAGTTTACCTTTAAACTTCCTCATGTAAAGAACAAAAGAGATTAGCCAACAAATTAACGATTATCAGTTCGTGGAACAAGCTGGATTCGAACGAACTGTAGTACTAGCGACCAACTCCTGATAATGAAAATTGTCATTAAAAAAAAGAAGAATCGCCTATAACATGGTTAGCCTTCGTAAACTTACAAAAGACAATTGCACCGGTTGAACAATAAACGACAAGTGCTCAAAAATAGTAACAGATATTTATACAAAAGCAACGTATACTGCAAAATTACCGAGTCACCTTACCTCCATACATTTTCATTGTGACACTTGATGTTAGCAGGTTAGGTTTTGCGTCAGTCTGTGTCAAACTGACCCAAAACCTAACCTACTAACATCGAATTTAACATAGACTTACAGTGTCACCAACTATACATTTTAGTATTTCCAAACGTATTTTTTTTTATAGGTGACTCTGATAAGTCGAGCTCTCTGACACCCGTTACTAATACTATTTATTCGCAACCATATATGTAATAAGATCATTACTGACTTTTAAAAAGTTGGAAAATGAGCTATTCCCAACTTAACTTTCCAACCGGTCGGAAAAGTGATTGCCGGTTGGAAATGAATCCATTCCCGACCGCTGAGTAGGTAGGGACACTGGAAATCTCGTTGATCCATTCATGCGCGTCACAACCTGTCGTATCATAATATAATAATTTTTCCAATTATTGTTTAGAATAAAGTGGTTGCGAATAAAATAGTATACATACCACGGTGAAAAGTTTCATTCCTGTCTCGAGATAAAGTTCACCTCGACGCTACGCGTCTCGGTTAACTACTTAATCTCTCGACAGGAATGAAACACTTTCCACCTCGGTATGTAATATACTATTAACTTTTTCATTTAAATTTCTTTAAAATTTCAATTTTGTAGGTGTTACGAAAAATATTCAACAACATAGGGCCGTTATCGCATCTAACTAACTCGGATAATTCAATAGCCTCCGCCTGAAGACCTCGGCCACAAATTTATCCTCGTTTCTTAGATGCTTACTAACGGCCTTATGTCGTTAATAACTATTTTCACGGCTGGAAAAAAACACGGTTTCTACTATATCAAAATCGTGACAGAAATAATAAATTATTCCTTAAAGGAGAGAAATTTACCTAGGGAGTTTTCATTATGAATGAAATAACAATTATGTCAAATTCGAGGTTAGCAGGTTAGGTTTTGCGTCAGTCTGTGTCAAAACTGATGAAAAACCTAACCTGATAACCTCCAATTTAACATAGACTTACAGTACCACCAACTTTAACATTTAAAAATGTCAATAAAATAAGTTTAAAAAAACCAGGTTAGTAGTTTTTCACTTTTGCATAAGTTGCATATATCAAATTGTAAATTAAACATTTTTGTTAAACCAATTTGAAAATCTTAAAAAAGAATAACTAGAAGACAAATCTATACAGTTCCTTTACAAACTACGAGTATCAAAGTAATTGAAATTGTAAGAGGAAGGCAGTGCGGAACACTTATGCAATAAACTAAATAGTAATTTATTATACAAGACGATAAAGTTAAATTTTATCGACGAGTGAATCGTTTAACGTCGAGACGAAGTCGAGACGTTAATGATTCAAGAGTGGATAGAAATAACTTTATCGTCGCGTATAATACAATATTTTTTTCTATAGCAAGAACTTTAACAATTTCAAAAGAAAATAAGGACAGTCAATCACATTTCAAAATGTCAGTAGCTAGATTGGGTTGCTACGATAATACGAAGCTGTCATATTTAATTTAAACAAAAGTGAGAAAATTAAATTACTTTATCTATCCTTGATGTTAAAGTTCTACTTTATCTACCCTTGCTGTTAAAGTAACGCTTGACCTTTTGTTTTGAGTTGATAAAGGCACTCTTTAGCATGTGCTATAGAAAAAAAGATATTTATTTAGAGCTGCAAAGGATCACTAAGAGAGATAAGCAACGAGCACAACGAGAATGGAAATGAATAGTGCAACGGCACAATCAAAAATTTAGTTGATGGGAAAAATAATGCATATGAAAGACGGCAAAGAACTTCAGATTCAGGAGACAGAAAACAATATATGGCAAGTAATAGCGAAGTTAGAAAGAAGTCTCAAAATTAAAAAAACGAAATTGTGCAGAACAAGTGTGCAGGAATTGAAATGGGAAGCACGAAATATAGTAAAGCATAGTAGACATTAAAAACGTTAAGAACCCATAACCAAAGTACAATGCACCAACTCCATTTGCGGCGCTAGAATATTTAAAAAATTGTATTTAATAGATATAGGAATAGAAACGAAATTACATCGACGTGGAAAATTGTATATATCAACTCGATATATAAAAAACCTGTAAAGATCTTTAGTCGGAACTTCCCTCGCAAGTCGACGTTGTGATACCAACCAATTTTAAAAATAAAAGAAAAATATTTTCACGTTCGTAACAATCATGAAACGGCTTCGTACAATTGGCAATGCAAATTACATAAAATCGCAAATGAGCTACAGTTCCTGCAAATGCGCTTTCAAAGCTGCCCGTTTGTTGCACACACTCATCGAGAACGTTCGCATCTGTAGGATGCGCGTCGGTACTAAGCAAAACTCGCTTATTTTTGCCCTTTTTTTAGTTTTTTACATGTACTTTTACTTGTATCTGCCGGGTTGTACTCTTGTTACATGCATCTTGAATCTGTTGGGTCCCATTTTTGTCAAGGGTAAAGCCTCAGCTACGTGCAAATTATTACTTTTATTTATTTCTCAGTTAAAGCAAAAATAAACAAGATTTAATTTTTCGAGTTGCTCACCCCGCATATGTTCGGTCCAAAAATTCTCTTTGTGCAAAGTGTTACTTTCATTTAAGTAATTGTTCTTGAGTTTAATCAAAAATATACAGCCCTGAATATAATTCACATATATTTTTTCGTGTTCCTGTCAGAAAGACATATAATCTGCATGCAAAGTGTTAACTTCCTCCATCAGATAGTTTTTGAAGTATACCGACAAAGAAAAGACAGACAGATGGGCAGGGCAGACAGACGAAATGAGAAACCTGTTTTTCGTCATCTAGGGACCCTGAAACGTGAAGATCTGCAGAAATCTCGGAAGGTATTTTTTCGCGATTGCAATAATACCTTTGTCTTTTAGATAAGAGAAGTAAAAGTGAAAGAAAGCATAATGTGATAGTTATAGAGGGATAAGTGTGACGGCTGCTATTAGATGACTATGAACGAGCTGTTAAAGCAAGAATAGAGAAAGAGTGGGGACTACAAATCAATATATAGAAGACCAAATATATAATGACTGGTGGGCAGAGGAATAATATCAAGCTACTTAGAATATGAATACTTAGAGATAACGTTAGGCAAAAAAGAAATCAGAAATAAAGAAATTATTTCAAAAATGAACAGTACAACTATTAAACTGGCCGTTGGGGAAAAATAAAATTACAGAAAGAAAATATTTACGACAATAACCAAAAGTGTAAGTACTTTCAGATCGTATGAATATTGAACAAAGCATAGGAAAGAAGCTATGGCGTATCTAGATCAGAAAGAGTACGAAATTAAATAATTACTCAGAGAATAAACATATATCACTCTATCCTGGATGCAATAGACAAAAAACAATTATTATGGTATGAACACGTTAGAAGGATGCGAGACACCAGAATGGATGACCTCAACAGTTATATGAATCGATTCCAAACACTAGAAAAAAGGGAAACGCTCACGTAAAAGTTGGAAAGAAAATGTGGTTGAGGTAATGAGAATAAGGTTCCTTCAGGAAAATTACTGACTAGATTGAAAACAATAGCTACTAAGAATTCGCAATATATGTAAAAAAATGCTTTATTTACAAGGTAAAAAACTGTCAATGTAATTGAACTTAAAATCCAAGAAAGGTAGCAATTGTCTACGAGGGCCGTTCAAATATAAATTATAATTTAATATTTACTCAAAAACAAACACAGGACTTTAATGTATATTATATCATTTTTTTACTCAGCTTTCCTCTCTTTTAATAATCGGGTGCTATCTTTTCAAAAGTTTCTGTATTCCACGAGAAAAAATTCTTTTGGCTGCTGTCACACCAGTTCCTTAACAATTTCGTGCCTTCTTCATTACAACGAGATATTTTTCTTCTAGAAACTATTTTAAGGGTCCAAACAAATAAAAAACTGATGCAGCAAGTTCCGAAATGTATGGTAAATGGGGCAGCATGGTCCATTTCAATTTTTGAATCTTAGTCAGTGTGCGAATAGCGAAATATGGTCGATCATTATCCTGTAAGACACAGACAGAAAACTCTCGGTTTTATTCAAGTTACAGCTACTGATATTTAATGCAGAAGAAATATCTTTACTGTAATTTGACGATCGTTTCAAATAAGTGCATTTTACTCTGTCAGCATTCTCTTCTGTTGTCAATGTTTTTGGACGGCGTGAATGCGGTTCATTTTCGGCACCTTTGCAGCCATCTCTAAACGCTTTACTACTTTTGTAAACGCTTATGTCTGATAGTGATTGCGCATCAAACTGTCTTTTAACTCTTACACAAATTTCTTATGGTTTGATATCTTCGTTATTAAGAAATTTACTAATAATGCGTTGTTCGACACTTGAACGCACTTCCACTTCACTCATGCTTGCCAATTGAACGAAAATGAATTGCGACGACTTAACGACTCAATGAAGTTAGGACTTGTTCCAGAGCATTAATTAATGTATGCAACTTCTGTGAATGTCTTTGTCTTTTGACGACCAATTCAAATTATAATTCATATTTGAACGCTCCTCGTATATTTACTTGCGACGAAAAATAGCAGTACGGTTCCAACAGGTTGTAAATTCTCGCTTTACGTACATGCTTCAGTGATAACATACAAATCAGCAACTATGCATTATTACTAGGGAGTAGTGAATCCAAAAAAGTAGCCACATGGTAAAGCGCATAACATGCGAGTGAAAACGTGCCTTGCCTAGAGTGCCCAGCTGCAAGTCCACTCCAATTTAAACATGATACTATTGAAATCGTTTCGAATAACTGCAACTGCTAAAATTGAATTTTTACATAATACTGCTGCTAATGACTTCGTTCTCATAAAAATATTTTTAAGTCCCTCTTCAACTCTAGAGCTGGCAACAAAGTAATAATAAATCATCTGAAAACAACAAGGTATTAAAAAAATTGTTAAAAAATGCAATCTTACAGAAGCAAAGTTTAAACATTATTCCTAGCTATAAAGTAGTTAAGAATTTTCTCAAAATTGATTGTTTTTGATTGATGTATTTAATGTTGAAGATTTTTTTACTTTTATTAATAAGATAAACGAATTAATAATGTATGGGTTAGGTTGCCGACTATTTAACAAACCTTCATCTAATTTAAGAATTCGAATACATTTCCGTACATTTCGGGCTGCCTAATTAGTCTAGCGTGCTTTGAATTTAAAATCAATGCATTTTGCCTTTAATTCCTATATTCTTTATCGGAAATCGGTTTTCTTTTTATTATTATTTGGTCACTTGGTCATAATTTACTATTGAGCATTTACGTCATACATAAATCGAAACAGTGCAAATTACACAGATTTTAACACTCGTTGAAAACGTTGTTTTAATGGCGATTCCATCTGAAACAAATTTTTTTCATTCTTTGCTGGCAATGGTTGTTTTCCCAGTTAAAGTCAAAACCAACCTGTATTTTTATATGTATTTTATTATGTGCTAGATACAAAAATATTGTATTTTATGTAAGTAAATATTCGCTCAGCATTTACATTTGAACTTAACGCATTATTCAACGCGTAAACGTATTATTTTACACCGAAGGGGGCATGCTGGAGTAGACATATCCCTCTGCGTTTACACTTGAAGTGAACGCCTTATTCAACGTGTACACGTAAGTACACCATTTGTGTTATATTCTAAAGCACTTTAACTTACGCCGCCAACAAAAGGGGATGGAGCATTTAACAGTGCTTGAATTCCCACATTCCAGTCTGTATAGTTATTTTCAGCGCTTGGATTTCCAGAATCGAATGATGTAATTTAAGGTTTGAGATGCGAACCAGTACTACAAAGGTAATTCGAAATAGAAAAGTGTTGCAGTTTCCGGTAATGTCCGCGTCCAGCGTGTCTTTACGTACTCTTATTAAAACATTTTAACATTTTTGTGTTAATTTGAGATGTTTTCATTGCTGCTTTGTATGTATATTTGTTTGAATGTGCGTGCTATCTGGCACGTAGATTACTTGATGATTTAAACTTGTGTTCTATTTTTTCCCATTTGTGTTTTTGTTATGTTATGGATTCTTGTAATGGAAAAGGTGTTTCTTCTGCTTTATTTAAAGTAATTTTTCATCCGACAAGACTACAAGAGGAAACCAGATTTACGTTAACTGAGCTATTATTCAAATATTAAGGCGTACGTGTTTAAATTTAATGAATTAAGAGAGGACTGAACAAACGCCGCATTTCAAGTTAGTTTCCAACGAAAGAGATAAACACTTCACATCCAGCCAGCGGTAATATTCATTCGTGTCAGGATAAGCAAGAAGGGGATAGCAGTCTAACGGGAGATGCGAGAGCGGTGGGATACTTCCTCAGAGCAGCTGCTATACCGACAAGAAGTGTTACAGGCAGTCAAAGTAATTCGACCAACGTGGCGGGTATTCAGAACCGCGCATGCGGGGTCTGCCAGTAAGCTCTAGCAAAAGCCACCAAGCCACTCTCTGACAAGTAGAATTGGGTTGCTGATTGTAGAGACCTGCGCGGGTCCAATATATAGGACCCGCACCCGACCCGCGAACCGCAATTTCTGAAATTTTAAACCCGCACCCGACCCGCGAACCGAAATTTTCAAATTTTTATACCAGCACCCGACCCGCGACCCGCCGTTTCAAACCCGCACCCGACCCGCGACCCGCAAGTTTTGCAATTTCAAGCCGCACTTGACCCCAAATTTAAATATTAGACCAGCAACTTGCTTCCTATAGAATGTATACACAATAAAAAAAGTTATTTTCACACTTCGGCGGTCAAATTATTATTAAGTAGAATTTTTTTATACACAAACAAAATTTATGTTGAAGAAATGAAGTTATACCCGACCCGCGATCCGCAGTTTCAAATCCGTACCCGACCCGCTACCCGCAATATTGATATAAATCCTACCCACAACCCGACCCGCAATGCGGATAACCCGCGGGTATCCGCGGGTACCCGACCCGATGCAGGACTCTAGCTGATTGCATGCCGATAGCAGCGCTAAGGCGGCCGAGATGCAAATTTTAGAATGAGCTATATGAATTTAATGGATCGAATCTATTTATGATGGAAGATGTACAAAGCTAAAATGTCGTAATTATCTCCTCTGAAATTAAGAGAATTGTAAAAAGGACTAAAATATAAGTTTTTGTTAGTATTCCTATTATACCTATTACCAAAATATTATATAATTTCAACTTTGTATTGAACCATACACTTTACGGTTCGGTAAACAATCAAAACTTCCAGTTTAATGCATCACGTAAACTCCACACAGCAAATGATCAATTAGTTTTTGTCCAAGCTAGCAACATAAAAAAATAGAAATCAATGGCAAACTTAAACGAATGATTAATATTAGCGTATAAAATAAGCATAAACCATTTACTCAATATAATTATCAATAGTTACCTTGTTTAAAGAGAGTTGGTTTTCATTTTTTGTGTAAAGGTCGAATGAAATACTTATCGCGACTACTTAGTTGTAGTGCATCCATTTCGTTAGCAAACGCTCATTCAATCGCGGTTCCACTAACTTTCAGCAAACATAAAGAATCCTTTGTTTCTCGTCACGGTTTCAGCAGCATTCATAAAAATTGTAGGAGTTCTGAACAACACCGATGTCTTCTATCGCAAAGAGTATTAATATATTTTTTCGTTGACCGCTTGTTAATTTCAATATTAATTAATTATTTTTCCTAAAAAAGGATGGATTAATAGACGTCATTAATACACTGTTTTTGATTAAGACACTCTTTTTCATTAATTAACTGTTTTTTTAAAAAGGATGCATTAATAGATCTATTAATACACTGTTTTTGATTAACACACTCTTTTTAATTAATTAACTGTTTTTGTGATTTTGACGTTTTGATGATATTTTGCATGGAGGTTAGTTGTATTAATCAAATTTTTCGCCACAAAAAAAGATTTTGCGGTCAACGAAAAAATTTTGTAATCAACTCGTTTGTTAATGGGCGATTAATAATCTCAACTATTAAAAGCACTCACTCGCTATCGCTCGTTCGTGCTTTAAACAGTTTCGATTATTAATCGCCTTCATTAACACACTTGTTGGTTAAATAACTATTTGAGTACATTTATTGGTATTCTTAAATCGTGCTCGGACTAATATTTTGTAGTGGAACCCCATCTCCCGTCATCAGAGCGTAGCTTTTCCGCTTTTTTCGCCTCATTCTTTCGGCGACCCGTGAGATCTTTCTCAGTGGCGTGCGCCTATCATTCAAATGTATGCACATAATTTCTGATAGGTATCAGACTTTTTAAGTTTGCCGTTGGCAAAACTCGTTAAGGTATTCTCGGTCAGAATGACGGTTACGATACGAAAGGCAACTTTATTTGTCCCCAGGTTTGGTTTATCTTGGGCCAAGTTAAATCGGAAAGCCGACCATCACTGCATTAAATATTTATGGTGCCTTGTTTTACAAAGGAAATTGGCTTTTAGGTCGACGTTGCAATATTACTGATCATTCTAAATTAACTCGTCTTCCAGCTACAGTCTAGACTGTAAGTGACTTTAAGTTGTTTTCGGTAAATCTTAAACATCAATTAAAAATGTTGAGTTAACTAAATTTTAAATTTGGACAGTACTACGAGCTCTCCATAGGAAAATCCTTACATATAAATCATGGGCCTACTTGTCTGTTCAAATTTCAAAGCAAAGCAACTCGAAAAATTAATGAACCCCACATACTGATATAAAGTCTCTATCCAGCCTTAGAAACGCTAAGCATCACATCAATTAAATAACAATTAAAATATCAAAGCAGGACAGCGCAATTTCAGCCGAAAGTCAAGTTATAGGACTCTTTGCAACGAAGGTAGTGCAGATGCATTTATACGGTGTGCAATCTTGTTGGTGACGTTACGTTAGCGTACAAGGCAAAGAAATATGTCATCTTACGTGCAATGATAACCCACAAATGACAAGTATTAATAACCTTTAACAAATCTTGAACTATTCGTTGAAGACGATCATGTTGAATGAATTACAAATAAGTGTTATAATTAAAAATAACGCAACTTACATTAGAGCCACATTATTTGGCGTTTCCGTCCCGGCAACGGGAAAAAGTGGAAAGCGAGAGGTTGCTTTAATATGTGGTAAAGAGGTTTGCGATACTGCCCCAGGGTCGATGCTATAGCAAAAGGAAACGTTACAGACAGCCAAATCCGAACTAATTTCAAGATGAAGTGCCTCATAAGTATATATCATTATAGAAAGCACTGCGATAATAGCTCACAAGTGCCCTTTTGTTAATCCGATATTGTCGACAGAATGCTATCTGCACCACCGATTTGACGAGACTTCAGAATCAAGTACGTTGGGTTTGCAAAGAAGCAGTAGCACAAACCACGCACTCTCCGACTAGAAGACACGGGTTGCCTTTTGGTTGCCGATAGCAGCGCTTAGGCGCCTGAGATGAAAACGTTGTATAATGACAAAATCGGGAGCCAGAAATATAATAGCGCATTTAAAAAAGCAAGCCTGCCAGCGGATTTCCAGAGTAAATAGAAAAGGCTTAATAGTAGTAGGTTCAAATTATGCTGTCTTAAAATAACTTTTAGTTAGGTATATAAAGAGTAAGCAGCATTTACTTCGCCCTAAGGTTTATTTATTCAAAGTTCAAAAACATTTATAAAAACGTTGAAAACGAGTAAAATGTAGAATAGCTTTATGAAGCCCCATACAGTTAGAAATTGACGATTGTACCTGAGGTCTTGTTAAAGGATTTATGAAGGTCCTGAAGCTTCTCTTGTATGTTAGTCGCATATAAAATAATGTATATTTCCTTCAAAGTCGTAAAAATAAACCAGGAAACGTAATACGTACTGTATTGAAAGTAATAAAACATGCAAGAATAAATGGTGTGTGCAGCTTAAGGGAATTCCCATATCCAAACCAGGTCTCAGATTATTGTTTTTTCTTTTATAGATTAGAGAAAGGTTCCATTTCGTAACGTCGCAATGCAGTTTTAATTAGGAAGGGTCCATGTCACTCCTGGTAAAAATGTTGCCGAAACGTATTTTTGTCACAAATTTTATATTCAGCAAATATTTATAGCAGCCTCGCCTCAAGAGGTCTCAACGGCGCCATGATAGCTCCATAATTCGACAAAATTACATGTCTCCAAGGCAACGTTCGTTTCAAAATGTAAAACTTTATGCTTAATAGTGTTATAAGGTTTTTATATAAAATTGTCCATTCGTAGATAGCAACCTGTTAGGTATAGATGAAGCTCGTAAGATTGATCCTTACGTCTGTACCCGAGAGTTCAATTATAAAGGTCAGCCTATACAAATCGCTTTAGAGGGAATAATTTATATAATTGCGTGGGTGCGGTAATGTCAATTGTAATATAGAGTAAAATTTACTTAATTAGTTATTTATATTATTTATTTAAGTGTATTCAATATATCTCTCCAAATTTCAAAATTTCGGTGCAATTGAAACTTCGAAATTGAATATTTGAGATACTTAAGTTTCTTTATATTGATCAGTTTTTCTTTATACAGGGTGATTTAAATTAAGTGCGCACCATTGCTATCTTTGTTATTATAAATTTTACAAAGTGTCGCCAACGAGTTATTCGATTGTTTTTTTATTAATTGCATATTAAACAGCACTGAAAACACTACTAGTTTGCTAATTTAACTTACTTTGTAAAATCAATAATAACAAAGATAGCAATGGTGCGCACTTAATTTGAATCACCCTGTATACCCGGTGACAATGACACGGCGGCATTTTGAAACGGCTTGTGATAGAAATATGCAGTTCGGTATGTCGATAGGGTTGAAAATTGTGAACAATTGTAACATAAAAACAATTGAATGTCGTTTTCGGTTTCACCGAAAATGATCTTGACTTTGTTATTTTAAATGGGACACCCTATATATTTTCTCTTCTTATGACTCTCTGAACAATTCTAAATAACTTTTGTCTAACATACCCCATGTCTAAAATTAATAGTTTTTGAAATAGAGCCGCTTAAAAATATGCCGTAATTCCTATTTGTTTGTATTTTATGGAAAAACGGAGTAGGCCAGGACAAAAACAATCACGGTTATGTGTTCCTTATTCAAAGGGGCGTCCAATAAATAATCAAAAAGAAGAATTAATGAGAGTTGAAAAAAATGCGTCCGTTTCGAAATGCCGCCGTGGGTAGTAGTTTCATTGTCACCCGGTATACTGCTCCACCAATGAACTGGTCCATTTGCATATATTAGTGCAATTTTTAAAAATATTTTCCAAAAGGGCAGTCGTGGCATTTTTGGTAACCCTTCATGATTGTATCGCTATAAAAAGCATTTCTTTTCAGAATTTGTTTTAAAGAAAACCAAGTCCATTAATAAAATATTATCATTTTAAAATTTTGAATTTTGCCCAAATGCTGATAGCGCATTGCATACAAAGTATGCCAAATCGTTGCCAAACATTTTTAAACGTTCCGAAGAGACTCGAAGAGCTATTAATTAACCTTCTTTTGTGATTCCCCTTATTTTTGTCAAATATAGTTTTTTTATAATTTTATTATTTTTTAATTTTATTAATATGATTTTGTTAATTCTTCAGTTGATAATTGAGGATAGTGCAATTAAATATGCTTAATATGAGTATACTATAAATCAAAAGGTTTTATATATATATATATTTTGTGACGTAATGTAATAAATATAATTTTTATGGGTCTGGACCACTCATTTGTGGAGCAGTATATTATGAAATATCACATTATTAGCCTTTACTTTTTTTAAATAATCCACTCCAACGTTTGCTTCATTCCCAATGGATTGTGGGAAACCAGTAAATATTGTAATGACATAATTAAAGTGTTTAAGATTATTTAATTTATGCAGTAAATTGCTATATATTTCTATAACATTGTTATCTATGTACTTTCAAGTGTATTCGCCAAAGTTTTATCAATCTGGGAAAGCAGTTCAAATAAACATACAGTATATTAATGTTTAGATTTAACTCAATGAATGCATGTGTTAACATGCCTTGACAATCTTCGTTATCGGCTAATGATCCCTTGCTATATTCCTATGTTGCGTGAAGTTGTTGTTTAATTAAATAAAAGTACGTATCTTGCTTATTTTGTCTAGAGTTTGTGAGTTCAAATATAATAAGTCACTGATTTACTCAAATCAGATCACAGCATTAGCAACCAAACAAACCACATATGACGTAAGAATCTCTGTTTTTATAACTTGCGTTTAACTACCTTTGCTTATATTTAAAACTCTACGGTTGTTCGAAACGTTGTACTTTTATTGCGCATAAAGATGCTCCATTCTTGATGCTTCAGGTATGTAGACACCACCGAGCAAACTTGGATGCCATTGTAAAAACGGTTTCCTACTGTAATCGAAGGGCTTGTACTATTCATCTCATGACAGGAACACATTATTCACCAGAAGGAGGAACACATTATTCACCAGAAGGACTTTTATGTAAATTGTATAACTATCTCTAATATGCAGTTTCAACACCAGTCAGCTTGGCCAATTTGGACGTATGTAAAATGAAACTTTAGTCAGAAGAACTTTTTATTTGTGGAGCTAATTTATATACATTCTGACACCGGCACGACTTCGAATGCAACAAATTTCACTAAAATTGAGTACAGTAAATCACCAACTTTGTGCTTATCTACCAGCTATGACATTTTGTGCGATGAATATAGAATGTTGTGTTATTTAACTCAACTTCTGATCAACTTCATGTGCCCCAAAGTTTTATACCAAGTTAGGTAGTATGAAATCGACTTTTCCACGGGCCGCGGGCCTTGCTAATCAAACATTTGTTTGGTTTTTGTCTCTTTCCATAGTGGCAGTATAGTCGTACCTTTAACGTAGGCGTTGTTTCACTATATTGCCAACTAATTGCTGGTAACACATGCTCTAATCTGAAACTATTTTTATATATTGATATGGTATTAATTTACTATGTAAGCCAATATTATATTAATCTCTAATAGACTGCTAAATTACTACTTCAAAATGCTTTAAATAAAATATTTGCTATAATATTTTATTTTATTTCTTTGACTTGGCTAGCTCGGTTTATAACAAAGCATCCCATCTCCGGTAGGTACTTGCTCTATAAAATTCTATCAAAATTATTGTATAAAAATGTTTGGTTATTGACAAGTTATTTCAGAATGACTTTAGATATTTCCAATGTTACTGTCAACTTACTAATATTGACACTTAGCTGAATTCATATTCAATCAACACAAATCAGTTCCCATATGTTGTAAGTATTTTTGTATGTAATTGATTATTCCACTGTTGACATTAATTAATGTTTATTCATCATTACATATACCTGGATATCTTTCACTTTTAAAATGGATTACATTCTCCTGTAGAAAAACAGCACAAATATAACCAAGATATTTTGTCACATGTATTTGAATCTTCAACCAGGAACCATACTTCAATTAGAATCCACAGTGTTACAATGAACTAAACACCTCCAAAGTGTCACGCTACTAGTCCAAAAGTCACCCAGCTCTCCTAGATGGTAGATCCTTTATTACATACAACTGCAAATCCAAGATGTAATCTTCTTTACAGCAACCAACATGGTATCCAGTCCTCCTATTCCATTACATAAACACAGACCCGCATGATGAATTTGTGACAACAAGCCCAATGAAAACCCAATTCACAGATGTCCGCACCTCTACTGCGACCCACATGAACTCAAACCAGCAATTCCCGTTCCAGGTTATAATTAATCCATTAATAAGTATATGCCAGCATACCCATTCAAATTATTTACAGGTATGTACGTATTGACAGAAATCTACACCACAGCTCTTCCAGTCAACCCAATTAGTACGGACTCATCTCACCAATTCCAATGTTCGTACTTCTTCCTTTATTAACTGCACGGTCCCCTTCTTCACATTAAAGCCCGTCTCAGGTTTTAAAATTTGCGTTTATTCCATTTTTTTTACTTAATTTAGTTCTTTGCACCCTTGTATATGATTCCATTAATACAATTGCCAGGGTCGGTAGCTCAGTGGTAAGCATCCTGACTACTGATCTAAGGGTAGCGAGTTCGATTCCCGGTCCCGGTAGGGTTTTCAAAAATTAAAAAATGCAGATGAAAGCTTCTACAGAATGCCATCATTCGGAAGTGATGTAAAGCCGTGGGTCCCATGTCACTACGATGTGTAGCATGTAAAAGATCCCTTGCTAGGTTTGGAACTCCTTAGTCTCGGCAAAATTCTAAGTAGGACTTTGACCATATGACCAAAGCAGTCGGTGTCTAAGGTACATGGTACTCTGCATGCTTAGACCTTGTCCATTAACAAACAAACAAACAAACAAACTTTGATTATAAAGGGTTTATTTAGTAATTTATTTTCAATACAGAATAATTATGTCTAACTTTTTAAAAATCCAAATCAGTTGTTCTCTAATAATAATTTTTACTATAGCAATTCTCAATCAACTAACATCCTGGATTACTTTTTACTACATATAGTACATTTTCTTAATTAATCTGACAAATTCCAAGTAACTTATTTAAATAATAATTCAGCTTATGACTTTCATATTATTTCAGACTCTCTTATAGTTTGCTCTAATTATTTACTTTTTAATTATAAATTTCTCTTTGCTAACTTCAATAGCCATTAATTTTTAATCCAAAGTTAATAATTTTAATTAATTTCTTTTAATAATAGATAGGCAGTCCTAGTCTGCAAGTATCACAATATTTATGTAAATTATGTAATACACATGTTGGTTACAAATTAAAACTTCCTCTATCACAATTAATATGAGGCTAAAACTGACCTTTCGGAAAGGCTTCTTGGGTATATGCTAATTAAATGTTAAGGTTGAAGTAAAAGCTAACAGATATACATTGTGCTTTAGCATATTGCATATACTGGAAAAAATTTAATCCCTTACTATTTTACTCCAATCAAATTACCAGAGACACAAACTCTGGTTTTTGTAACCGTACACCTCCAATCCAATTACTTAGCCTAGAAGCTTTCTTATTGATGCTTAATTAAAACAACTAATTTTGAAAATGCTTCAAGAATCTCAGTAACCACCAATATTATTTGCTCATAAATATTGAACCACTTAGAACAATAAAAACTTTTCTAGGGTATATTAAAACCTAAATTTAAGGTACTTACACATTTATTCACACACGACGTCAAACTTCTTTTTTATTGTGTTTCCAAAATATTTCATTCTGCTAACCAGACTTTCGCCCCTATAATGGGTTGGCCAGAAAATATCAATTTGCCAGTTGTTAATAAATAATAACGCTGAATAATCGAGTACCATATCTTAAAAGGGCGATAGATAACAATATAAGACAGGCCGATATGTCTTTTTTTATCCACAGTAGCATCAGAAATGTACTAATAAAGAATGTAATACTACTCAAAATAGTTTGCCCTGTATACATACGTTTGCTGTAATTTTCCATTTAACTAAAATAATGACTTGAATTGTGATGTCGTTAAAATAATGTTTTGCATTTCCAAACATATATTTCAATATTTCAACACACATCATTAACATTCCTGAATGAAAGCAAATAAAACGTACATTAAAGCTAACACCATACATAATTAATTATTAAACTCTGACCTTGTTAAATACGAGTATAAATCATTGTATAATTACCGGGGTTGGATTAGTCAAAGGCTTTGCTGATTAATTTAATTTCTATAACGATTTCCCTTTTGGTACTTACTCCAAGGCAAGTCGTTTAATTATCAATGGCATCAAAAAATATTTAGCAAACTATAGCTCTTTAATGTTTCTACTGATTGTTCCGTGTCTTGTTTCAATCAATTATATTAATTGTTGTTAGATTTACATTTGTGTGATTGCGCCAGGTCGATCAAACACATGAATGCTGAATTTGTATTTCAAGGGTCTTTTAACAAGCTATCTGAATGTGCCATCAATCGTTGCAACCTTGCTGTTTAAGATCATTTGTAAATCAGTCGCCCTTTTTATGCACGCTATGAAAGAGCACAGAAGTTACGTTTAATGTGAATGTAGCTATTGGGGAAAGTCCTACAGTATCAAGTTTGGGAAATCGCGACTCTATCGGATGTACTCAGCTCCCACGAGCAAGTAGTATTCTTAGGGATTCCTTTGCTACCAATATTTCTGGCACTTCTGGCCTTTAGTTGGGGCTCGCTTCAATGTATATTAAATATACATAAATTTTATGAATGCGTTCTCGTTGCCGCTTTGTTACATTTTGTAAAGCAAAGTGCAGTTTCGTGTATTTTTAAGGACCTGTATCTTGAACTTGAGCACGCACCACCGTCACCGAGTAAAGATTTCCTCCCCAGTTCTTTACGTACAAATACATCAGGTTGAATCCATAAAAATAACAGGAATTTGTTTTCCTATCTTTCCAGGTACATTTGTTTCTACAATATATAACCACATCTGTGGAACGGTATCTACAAAAAAAATTATAAAAAAGCTGAAACTGTCTAGGTCATAACTATTTATTTCATGTTTTTTATTTCAACAATAAATATTTTAAAAATTTCCAATCCTCTCTTTTTTCACACATTTAGGCCTATTGACTTGTTCCGGTACTTCTTTAAACTTATTTATGTCTAAGGCGTAACTAAAAAATTACTTTTCCTAATACCAAGTCATCGAACAGATTTAGATTAATACCCAAGTAACTGAAATGGAAGTGGGAGCGGCATGTATAAACAATGTGTTCTTCGAATGTTTTCATAATCAGAAATAATTATTTCCTTATAATAAAATAGAAAATAGGCAACGAAAAGAGCATTAAAGAAAAAAATTTTTCTGGTTGACTAAGCAGTAAGACAAAATTAGAAAGCGTAGCAAAGTGCGCTAGAAATTTTAAATCAAAATACCTGGAATAAATTGTGAGAAAATGTCAAAACAACAGAAAACGTAAAACAAGATAGAAAGACAATATTAGTAAAATTTCAAGAAACAATAGACTGGAAGAAACCACTATTCGTACGAGTATATGGTAACAACATTTCGGAAAGATGCACATAGAAAGTTGGTATGTGTTAAACTAAGTATAAACAAAACTCTTCTATAAGATAAAATTAATTTCCACCACAACAAACATTTCTTAGAAGAAAATGATTTTGATCAAATCTGATACTTATAAAAAGATATGTTCTTGCTTACCAACAAATAATTTCGCTCGTGTAAGTATAGATCTAGCAAAACATTAAATAGGAGTAAATCATCGCGTACCTTTAATATAGAATTATCGTGTTCTTAGTTTTGTTGTAAACAGAAGGTCTCAGCGTAGTGTACATAGATAAGTTTAAATAAAATTACGTAAATTAGTTTAGTGTATATATTAGTGTGGTTTTAGTGAGTTAAAAATCATCTATTGTTTACTTCGGTTAATTGCCCCGCGTTGGATGTGCCAAAAAATTGCTCTGAAATCCTCTGTAGCTAATTACTTATTTATTAACTACCTATAAAAATTCTTAGGTGAGCAGTTTTTTATTGTGCCCCGTACCTATAAAAAAATTAATCCACTGAGCCAAAATGTTTTAAATAACTGCCACGGCATTTACAAATTCGCGGGCTAATCAAAACGCAAAAAGGCAGAGCAACAAGGCGAAAATTCTACCGTTTGTGCCTGTATTCTGCTTATAGGGTCTTTCGACCATAGTATAACAACGCCAAGATGGTGCTCGCTCAGCTTCCGAAATAATCGCTGCCACTGACTGAGATGTAACAGGTGATCTCGTGCTGTTACCCTTATTTGGAATATCCTGTGTAGCGCACGTACTTTAGGCTCATGTGGGAGACTTTATACACTTCGATATTACGGTCAGTTGACGTAAGATAGTGAATTTCACTCACGCAAATCAACCCAAACACTTTTAAAGACAACTTTTTAATGTCGATGTTTCGTATTTCGTACACAAATTTTAAAAATTACATCAGTTACACAGTTACACTAAATTAATTACAGAATTTTACAATAAAATGAGAAGTGATGGATAACAATTAATTGACCATAATAATGTTAACTATCAAAAAGCTAAATAAGGAACCACGCTCCAAGACCAAAATCTTTATATAATCCCTAGAGAGTTCATCATCCTAAAACGTATTTCAAATATTTAAACAATAGCCGATTTGGTTTCCATTATGTGAAGGCATATATGGTTGGTTGTCGGACCATCGTCCGATCGCACGTCCGTTACCAAACAAATGCTAAATTGGAGGCAATATGGCTATAAAAACCGCGTGGGACGCTTACAAAAAGACGGGAAGGTCATAAAAACTACTAAACTCACATGTTAATTAACCCTAGGCTTATATTTCCTAATTACACAAAAATTTGCGTGCATACAAGTAACTCCAATTGGGATACGTCATTGACCTAATTCTTTCTCTAAACCTAGCTCGCTGCGCAATTCATCTGCCGGGCTCTGCACCTCTTTTCGCAGCTACCACGGCAATGAACTCTAGCTTTCACCCGGTCGATGCCCACATGAATATGTCACCGAAATCACAGCAAGACTCAGTGACACACATTCACCAAAAGTTGACCCAGATATGGCTTTCCAAGTAAATATAAATACGTTTTATAATTTCTGGCTTTCGACATGCTCACTGTATTTCCGAGAAAGTTCAGATAAGCCCGCAACCAGTACTGTTTTGCTGTGATACCGTTTTAATAATCTTGAATAGTTTCCACCTCCATTCGAGCTTGCTGCAAACTGTCAACCCAAATTACTGTTCCGGAACTGTGCCACATCCCCCAGGTCTCTGGGTTTCACCAGCGTTTCGAATACGTGCTGTATCACCTGCATGTGTCTTCACCAGTGTGCTGCGATTACGAGGGATTGTAGAAAACACCCCGGACCGAATTGTCCAGCGATGCTCGCACTTTTTGAAACTGCACGCACTGTTCTACATTCTATTACTCTGCCATATTTACGCACCTAAATGTATTTATTTGAAATGCTTGTGATTTTCTAAGATTGATTTAAGGCTGCAGCTCATTGCTGTATATTTAAACTAATTTATGAAATTGTAACTCTTTGGATTTGGTATGAAATATTAAATTGTTGTATTGGTTTATGAATACCAACATTTAATTTAAATTTAGAAACCTTTCCACATTGAATACTCTGCTTGTTAAATTGTGTTTCATCAATTATTCTTATTAATTTGCAAAATATTTTTTTCACATCATACTTTTACTAACTAAATTAAAATGTTCGATTTTAAAAGGCTGTAAGCAATGTGTGCCCTGATACAAACATAGCAGCTTATATAAGGTGTTTCAAAGGTGTTTAGAGAGAAATTATATTTAACTTTTCGTATTATTTTGCGAAAATCTACCACCCTTCTACCCCGACAAATATGCAAACATGCATTGGAAAGTAGACTTTTATTGCTGGCAACATCATCATCATCATCATCATCTAGCCATTATTGTCCGCTGTCGGAGATAAGCCTTCTCCAGATTTTTCCAAATTTTTCTATTTTGTGCAGTTGCAACCCAGTTTGTCGAAATCTTTTTAAATTGTCCGTTCATAGGGGGGTGGTCTCCCTCGACTTCGCTTATCAGCCCTAGGCCTCCACTCAATAATCTTTTTTTTTTCATCTTCCATCTGTCTGCCTCGCCACATGGCCAACCCATCGCCACTTCGATTTGGTTATCTTTTTTATTACGTCCTCTACTCTCGTTCTTCTACGTATCTCTTCATTTTTTATTTTATCTTTCAGCGTTATTCCCAACATCGATCTTTTCATCTTTCGTTGGGCAATACTCAGTTTTCTTGTTGATGTTTTTGTCAGGTTAGAGTCTCTGCCCGGTAGGTAAGCACTGGCAGAATACAGGTATTGAAAATTTTCCTCTTTAAACTCACAGGGATGCTATCTTTAAAGATGTATCTGAGTTTACCGTACGCCGCCCAGCCTAGATTAATTTGTCTTAGGAGTTCGCAGGTTTGGTTATCCTTGCTGATTTTAACCTCATGCCCCAAATATATATATCTCTCAACTAGCTCTATTTCCGCTCCCCTGATGTGTATATTTCCATTAGGGACTAGATTTGTCATTAACTTCGTCCTGGTGCAGTTTATACTTAGCCCCACCATCCGTGTTGCGTTTTGCAGTGCTTGTAGCATTTCTTTAGCTTCGCCTAGATTGTCTGTAATCAACACTATGTCATCTACGAATCGCAAGTTGTTTAATTTTTCGCCGTCTATATCTAAGCCTTTGTTCTCCCAGTTTAAAGTTTTAAAGGCGTGTTCCATAACTGCAACAACATTACTTAAATTATCTCCAATTAAACATATTTGTAATTTCATATTTAGCTTTTTATATCTACTACCAGTATTAGCCGGAACAGCAACGTTCTCACGAGCTCGACAAGCAAACATTTGAATTGGAACTAAATTTTCCTGGCAAAATGTTAGCAAACAGTTCGACTCAGAAAGCAATTACAGGTAAATTCGAACTCACGATGGCTGACAAATGAAAGATTGCGCTAAACTCCAAGTTGGATTTGTTCTCTGTCATTTTGTGTTCGCAAATTACTGAATTCCGAGCGAGCAAAACTTGTCGCGAATCTAGCGGGATTAGATATAGAATTAACTGAAGCGATACTTTCAAAGCTTTGAACGATTGGATGCAAATGCATAGGTGGTAGAACTCCAATGCAATATTCCTGAGCTTCGATTTCTTCAGAAAACGCTTTGTATATTTTTCATTACTGTTTGAAAATTAAATTAGTTAAACCAGATATCTGTTAACAAACTCGCATAAATTAATATGTTATAAATAATACTGAAACAGATACAATTTCTTTTTTTAGTACAATAGAGAGAGATCACAAGTGAACTTAATTACGGAATCCATTCAAAACAATAACCTGCTAATCGGTAGCATACTTTTTGTTGACATAGAATTATCTATTTTTTTGAAGTGTGAAATTTATTTTCGGAGTCTTGATTAACTTATCCGCATGTTAGTTTAATGTTACCTAGCAATTTAATTTTATAGTAAGTTTTTTTTCTATAATAACTGTCAAAGTGTTACAATGTTGGTAGATATGCGATTAAACGCTAGGAAATTTTTATACCTCGTGTTGGTAGATTTTTTTTCAAAATTATGGTTATGTGTCAATTTTGAATGTCAAAGTTTCTTAATTTGAACTCTTGACAAATTTCTTTTTTTAAGATGGAATCATCATCATCATCAAATAAAATTGGATAAAAAAAGAAAACCAAGAAATATTTTAAATGCAAAAATGAAGGAAGCGGTATTAAAGTGCCAAGATCAATTTCTGGATATATCTGTCAAAATGACAATCATTTTTTTAGTGGAAGAAAAGAACTAAAAATCTATGTACCAACATTATTAAAACTAGGGACCCTGCAGGAATGCAACTTATCCGCTAGAAAGTTGACCTGGAAAATTATAGAAAAAATTTTTACTTTAGTTTCAATTAATAGCGTATTACATAACAAACTGCGAAAGCGGTGTATATCTTGCCGGTATATTTGATATTGATATTAAAATACGAGCTTACGATACGCGTTTGAACGAGATATGTACGCTATGGTTCCCACGGCCAGAAAAACTACTCATCTTTCCAACTTAATAAATGACAGCTTCAGTGTGACAACTGACAAGTCAGTAGATTGTCCGTAAGTATGAGGTCAAATTGGCACACTTTCAGTAGTTTTTAGGTTAAAATGACATATTGTCAGTAATTTTTAGGTTAAAATGTCATATTTCGCCTACTGTGTAACTGTGAATTGTGCTCTTTCTTATAACAAACACGTTCGTTATCATAACGACGGGCAAATATGTGTGGGTGTGGGAAAATATTTTACCGGTTTCAGGATATTAAGCCTTTGTTTACATACACAAAAGTAAACTGGTAACTAAGTCATAACTGTATCTGTACGGTAATATTCCTTTACCATACATGGCAACTATTACTATACTGCAACCAGTAAACTATTGTATATACCACGGATGTTATGAATCATAATATTCCTAGATATGTTAATAGCTGTTACATATCTGTGTACTTTATTAGACTGTGTTAAAGTCACATAAACTAATACAGTTAATTTTAGTTCAAATGTAGTTTTCTAAAGTGCAGTGTGGACATTGGTCATATTTTTCAAGGGCTCCCGCGATTAATTTTATTTTTGATCGCTCTGTATCTGTATCATCTACTAGACAGTTGTGTCATCTTGTTCGCACTTATGAAACAGCATAACTTGCTTTTAGTTTTGTCCGAAAACCGATTTTGGCACAGTGCAGTGAACTAAATCGCTGCCAGCACGACGATAATCAAATAGATTCATCGCTTTCGTTCGTTTCCATTTGCAACAATTTTCGAATTGCTGATAAGCACTTTCATATTTATTCTTTGATTTTATAGGTACAATTAATGGAAATGCTAACGCTGCTAATTTTTCTATATCGAGAAATTCCGACGAATCAGCCATTTTTCATGGTATACGGCTTGCTATAATTTTGTAGGTCCCTAAATATCTGGATTAAGCAACTTCCTCAGTTATATGATTTTTATTTCGTTGTTATTGTTACATGCCTTGATTTCTGCTAACTCCTTCTAGCTTATACTGTTATACTATTATACCGTTCGCAAATGCAGTCCTGTTTTGTTGAAGGTAGCTGTCCTCATTATGTACTGTAATTAACAATGATACATAGTGTTGACGATAGTGTTTCAACCCTTCGTCAAAATCGAATTTTTCTGACAGATTGATATTTATTCTTATTCCATTCTTGGTTTTATTTATCAACAATTTAAAGAAAAATGTTGGCCTGCAAGGAAAACAGATCTAAAATTATTATCGATATAACACTAGCTTAGAGCAGATACAAAAGGGGTATCTTCATTTAAAATAATGACCTACACGAAAATTTGATCGGCAAACTCAATACAACATGTAGATAGAGTGAGGTCACAAACACTAACGAGTCTGGCTGTTTATTACAATCCAAAGCAAACCCCATACATAGAGAATCCTCGAAAACGATGCCATATTGAACCTGAACAGGCCATGAGGCCTAATCCATGAAGAAGGCGTCCCCGACAACGACAACGTATTAACATATCGTACTTATACATCTACCTATACAGAAATGAAAGAGGTGGTTATTTTGGAAACGGGAAGCTCTAAATACAATGTAAGTTTGACAAGTGACGTGACACAAAAGTGAAAGTTAGCAACTTTTCAAACCAAATTTGATCAGCCTTGCCTGTAGCTAACGAAACAAAAACGCCGAAAGCTAACTTCATCGTTATTAAAAACGTGTTGCCAACTTCAGCACTTCATAACCCGTGACTAAGAAGCCTCTTACTTAGTCACGGGTTATGAAGGCGTGATTAAAGTAGCACTTAGCAGCATATAAGTGTCTTAAATGTCATTGCAGTGACCGGAGTAGAAAAATTATATTATTTACTAGCAACATGATCCTGTACATTTTCGTCATAGAAACAAAATATGAAAAGCTACTTGGTCAAATTATTTCCTTCTCAAACTCATGGTAACCATGCAACTACAAATAACGTCTTAGCAACCATACAATAAGGCAATCCTTGATGTTACTTACATATTCTAATTTTAAATGTCATTATGACATTTTGAAATTTCATACTATTGTTACTAATATGCTAGTAAATAAAATATTGTATGCACCACGGGAGATATTCATGTTTTTTACTCTCGGTCTGTAACACATGTCAACCTCAGGGAAAAAACATATTCATATCTCCCTTAATGCATAAATATCTATTTTTCTACTTACAACAAAAATTTCAATTTCTAACCAGAGCCAGCGGGAGGCAATTTTTATTAATTCTCGGCGGGATCCAGTATTTTCTACCTCCCGCATTTGTGTTTATGTAACCATGGATACCACACCTATTCTGTTGATTTGGAAATTAGACAAAATGTCACTACAGAAATCTAGAGTCACTATAATGATTTCCTAAAGCAAACATTTTTCAAATTTCTCGCTAAAGAACATGCGTTCAAAGAAAAACTAGATTAAAGGTTAATTTCTTCTCTAGACATATAAATAGCTATTATATAGCAAAATATTCTACATATTATACAATTGCAATAAAGCAAAATAAAATAAATTGTTTGTTGTTGATTTGGGAAAAGGCTATATTTTTACTGAATATCCATTTTCCCTTGTTTGCGTAATCTAAAAAACAGTAAAGTGGCGTAGAATAAAACGAGAATTTCATTAGCTGCTTTTTAAATTGTTAATATTAATAAAGTCCATATTTTTCACAGAAAAGTCTTATTCTTTCTTCAAAGCATCTTTAAACTTACTAGATTTTATTACAAAACTGTAGCAGAGTTCGTACGGATAGCAGTAGTTATACACGTTTGTATAGTTTTTATTTTCACATAATAAACGAAGTTCGCTATTAAAACTAACATGAAATTTTAGCAACATTTTCAGGAATATTAACAACAAACGAATTATTTCAATGTGTTCGAATTTCATAATTTGCATTAAAAAATCGCAAGTCCATTACTTTCACTCAGCAACGGAGGACGAAAAAGTGTACTAACAAGCAAAATCTCAATTTACTCCCGGCTAATTCCCAATTCCCGCAATTAAAATTTGGATTACAAAGCGTCCTACGCCATTTCGTTTTTACACAAAGTTACACGAAAGATTCGATCTTTATAATCCCTGGGAGTTTCGATTCCCTGCCAGCGTTCATCCATCCAGCATTGCATTCGATAAGCGCACGGTCTGCTGTTTTTCGTTTACGAACAACTCGTTCCAGATTTCACTCTATAGTTTTAATAATGCCTCACTGCCGTTCCGCTGAAACAATCATCAGGCCCAAACATAAACAAAGCTTTATTAGATTGGAGATAAGGGTCGAAGTGTAAAACGTAGGGTGCAATTAGAACATCGAAAGCCTCACGTGTATACCCTCGGTTCGACAGCGGTCGCCGCAAGTTTTGGGCCCTACATACATTACTAGGGTTTTATTTGCTTGATTTAGAAAGGGAAGCCTGCACGAAGCAAAGTGGCGCTGTAAAAGCAGGTGTTTTGCTGAAAGGTCAGGTTTATGTCAATAACACTCCTATCTCGAACACGTTACTGAAGTTAGCCGCAGGTCTGCCCCAAGCTGGTTAATTTTGCATGGTCACAGCGGTGTACTACAAAAAACCAAATGGGCCGATTAATATTTTAGATTTAAAAAAGTGTATTTATGTAGAAGGAATGGCTGCAAGGTATATGCTTTTCTTGCTTGTATTTTTTAATTTTTATGAGACCATTTCTTGTTCTCATTTTTACTCAAAGGAATATATTTCTGCTATAGACTTAAAGGATATTGACAAAAAATGTATACAGAAATTAAATAAATGGATTTTGACGTATAATCCTAACATTTAATTGAACAACCTCTTCAATGCAATACAAAACATACCAACTAATTGACTGAAGTCTACCTTTGCCGCAATATCAAAAAAGCGACGGTTTGGAAGTAGACCACAACTGAATCTTTTATAAATATAAAGTCGTATTATTGAACGTCAATGCAGATTTAGTTGTTGTCACGTTTTCCTCGCACCCACTAGTACAGAGACGTTAGCATATCAATAAGATATATTAATACATAAATTTACTAAAAGAACATTTATCATGCAAGAATACCTCTATAAACTATTGAGGATAAGAAAGGGGCATCCAGAGTAAAGAAAAAGTTTAGTTTTCCCAATGTAATACATCTAAGTTACCACCATACTTCAGCTGAAGAAAACTTATATCTTGGCAAGCAACTGCATTTTGTCCAGAGGGGGTCGGTAATACCTCTCGTCGAGCATCTTCTCCTCCACGTTTAGCGGTGTGTGCGTGATATCGTTATCGTTCCCTGAAAGTAGATGTTTGGGAGAGTTTTTTAGCGCCAATTTTTGGAAAATTACAACCTCTGTCAGATATACCCAAGCACAGCCTACAGGTCTAAAATTGCACTCCCATCTCGTTTGGGTGCCTGATATTTGATATTGATCTCTGATGGGATATATTTACAGAGACTTTCCCATCAATGCCCTGTATATCAATAGTCTGAATACCAATGTCTTTTATCCCGACGCAGCCTTGGAGAAACACTTCGTTGTCAGCATGTAGATCAACCCCGACGCCGGTAGCCAAAATTTTAACTGCCGAAACTCGGCTGCCAATCACAGTTTCCATTTTCGAGCCCCACTCCCAAACCAACATTTTACCGACATGGCTCAGCGCCCAGTTTCCATGATTTCTCTTGATTTTCGTATCATTGCACTGTCTAAGTTGAACCTGTTTGTATTAAATGTGTGATTTACGGTAAAGTATGAATACGTACTAACTTAAGGTTACAAGTTCTTGTCAATTTTGTATGTCTTCATAAGACAGTTTAGAGTTGTGCAATAAGTTGTGGAGCGTATAACGTTCGAAGTAAAATAACTCCTTAAACACTGTCCATCAGTTTAACAATATTGTTTCCCTGTGAATTTTTTTTTACAGACGATCATTTGAGACGTTGAGAGCAGGTAGAATTTTTGAAGACTATTTTTTACCATTGTATATTACGGTTCCACTAGTGCCGGCATAAATGTATTTTTATGAATGTTATCTTAATATAGTTCTTAAACGTAGGTACTATATTAATTTTATATGTCCAGTTCTAAGAAACCACAAAACAAGGTAAATTCAAATCCTGGTACTGAGGACGCTCATAACTCCCATCGCCGGTACGAACAACTTCCTTGTAGGTATTTCCTCAATACGTTATTGTTACAAATACCAGATGGCACCCTTAAGAATGACACGAATTTGTCACCATATCTTTCGAAGTACACTTCTTTTGACTATCGTAAGCTTCTTTTACTTTAGTCTAAGACCAAGCCCTCACGATGAGGTAATCGGCCTCTCTAGGTTTGTTACTGAAATAAACGAGTTTTCCCTGTAACACAGTAGCGAGATTCACGTAGTACTAAAGTACAGTTCAGACCTCGGCAAGGGTTGTATATACTTGGCGCGCGTCGCGGAGCAAGATCAAGAAGTTTTGACACCTGCGTTAAAAATCGAGACATTATGGGCGAAAAACAATAACATTGAAGGTAGACGCGACATCGATAGTGTGCGTGTAGCCGAGTGGTACCGTTTTGTCTCGAGTACAATTTTCGTTCATGTGTAGGTACTGAAATTACAAATAGGTACCGAAATTTGTTGCATCTGTGAGTAGTTTTCTCAAGCTGTGATTAATGCGAGAGCGATACTGAAAGGCAAGATAGGTGACAATGGTTTCATGTTCGCTACAAATTGAGCTCTCGCCAATAATAGCGGTTAATTTCGATTGTTGTTCCAAGTTAAATGATAGTCCATTGCTGCTATCGTCATCAGGTACTAGATGGCTATACACTTCCAACCACCATTCCCTCAATCTACGGTATTTTCAGAACCATTTATTTCAGCACTCATTAATTAGTAAAAAATGAATGCTGTTATAGTTAAAGGCTATCATAGGGATTCAATTATTTTAGACTTAAATCGTATTCTTCTATTGTTAAAAAAGTACTTTGGTTCATAAATTACTTGTAGCATTCTTAAAAAGAACTGCTTGTTGGGATTCTGCTCTTTTGCTAATGGTCGCACAAATGTCATATGTCATAAATTATAATATGAGGCCTTAAATGTACTGTATGATTTTCATTTGTAACGCGAAGTGTAGTTCCACTTACGTTTGCAGCAAGACTACAAAGGAAGCTGAAGCTGTCCATACTTTCCATCGCCAAAAACACCAAGTGATGCTCTTAAAAATAATACAAATTTATCCCCCCATCTTTCCATGTACAATTATTTTGACTATCGCCAGCAATCCCACTTTTGTTTCTGTCTAAGGACCACTTCTCGCACTAAACTACCTAACCTGTTTATGCTTGGTACTATTGTCATGGACTGAGGCTATTAAATGGTTGTAGACGTCTAATTGCCATTCACTTGACGTACATAGTATTTCGGAAACCATTTTAGAACTGATGTGTCGGTAGGAAATAAATGTCTTTTATAGATAATCGCTGTCATGGTGATCTGGTTATCCTTAATTAATTTATTTTAGGCTCATATCTTATTCGTGTACTGCAAGGCAAAATAAATTAAGACTCCGTTGATACATGAAACAAACTAACTGAAATGAGGAGTGGGAGCAAGTACGTGCTAACACTTAGGGTGCCTTGATGTCAATTTGACGTATTTGTCCTTTCCAGGATACAAACAGATCGTTGTCTAATCTCACTCTAAAGCACTTTAGAGTGAGAGGGGACAACGACCTGTCCATGCCCTGAAAAGGACAAATTCGTCAAATTGATATCAAGGCAACCTAGTAACATTAAATCATGTAGCAATGAGATTGGATTCTGTTTATGGGTACATAATGGATGAAAATATAACATTAACACTTATTGCAATTCTTCACGTCAAAAGATATTACAAATTAATTTTAATATTCTTACAAAGAAATATGATTGTTTAAGCGTATCGTCGATGGTAGGCAAGGTAGAGAAGAAAAATGTGAAAGCTCTACAACAGGAGCTGACAAATTAATTGAACTGAAATACTGTCCATCGAAGGAATACATAATGAAAGAAGGCTGTGGATGCAAATCACCAACAAAAGAGATGAATTAATACGACATATATATACTTTATACTTTATACCTAGCGTTCAAAGATTTCCATTTCAGTCTACTTTGTTTATCTCCACGATTTTGTTGCATATGTGGCAATGGGGAAGATATGTGTAGAATTATTTTCTGTCCGGTTTCCTTTCATTATTTTCGTATTAACTCTATTCAGCTTCAGTTCGTGATCTTACTAAATGTAGCTTGTCCATGGTTTCCGTCATTTCCTCTATACTTGCGACAATAAGTGTCGTCGGCATAGCGAAGGTTGCTGATTTTCCTTCCTTCTATTAAAGTGCCTCCCTGTCAATCGCCTAAGACTTTCCTTATGATATATCTTCTGTAAACCTTGAACAATGTGAGAGACAAGATGCATCCTTGCCTGGCTTCTGCGTTCCTGCATACACCCTAAAACTGCCATAGTATATCTGATTAACTCGCACCATATTGTTCTCATATAGTCTCTGGAGCAGCAGGATTACATGTTGCGGACTACCCATCTTCTCCGTGATTTTCGACAACAAGATCCATTTTACTTGCTCGAAAGTTTTATTATAGTCCACAAAACAGAGAAAAATTGGCAATCTACTATATTCCATTTTCTGGTAGGTATAAAGCCTGCTTGTTACTTCGATATCTGAGATTCCAAACTTTTGTGAATAATATGCAACAGGACTTGGCATATTATATCACTTAGACCATAATGAACAGTTTCCCAATAAAATAACGCTCAAAAACATACTATAATCATTTGTTTTTTAATATTCACATAATTTACTTCTCTCTTAGCTAGATCAACTCATTTGTTTCACAAAGCGAATTGATAATGTGAAGTATAAAACCATGCATCTAACAACCACTCCCCCAACAAATGGAGAACGACTACCAGGGCAGCTAGATACTCGTAATAGCCTTAGGGCCCTTTAACTTAAGGCAGTCAAGAGAGTATTAAATCGCCTCTTTCAACGTTTTCGTACGTATAACCGCGGAATACTAAACCTAGAATTGATAGTTCGGTGCGAGCGTTCAAGCTGAGCAGTCGTATGTGCGAACAGTGACCTCAGTGATAACACGACCCCGAGCAGCGTATCAGCCAACGCAATTCCACAATAACCCAACCAGGTATTTCTCATATTTTCGAAATAATCAAGCTTATATTCTCTGCCCCCTTGTGGGGGTAGAACAATGTCAACCAGTAAGAGGAACGCTGACCACCTATCACCTCCTATCAGTGATTTGCAAAAAAAGTATTTATGGAAGCCAACATCTTTAGTAGAACAAAATAAATACTATCTACCGACACATCTCGATCCGTCCGTAGACAACGCAACATCAAATGATAACGAAACAGCCCCTGTAACAAGCCAAGACAAAAACAAAGTTAAAATACCGCCAATATTCCTACATGGCCCAGTTAACCACAAACAAGTAATCTCCGATATCAAAGAGCTTGTTAAAGAGAATTTCACTACTAAACTCAGTGGGACATCACTAAAAATTAATCTCACCTGCCAGAACGACTACCGAGCGTTAGCCAAATTCTACCTATCGAATGAGATAGCATTCCACACTTTCCAAGATCCAAATGAAAAACCGCTATCAGTAGTCATTAGAAATGTACCACTATCCTTATCTGACAAGGAAATAAATGATGAACTAACTGCATTTAATCTCCCAATACTTAGTATTACAAGACTGCTTAATAAAGAAAAACATCCTATCCCCGTTTGTGCCATACGCCTCACAGTCAACGAGAAAGCAAATGAAATCTTCAAAATCGACAAGATCTGCAATTCAATAGTCAAGGTTGAACCACGCAAAACAACAGGAGATACGCCTCAGTGCCATAGGTGCCAGCGCTACGGTCACACTAAGAACTACTGTCGCCTACAGCCAAGATGCGTGAAGTGCCTAGGTAGTCATATGTATAACAACTGTGATAAAGATAAAAGTACACCTCCTACCTGCGTCAACTGTGGAGCAGACCATCCAGCTAACTTCAGAGGCTGTAAACACTTCCAAGAATTAAAATCTTCTAAAAACAACCTACGTACCCGGATCGGCCCACCAACCAAAACTAACCAAGCATCGCCAGTTATCAACCTTAGTAACTTCCCCCACCTTAACAAAAATTCCAATGGCCCATACCCCACCAATACATCCTGGAAACCGACAGCAGACACTTCAAATACCGAACCAATAACCCAAACCATCCTAACTTCAATCCTTAACCTAATACAACCCTATCTAGCTCAAATCAAACATTTTATATTAAATAATCTGCTACCTCTCCTCCTAAATGGATCTTAATCTTAACAAAACCCTTATTCATTTAAAAATCCTAAACTGGAATGCTAATGGCATTAAGTCCCAACAAACCTTATTTACTACCTTTCTTACAAGACACAACATAGACGTCGCTTGTATCACAGAAACACACTTAACTTCAACCGACAACTTCAAAGTATCAGGCTACCATTGCTACCGAGCTGACAGAGTAGCAAGATTCCCTTCTGGAGGAGTTGCTATTTTTGTAAAACAGAAAATTATACAGAATGAAGTACCAACAATTAATGTAACTAATCTCGAGACGATCGCTGTCAAAATTAAAACTCATGATGGCAGCTACGTCAAAATTATTAGCGTCTATCGACAACCAAACAAACAATTACTAGACACCGACCTATATGAAATATTCAATAGCGCAGATCCCACTTTACTGATTGGAGACCTAAACTCTAAAAATACCTTATGGGGTTGTAGAACTAACAACCCAGCTGGAATCAAGCTTGATACCATCGCAACAGCGCACGCTCTCCAGATAATGGCCCCGGAAGAGCCAACTTATTTTCCCTACCGGATAGACTACCTTCCAGATATTTTGGACATAGTTGTACGAAAAAATTTTACTGCAGATATCTCTCAAAGAGTACACGCTGAACTAGACTCAGATCATCTACCGGTTATAATTTCTTTTACTACAACCCCCTTCTACAGACCAAACGAACCCAGGTTAATCAATGGAGTAGTCGATTGGATCAACTTTCAGGAAACCCTTGACAAAAATCTTAGATATCCCAACGATCTTCGAACCACAGATGAAATTGAAGAGACAATAACCGAAATAACGACAACTATAAGAAAAAGCGTCCAAACCGCTACTCTGCCTAGAATCAGAAGAACAACGGCGAACCCTAGAATCCCACCTTCGTACATAATCAATTTAATAAAACAAAAGAGCAAACTCAGAAGAGAATGGCAACGTACCAGAAATCCGGCAACTAAAAACTTAGTTAACAATTTATCTCATCGCATTAAACAGGAACTGGACAACTACAGAATTCAGACTTACCAAAAGTTTATTAAAACCTTTGAGCCAGGGGATCCGGGCCTATGGAAAACCACGAGGAAAATCTTAAGACAACCGCAAGAAATACCCTCCATAACATCAAATGGTCTAATATATAACTCGGATGAAGAAAAATGTGAGACATTTGCCGACCATCTAGAAAAAACCTTCATCTCCTATAACCATCATGATTCTAGCTTTGCAAATTTAACTGTTAGACACATAGAAACCCACCAACCGATAGCTGGAGAACAGATGAAGCCAACCTCACCTAAAGAAATAATCGAAATAATCAAAATACTTCCTCTAAATAAATCCCTAGGTGAAGATGGAATCTCCAACATCATCCTCAAAAATCTGACTCGCAAAGCCTTAGCATACATAGCAACCCTTTTTAATGCTTGTTTAAGGAACGGCTACTTCCCTAATCAATGGAAACATGCTCTTATTTTACTTTTTCCCAAACCCGGCAAAAACAAGAAAAACGTTTCTAGCTATCGGCCTATTAGTCTTCTTTCGACACTATCGAAATTGCTCGAAAAAGTGATTTACACTCGGCTCAATAATGAAATCGAGACACTGGAGCTGCTACCAAAGTTCCAATTCGGTTTCAAAAGGGGACATTCTACATGCCATCAGCTCCAAAGGATCGTCGAAACAATTGAAGCAGGATATGAAAACAAACAATACACAGTGACACTTTTCGTTGACTTAGCACAAGCTTTCGACCGTGTGTGGACAGAAGGTCTTAAATACAAGATATCTAAACTGCAATTACCAGAATATCTAAAAGCAATCTTGTTTTCATTCCTAGATAACAGAACTTTTGCAACTAAAATTCACGCTACAGTATCCACAACCCGACATATTAGAGCTGGAGTGCCTCAGGGGAGTACCCTGGGCCCAATACTATTTAATATTCTTCTTAGTGATATACCCAGCATCAACGCGGATCTGGCATTATATGCAGACGACACCGCATTGCTAGTCAGAAACAAAAATCTACTAGTAGCGATATCCCAGCTACAAACCGCCACAAACACTCTAGCCAGATGGATGAAACAATGGAACCTAACAATCAACTACGATAAATGCGTCGCAAAAATTTTCGCACTTAAACGCATCATTGACCCACCACCAGTCTCAATCAACAACAATCCTATTATCTGGAATCCTAAAACGGAAGCAGTAAAATACTTAGGTCTGTACTTGGACACCCGCCTAACTTGGAGACTTCACATAATTAAAAAACTAAATGAGGGCCATACAAGACTAGTACAGTTATATCCACTAATTAACAGAAAATCTTCACTCAAAATTGAATGTGCTACCCTACTCTATAAATCTTTAATTCGGCCACTAGTTCTCTATGGCTGTGTCATCTGGGGGAGCACATCAAAAACAAACTTAAATAAAATCCAAGCCCTGCAAAACAAAATCCTCAGGATCTCCGTCGATGCCCCATGGTTCATTACCAACTATCAACTTCACTCTGAACTCGGCATATCTACAATTCATGAACATATTAAACAGTTAACTCAAAGATTCCACGACAATATTGACAATTGTAATGGTGCAGTGTATTATAAACTTGGTCAAAAACAAATACACACGCGATTGAAGCGCAAATTACCTCAAGATATTTATCTAATATCAAGTGATTCTGATGGTGATTAACTGACTTATTTCATCTACCATACTGTGTATAATGTGTATAAATTAACTATTTTAACTTGTATTTCTAAGAGGTGATATTAACCTTTCTGTTATTCTGATTTTTATCATGTATTGGTATATATGAATTAACGCTACCATGAATAACAATCAATTTGTTGAACTGGTAAATGTCTAATAAAAAAATAAAAAAAACCTAGAATCCCTTTATTCATTCTTAGGTATAGAACTACCTATGTTAGATAAGTGTTTGAAATACACATCAATGTGCACCGTCAATAAATTATTCCAGTTGTTTACTCAGTGTTACTATAAGTAAGGGTTATTAACTTTATCTATTATTATCTTTCATCTATGGTCTATGGTTGTCTTTTTCTATATTTTAAGCATTTTAAAACTTGCGCCTGGATATACACAATTGTGTATCTAGAAATCGAATACTTTAACTAAACTTTAAGAAAAAATGCAATGCTAATCACAGAAATACATCAAATACATTAATAGAAGTCCTCTGAGCAATTCAATGGTCGTAGTTTGTTCTTCCATCAAATTTAAGTAATATGCATACGTTAAGTATCGATGAGGCAATGCCTAAACTAATACTCGTATTATACGCAATAGCCTAGCTATGCGGAGCTACGCTTGAGGCTTTTAGTTGAACAAACAGCTTGTACGAATAGAAAATAGAAGTGATAATTCCGAGTACTAACTACGTTATGAGAGCTTTTATCCTGTTTGCGTACTAAATTTCTAGTTACCATTATCACAAGTGCAACATGCCACTCATCTACGCCATGTTTAAATTTTACTTTTATTTGAACGCGATGTGAAGCGTTGTAAAATATTTACGAACACACGAGTTCTACTTCAGCTGCTCGATTTTTTATTATGAAACTTCCCAGGAGGTAAAGTACGTGTCACAGCCGCTATTTCATAACTGAAATAGGTTTTGTCCTACAAGTGGAAAGTGTTGCACTTTTTCTATATTTCAAGAACATCCTACCCTCTTCGCTTTTTGTCGCAGAACTCAGGATTTACTTTTTGTTTTAACGGAAAAGTTGTTTGTCTTACTTTCTTGTTGGAGAAGTTTCAAGTGCGTGCATGGTTTACAATTCCAAGCCAATATTTCCACCCTTAAGCCGGTCCCAGACACATCGCAAATATCCGCCAAATCAAGCATTCGCGAGTAGTCTGGGCCATTCGTACTATGTGTATGGCCATGCAAGTGTTCGTGCAATTCCCCTTGGTTGTCGACAAAGTAACACGAGTCAAAGGAAGATTATATTCTTTTTTGCTCGTAGTCGCACTCGCGGTGGAGTTTCTAGACTACTCATTTATACATACGAAAAATAATATTTTATTTTAGTTGTTTCATAGGACTTCGACGCCAAGGGTCCGTAAGGTGTACATTTTAATTAATAATAATTGTTTAAATAAAGTTTTGACCTGAAGTGATTTTTAAGAAAGAGCCTGTTATATAGAATCCCAAACATCTGCTGCATCGCAATCGCAATAAAGTACCAGATACTTGTAAAGGATTCAAGATTCGATTTCCATTGAATAGGTACTCTGTAAGGTCATAAACTAATCGAACTGAGCCGAATTAGTTTTGCTTACGATAGTTCGTGTCACCTAGATTTAAGCCAAACTATATTTCTTACATTGTACTAACTAGGTTAAGGCGAATTATGTATTTAAAACATACATCCAGTGTTTCGCGCAGCAGATTGTGGGGTACAAACCGGATGATTGCAATCGTTACGGCTATTAATAGAAACAAAGCAAACAGTGCGCGAACGGTGAGGCGTGGAGAGTCAGTCCCTCGCTAGTAGGCAGCTATGTCAAAACAAAAGAGACGCCACCCGAAGTATTGTGCGAATGAGAGTTTATGTGTTGGCCTGCGTTAAAAGCAATCGACGCCTTGTTATTCTTGAGCTGAAATATAGCCTCGAGAGCCTAGAACTACCTTGGAATCAACACCGAGGTACCGATAACTTTTCATAGCCGGAAGTCACTATTCTAGCTTCAAAGAAGCAGTCGATTGTGTCAATGTACGAGACCATTTGTCCAGGATTGAATACCCGGTCCAAGAAACTGGAAAAACTAGAAGCATAATTAGTGAATTAAGTCAAGTTACATTACCCTTAGTGCGCGTCACTACATAGTGATGGCATCATTCTGATGACACATCGCGTTAGCCTGATTTCAAGCTACCGATGGCAGAGCTGTATTAAGTGAATTTGTGGGCGAGAGTAACCCTCAAAAAGAGGCCATATCTTCTTTCTTCGTAGAAAATAGTAGTACATACTTCGTTCACAATGTCTAATATATTTTGATTTAATATTTTAAATATATAGGACAAGCGTGTGAAGCTGTCTCCTGTAGGCAAAAATCTTAGTGCCACTGCTAATCTCTCGTTAACTGAAATATATTTTTTCCATAACGTGTCCTGTTGGACATATATAGAATTCTACTTTATTTAAAAGATGCTCGAAATCGGTAGCGGACATTCGGCAAACATTTTCAAATTTTCCAGATGGTTCTGTATATAAATTCTTCAACATGTTAGTGCCGCTATAACTTCGAGCATATAAAAAAAAACTAATAATGCATCATTACTAAAAAAATCATTCATATATATGATGAACAGAGATCAGATGAAATAAATATATAAAAGATACCCTCTCGTGGTTCTGCCCTTATGTAGAGCCACCATTTTTGTTTTCTTGTCATTTTCTTTTTTGTCAATAATTATCTCGAAGACATAACCACATATGCAGAGCTGACCATAATCTGTTCTTCTTGTTCACTATCCATTTTCGAAAAAAGCATCAAATATATTTTTTTAAACCTGTAAAGGGGTTTATACGGAACTTTCCTACCACGAATTTAATAAATTTGCAAATAAAAATGTAGTGTACTGCGATTCGAACGAGACGTTAGGATAACTGAGCCACGAACGTGTTTGACTTCCACCATACTATTCTGGCCAATTTGTGATGTTTACCCTGTATCTGTTAGGTCACATTTTTGCCAGTTATAAAGCCTGAGCTATGTGCAAATGATTACTTGTATCTATTTCTCAAGTAAAGCAGAACTAAACAAAATTTTATTTTTTAGGTACTCACCCTGTATATAGTTTTCTCGGTTTCATACCAGGTAGACATATAATATGCATGCAAAATATATTCTTCCCCCAACAAATAGTTTTTCCGTTTTACCGGCAACAGACAGACAGGCAAAAGGAATAATTGAAAACACCAGATACTAAAACGTGAATATCTGAAGAAATCCCGAAAGGTGATTTTTTAGTGATTACAATATTTCCTTCGTGGTAGACGAAGGAAGTAAAAACAATGGACACCTCATGAAGATACAGCGCTTTTATATCTACTATTTGAGATTAGGTTTTCGGTTCCCGCAGATATTTTGCGTAGCTCTGGGAGCATCGTGAATCCGGCTCACAAGTATTCCCGAATGTTACTAGTACAATTTTATACGAGTAGTCTGGAAGGTTACACTCGGGTTTGCCAATATTCGCAAATAATCGGACCCGTGAACATTCGTGATGTGTCTAGGACCGGCTTTACACCTCTTTTTCTACTTTTAAGAAGTGTTTTTCGTTCTGTTGAATATTGTAGGTCCCATCTAAAATTACATTTTTCAAAAAAAATTTAAATTTTATTTGCTGGACAATACTTGTGCTTCAACTTTCTTCGTAAAGAGATACATTAAAATGGTTAGAAATTATGACTGGTCATGAATGAGTGAACATACGAAGCTTTATATTTAGAAACTGCTTAAATTTTTGAATTAGTTTAATTCAAAATTAAGACTAGCAGAGCCTAGTATAAAGTATGGAGAAACTTTTTGTACAGACAAATGAAAATAAACATCTAAATTTGGACTGAAAGCAATAGTAGTAAATTAAATTAAACCTACTTTCTTCTAGAGGTTTTCACTTTTCTGGCTTAAACCAATTCTGCATTAAAAGGATTATCTATTACTGGATAAATATTTACCTATTTGCCATTCCCTTCGATAGTTAAAACCACAACTAATGTAATATATCAACATTTTAAAATATGCAACTATTATTAGTATTATGTGTCTGTACAAAGAAGGGCTTTGGATTCATTAGAAATATACAAAGTGTTTCCTTTGTGATGTGCTAGAATACCGCAACTACAATTTTCCATGCTTTAAGTCAGGTTGACCGTTTTTCAATTAGTTTATTTCATGGAGTTACCACTATAAAGTCTGAAAACAAGGCCGTTTGTTTTTGTATGGCGTTTGCAAATGAAGTAGATAATAATTTTAAAAAAGACATGTTTCCAATGAGAAGTACTCTAATCCAAGTGAGTTAGAAAGAGATGCGAGAAGACTACAGGAAAAAAGATATTTAAGAAGGAACAAAGAACCAAAATAGACAGCAATAAATAAAGTAAACATTGTCAGCTATTACGTATAAGGGCTAGTAAATGCAGACCATATCGCTAGGAAAAGAAGATGCTTATCAGTCCCATGGAATTCATTACAACTAAATAGAAAAATATATAAAGGGCTTGACACGAAACTTCCCTCGTAACTATGAGTTTTGAATGTTGAAAATAACTATATCGCCAACAGACCGACAGACAAACAGGCAGAACAGATAGCTGGACATGCAGATGCAATTAAGAAAACATGTTTTTTGTCATCTAGAGGCTCTGAAACGTGCAGATCTGAAGAAATTCCGGAAAGTAATTTTTTACAATTACAATACTTCTTTTGTTTAAAAGACCAAGAAAGTAAAAACGGATAAGCCAGAAAAGATTAAAGGAATTAAGGAACTTATTAGGTTTTATATGATTTGTCGGCTAAACAAAACAAACTTTATGAGTACTTGGATACAAATACCAACCGCGACTAAATCAAGGAGACGGTTTGCAGTCTCTTAAGATCTTAAGGGTGATATATAAAGCCAACTCGGGCGCCAACTAATCTTTTTTAAAATACGACAAGTGTGTCCAGGTATTTAACTGAGAATTCGTAAACTTATGGTAGCACAAACAGTCTGAAGGAAAAGCTCAAATTAAACACAGGTAGCAGTAACAAATACTAATGACACACAATGCTGACATCACAGTATAATAACTGTCTCTAATTTAGTAGCATTTAGTACACATTTCGTGTAATTATTAGTATAAACTTCAAATAATTACCGGCCAATTTAAGGTGTACCTCAACAAACTCGGCTTGCGGAACAATAACTTACAAAACCGGGTTAAATAAAGGTACAAGTATAAACTACAACAGCTTAAAAACAAATGCGGTGGAGATCAACATCAGCTCCGCGGTTGGAAAATCATTATTCAGGTAGGCAGCTTGTGAAGCGAACTGTACATATCGTCCAGAGTCCGAAATTCTGACTGACTTCAGTAGCAATCGGGTGAAGCCTTTAGCAACGATTCACTGTCCGCAGCATTACATAACTTCATTTAAAAGAAATTAAAACAAACTCTGTTCTTAGTTTCCTCTGGTTGAACCCCTTCTGCATGCCAGGGGAAGTTATGTAATGGCTCAGATAGTCGAAAGCTATATACCCCCCAAACATCCGAAGGTCGGAGTTGCAGGTGTTACATTCAAGCCATGTCGACTTGTTCAATTGCGAGTAGTGCAATTTTCGGGAATTTCCGAATCTACGATTTTCAGGGGTTCCGGACTGGCTGCTAAAGAAAGAGAAGAACTTAAGACGCGAACAGCTTCGAATGACTTAGCCCAGATGATTTTGGGCCACTTGTAGATAACGATTGGTGACGCGCTTTCAAATTCACGTGAACTCTCAATACAACTGCCAGGGCCGCATCGTCCGCACATTTGGCGAAGGCCAAAAACCATAACTGGCATGCCCGCAAAAATAACTGGACAATTTTTATAGACTCTAAACCAAAGTCATCATCATGGCGTCTGAAAGGAAAACAGCCACGCTAAGAACCAAAAGCCAAAGTTCGTGTCGCTGTCCGATTGAATCCAAAAAGCAAGTAGGAGGGGAGAGAGAGCACGCAATTCAAAACATGTACTATAGACATCGGAAACATAGACGGCGCGCACTGAACTGCGGAAATTGTAGGGGCGCAATTTAAACGTAACAAACTAGTAAGCCACAATTGTCTACTATGAATAATAATGTGAAAGTTAAAAGGGAAAGAAACAGAAAATACTCAATTATAAACCATAATAGATAGACAAGAATGAAGGATAGATATGATGCAAAGAGGCATCAGAAGGAAACACCTGAGCTTTCTTGGAATAGCACAAAGGGGCTATACAAATAAATCCAGGAGTACAAAATTCGAAGACTAGGAAAATATGAGGCTAAGAAAAGACAGTTTTAGTAAAATTGCCAATTTGGAAGCAAAAAAAAAATCTAAACTCTAGGACTAAGAGATACAAAATAATGAATTGGTAAACATTATTCGATAAAAGTACCTACAAGGACGAAAAGTGAGTACTACTGAAACACATAAGAAGGCAAGACTGGACGGGCACACATAACAAGCTTATAATCAATAGAAAAGTGATATCCTGCAATAATTTTAAAGAACAGAAATAAGAGGAAAACGGGGCTTTTGAGTCATAACTGCAATCTTATCGTAATCACAATATCACCAGATATGCATGCAATCAAAGCCGCAAATAGAAGCAATACATTACTCGGGGCACGTTTACTGCTATGCGTCTACTGCAGAAACTTGATTAGACGGGTGGTTCAGCACATAAAACGTTACATGCACATCGCCGTGCCTCGTTCCACCGGATAGTAGGTAGTTAATGGACATAACGTTTAGCTCGAGCTTACTTCTAAGTTTACTGGCAAGAACGCGCCGTTACACGTCGATTCCGTTTCGCCAAATTCGAATTTGTGCATTAAACTTACATCGCGACTCCGCTCCAAAACGCCTTGCAATAAACGCCCAAAACGGATCCTGTTAATGCGTTATTTATAAAATGCCCTAGGTTTGTGATATAGAGCGCTTTTGCGCCAGCTTTCTCGATTTTAGAGCCAATCGCTCACTGGAAAATGCGATACGCGATGTATATTTAAGGACCTGTTAGAGGTTACACGCTTGGTTGAGAAACCTGCTCTTTTTATGTTGCTGCTACGAAGCATTGACGGTTAATCTATATAAACTGGGGAGCTACAAAACTTTCGTTTTGAGAAATATTAACCACTAGTTTAAGATCATTTTCGGTTCACCCTAAACGATAAGCAACCTAGTTTACACTCGTGTTCTCTGAATCATAGAAGCTCGAGGTTTGCACACAACTAGGTACAGTGTTCCATTTTGTACCGCGTGGGCTTTAAATAGCCAATCAGAACAAGACTTAGTTTTTATAGTAGCATGGTTTGTATGAGTGCTGCAATCCATGCAACACAAGCTGAATATTCAGTTTCAGGTTAAGAGTTGCAACATTTGAAATTTTATAGCAGATAAGCATAACTGGCGTTGATGCGATTGAATTAAATTAGTTTTGTTTGCTACAAAGTCTTACCTGTCCTGGGAGTCGTTGAAATGTAACAAAATAATTCTATTTTTGCCCTTGTATACCTTCAGAAAGTTGTAAACATAATTAATTTGTACCCTGGGGATAAGATCGATGTTTACAAAATAATCGCTGGGTATCACGGTAATAAATAACGTATACTACAACCAAACGAGCAGTTTTTTATCAGTAAGAGCAGAAAATATAAACAATAAAGAAAACATTTTACGTTGTATAAAACCGAATAATGGCTTCTTCTGAAATTGGCCATAAAAACCGGATAAATAGCCGAGATGGGAATTAAATTCGGTGCTCCTCGCGCCACTGCTGTTTTCTCGGCGGGAGTCGAACAACTTTCATTTGGATGTGTTGTTTACTTACACTTTTACAATTCCGATCACGGATACACTTGATGGCATTCAGGCACTTGAACACGAGCGGAACATCTGAGCGGCCCCGGTTTGAGGAATGGAACGGAAACTGATTTTTTATGTAAATACTAAACACGTTAGTAGTGAAGATCGTAAGCACGTTCATACATTTATGATTGAAAATATGCATGCAGTAAATGGGCTGCAACGTTACCGTATAATCCGTAGAAGAAGTGTCCATTTCTGTCATTGCGGATTATGTTCGATCACATCCATGTTGTTCATCCATAGTTGAATAGAGAAATCTGGAAAAACGAACACGTTCAAAAATCTTAGAAATTAAGTCAGCAGATTCTAGAAAAGCGTATTCGTCTACTAAGGCAACTAGAAATCGTATTACCAAAATGCAAATATGCTGTTTTCGTCTCCTTGCGAGGACAGAATGTTAAGTTAAATCTCTGAGCCTTCAAACCGTGAATCAGTCTATCTAACTATGCAAGGACACGTTTACTTCGGATATACAGATTATGTGCAGTCGTACTGAATCGGAGCAATCTTATTATTATTTCTTGTTTTCTTGACTTTGTTTCTATTCACTTAATTAGATTTAGTATTGCTCTTATGTATAAATTTTGGACCACTAATCCTTTTTATGCTATAACAAAACTTTTATTAAAGTAACAGATCAAAGCTCATTATATAGATAATAATATACAGTAAATTGGAGAGAAGCAAAAACAGCTGACTTCCCAGCCGGAGCTGGTCTTGGATTAAATAATTATATGACTTTAATATTACGCGCTAGAAAAATATGAGCGCCAAGTAGCAAGTAACCCAGCACTTTGGTAATCAGTATAACTTATAACAACGGCAGTACATACGCAAAAGGCCACAACCGAGATCAAAATATCACAATAAATATCGCAGTAGATCAGTAGAGGGAGAGAGAGAGAGAGATAGCTACTTTAAAAGCTTCCAAAGTATATAATGAATTTATGAATATTCTGTATAAATAAGTAGTATGGAAAAATACGTTGACTGTAAAATTAGCAATTTGCATTACCTGTAGGTTACTCGGTAAAGGCGTATGATCGCAATACCGTGATTAAAGGTTATATATTGGGTTCGCATTGAATTTGGCCCTAAACCCACAAATGCAAGAACATTCAGAAGTTATTAAAAATAAACAGAAAGGTCTAAGGAATCCAAAGGTCTTGGTTTACAGTAGTCGCATAATACAGGGTCGCTATTATGTATGGGACCAAAAGCTGTCCTGGTCAGCTATGTGTTTCATATTTGGTATAGGTTAATTTGAGGTTATTTTGTATATACTGAAGTAAAAAAATTCCTTTTTAATATAGATTTTAAGTGCAATCATCATATTGAATTTTTTGAAATAGCAACCTAGGCTGTGTGGTACATTAACAGAAAACTTATTATTTTTTTTCTTTTCAGAAATATTATACATATATAGGTTTAAATAAGAAAATAACGCAGATAAATAAAAAAACATTTGAGGCATGCTTAATTCGTCGCTGCACATTTAGTGAAATTTAGTAACCATTGCATTACAAAACGTTATAAATAAACAAAACACAAGCAGTAATTAAAATTTAGGACAACAAACAACATTTGTTAACTACAAATTAAAACAACATTATTAATTAACAATAGTTAAAAAAGGAGATGTTCAAATTGCTGCCCATTTCCTGCTTGGCAATAATGAATGGGCTTTTTAAAATTGTCTAAAGAGTCGCGCAGAATTGCTAGAAACAGCAGCCATTTCAGCACGGATACGATTTTTCAATTTTTATAAATAGCCAAGTCTCTCTAAAAACGCATTAGTGAGACTCTAGAATAAGCAACCAAAGTGGCTCGGTGCGTGAAGTGAAACATAAAATAACGTAAAACCGTTTAGAAATAATAATACATTACATTCTTAACGTTTAGTTAGTTTAGTTATTTTGCAGAGAATATTTTGATTTATCAAAGATAGGGGAATAAATTACATAGATATTTATAAATGACTTTTAACTAGTAACACCCTTAATAAATCTTTCCTATATCCTTCCAGTGTGTTTCTGCACTGATACACGGCGATTCTGACTCAAGCCATAGTCCTACGTGTGGAATGACGTGCCCTAAACTTTACTTTTACTTTATACAATATCGTTTCAATTTAAACAAATCGTCAAAGAACAAATAAAACTGTGGTTTTGAAAAGTGGCTCGATTACCATTTACAACTTGTTAAGTGAGAGCTTTCACTTTACATATCTTTACTTTATAGCTTGGTCTTAAATTAAATTGTAGAAACTTTGTATGTTACCTATGTGCATTTGAAAATTTATGTCGCCACTGTATTTGACCCGCACAGAGAAGAGTTTTAAGTTTCGTTGAGAAACAATCCAGCAAAGCGTTTGTGCGTAATGTGAGCGTTATCGTTTCATGATTGTATCTGTTTTTGCCAATTCAGGAAAATTAGGACGATTGTCAGATATTTCTAACTTCTAAATAGCCTACCAACCTGAAATTATAATTGCCGTATCGTTATACTCGTAAAGAATTTGATCTCGACCTCAGCATCGTATATGTTTAAAGCAAACCATCTCATAAAGTAACGCTCGTCACCGGTTCAGCCCTAAAGACGCCTTCTTTTACATTTATCGGGCCCACACCAAATGCCCATAGCATATCTTGATACTACCCATTTGATTTACTGGAAATCCTGCCCGTTACCGAGCGACTGTCCGCGGTCAGGAAATCTTATACTACTATACTACTTATACCTATTCGGCTAAAATTTTTCATTTGTAAATTACCACAAATGTTCTATGTGTTTTAATAAACAAATTCTATACTGTGAAATAAGTTTTGGAGCTCATTCACGTTAAAAGTAAAAGAACGCTTTAGGCGCCCTGCACCAGTATATCATTATTGTTTTCCTCTGCGGATCTGTAACGTAAACGAACATCTAGTTAGCTTATCACGCCACAAACAGGTAAAATTCTTAGGTATTATTTTGCTATCCCCTTTTGTTGTGGTCCCAACTGCAAGGCTGGTGCGCTTAAATATACTTCTATGAATAATACCTTAACCCTCAGATGCCCAAGCGGAAAACCGCTTTGCCAGCTTCAAAGAAGCAGTCGATCTGGATAACGTACGAGATCATTTGCAGCAACTATAAGGCAAGGTTAGTTCTTATAATTACATTTTTTGAGTGAATGTACGGCCCAAGAAGATTGTGGGAAACCAAGGTCGTAATAATAAATCAACTGCTATTACAAAAAATTTTGGAACAGCTGTGCTCGTACTATCTGAATTAACACGTTAGAACAAAGCGCTTACATAATCTTGTTGACACATCGCGTCAGCCTGATTTCCAGCTAAAGAAGGCAGAACCGCATTAAGTGAATTTGTATGCGAAACTTAAACATTGATAGCGCTGTTGCTTTTTAACTTTCCTTTAGGCATTGACAATTAAACTTCTACTTAAGGCGTGTATTCAAGCATGCAGTTTCAGCATTAAGCTCGTCAACATTTCTTATCTATTATTGTTAGCTTACATAACATTTTTATATTACCATTGCCTACGTTTTTTATGTATTTTCATGCATGTATGTTCTTTTCCAGAGTATATGTATTTTTATGTAAAGTGTTTCGTTTTTATGTCTTGTAGGATTTCCATGTTTGATTACAAAATTATAGGTGACAACGGGCAGGCTAGAACATCTGTATTGACATTCTCTTAGCTGCACTGAGGTAAGAGCGGGTTTTATGTTTCTACGACTGACTACCTGATAAAGGGCCATTCAAATTCATAGTAAAGTAGAGTATATGGCACGGGAAAATTACCATTACACAGTCAATACATAGTATATTTATTTAAACAGCGTTGTCACAATTTTGCTAAATAAATACATTTTATTTTACCGATTCTAAGAGAATGAGGCTGAGCATTTAAACGCAATTTGTAAGAAATAACTCTATGCACCCTTAGTTACTGCCATTCTTCCTCGTATCTCCTCATTTGTTAATCTAACCCTCTTTGTTTCTTCACAACACCTCGGCCAATATTCCACCTTTACTGCTTTTATTTTTCCCTTATTTTTCTTACGTGTGACCCAGTTCTCCACTCCATATATCATAATACTGCAAATCATCTTGTTGTACATTCTTGCTACTATGTTCTTGGTAATGTGTGTATTTCAGATAATTAGGTTCAGTGGTTGTATGCACGTTCCTTTTGTCCTAGCCTATCTGTTCCAATGAGTTGTTGTATTGCATACACGTGCTCAGTTGTCGATCTTCCGATAATGAATCCTGCGTGATCTCCCTCTATCATTCCATTTATTAGTTTTCCAATTGTGTTCTTCACTATCCTTTCGTATATCTATTGTGACTAATACATTTACACCTCCGTAATTTTCGTAAGCTCTTGGATAGCCTTTTTTGAAGATGGAGGTTATATATACGTTTGCCATTTTGGTGGTAGTCCATCTGCATCTATGCTGGCTCGCTTTAGTTTTTTTTATTTACATTTCATCAGTTATGGCGCGATTCTACCAAATCCAGTAGCTTTATTATTTTTAATGAACTTGATCACCTTCTATACGTCTTCCATAGTAATTGCAATGTGATATTCTCTCCTACTTATCCGATTTTGCTCATACCCCTTTTTCTCCCTAAACTCTTCTCAATTTTCTGCTAGTAGTTCTCGGTAATATTTCTCTCAATCCCCTTTTCTCGTTGGTTTTTATTGATTTAATGACGCTCCATTATTCTGAGCATCATGTGGTTCCACATTTTGACATGTCTTCTGAAACTGGTATTTCTTTGGTTGCGAGGCACTTAACTTCCCTATCTTTCTCTCTATAAGATTCATATTTTAGTCCTCTAATAATTTTGTAGCTTTCCTTTCTTTGGTTGCGAACCTCTTCACTTTCCTATTTTTCGTTGTATAGAATTCATACTTTAGTCCTCTATTTTGGTAGCTAACTATCTTTCGCAATACTGTTTCTTCTCCCTTATAGTTCTTTTGGTCGTTGAGAAATTTTCACCTTTGTTCCAACAGGTTCGAAAGCTGGCTCTATCATACAGTATTTGTGCATTTGTTTGTCAAACTAGTAAATTCAACTTAGGTTAATTGGCGGTCCAGTCGATTGTGGTACAGTTGGCGTATGAAATTGTCTTGGAGAACGAAAATTCTGAACTTCATTTACTTATTTTGTTTTGATCTTTTCTATATCTTTAAAGTTTACACACCCTACAATTAGGCAACTATCTGTTCACAAGAAAGACAAAAAATCCTTTCGTAATTGCTAACATTCACGTACTGAGGGAAATAACCGCCGTCCTTTTGAAGTTCATCACTTCGAGAAACTAGTTTCGCCGACTTTTTCATAACAAAATATAGTTTGTATTATTGCTAGTAAGAGACTTAACTATTGTTTTAAAAGTATTAAGTAGCCACACCTCATTTTTAATAATAAATTGGTCAAGGTGTAACCGGATGGCAAATTCTGAGCTATTCGCCAAGAGTTCCAACTCATTTTCATATTCTCCTACACATTTTAGAATATATCCGCTATTTGAAAGCACTGTTAACAGTATGAAATTTAGGCATCCAGACTGAACAACTAAAAGTGCAACTGCAATCTGAAAAGAGAAGATAAGAAAGTGCATTTAAAATCAGTAAATATTAAAGAAAATTATCATTTATATCAATACATCGTAGACAAAATAGATAGCAAGACTGGGGTGGCACGAAAATGTGCATAAAAGGGAGAGGGAGCCGACCTATTTAATAAATATTTAATTGAAATTTTCCAGAAACACTGAACATCTGTGAAAAGGGAACTGGCGGAACAGATAAATGTAGAAGCTTGAGAAACATAGGTGAAACTGTCAGCAGTAAAACAGAGGCATGATATATTAATTAAGTAAATCTCTCACTTAAAATTCACTGTATTATACGCAAATGACGTAACACGTGTAGCGACGTGTCATCAGCACGGGATTTCCTTATCAACTACCGCCAGTAAATTTAAGACTGTCTCAGCAGTCAGTTAAAGCTCTCAACGAGAATATATGCGTTTTGCTAGTCACCTTTAAAATCTACCTTCTAGGTTACTACCTTACAAAATTAAAGCTTAGTAGCAAATATAGGCAAAATCCTTTGGAAATAAAAATCATTTGGGCGAATTCTATTTATTCTTGACTGGGTAAGACTCCTTCGAACAAGTGGAACATCATTTAAGACGATCAATTGTCCCTTTCGAGTCCTAGAAGGGCGCTTTATTTTCATTATGACTGCTGAGCTCTTTGGCCTGCTCATAAAAAGTCATCATGGAAACGAACTACAACAAAGACATTTACATTTCGTAGCGTGTTTTAAATTAAATAGAATTTCTCGTTCTTTTGGCACACACGTAACGGGCGCAATTTGCATACGCAAGTTGACAAGAACGAGGTAATTCCATTCATATATTTCTCTGCAAAAGAGATTTTCCCATTTTTTACGGTCGTGTAAGCCCATTACGGGAGGGGTATGTTTATTTTTATTTAGCAAATTGGACTACCCGGCGTTCGCACATGAATTATGGTGGATATCATAGCCTGAAATAAATTCCACTAACTGTATTTTTTTGCAACTCAAAAGCTGTTTCAATGTGTTTCTAAGTTATTAAGTGAGAAGCGAGAAAATCTATACCTAAGTGCTTTAAACTTTGGTAATTGGCGCTGTATTGCGCCATTGATAACATATAAACTATGTTGATTTTCAAGTCACGCTTCTTGTATGCAAAAGCAACCAGAAATTATACAAAGCCTTAGGTTAATTAAATTTTATAAACTGGAAAGTGCACAACTTTAAACGTTCACGAGTAGCAATTTCCAATTAAAGTTTTCCTGGGACTCACTTTTACTTCAAAGCCGGGTAATGAAGCCAAACGCAAGAAACGATTGCGCAACAGAAATCTTCCAAAAACGTTGGTCGTTATACAGGTACAGGTCAGAAATGCACTGACATTATAAGAATAAATACAATTAATAGACTAAACACTTTTATCTTATTTTGAATGGTAAGAATTTCTGTTGATACTCAGTTAATCTCACTATCCGGTGAACCGTCTACGGTTTTCACAGTTTGTTGATGTTTATCTTACGTAACCTAGCGACATCATTAAGGACAGAACATCGCTGCCAAGTGATATTTCGCAACAAGACTGCTTAGTTTTTGAGTAGGTACATCGGTTTGTGAATACAGCGTGCCCAACTTAAATGTACGCAGCTTTAAGCAGGTGAGTATGGAACACACATTACATCTAGACTATTACTACATTCAAATGTAATGTGTGTTGCATACTCACCTGCTTAAAGCTGCGTACATTTAAGTTGGGCACGTTGTATATTGCATGGTGCTCAATATTCAGTGATATACTGTTCTTATTGGTTGAAATAGTGTGAATAGTCTTTAAATACGAATCAGGCAAATATGAATGATTAGTTTCCATGTATTAAAATAGCTTTCATAGCAGAACTAAATGTTTGCACTTAATGTAGTTTGAACATATGCTTCAAGCCGTTAAACTATGCTGTGATGATTTAAAAATAAGTCATAAAACTCATAAATCCAGTACTTAAATTAAACTATCACTAATAGAATTTGAATTATGTAGAAAAATTTATAAAAAATATAATACGAAATAGAAAGCAAAGAAAATAACACAGTGACTACTGACTCCTGGTATTTAAAACTAAAGGAAAACGTGTGTAAATCTAAGTCCTCATTGTGAACCATAAAATGTAGTAACATATGAAATAAAATAAACTCAAATCGTAGCTTTCAAAAGAGTCAGTCATCTACCGGAATTTAGCTACATAGAGAGAAACAATATCTAAAAAATTTGAATTCTTAAAAAAGACAGTCAACCTCCAGAAAGTAAGTCCATAAAGAAATTAATTCTGCACTTTATGCGAGAGTTTTCAATTAATTTCAAATTATCCTGACTACAGGGGCGTATCTGAAGGTCGACTGGAGACGGCGTCGAATCTTTTACAAAAGCTTAAATCAAATTAAATTATAAAGGGCAGCAATGAGTTTTTTTTTAATATGCCTACGAGAGAGTGAGGAGAACTCAAAAAGAAAGAAATTTACTTTACGCCCAGGTCACAAAAGGTGTGCAGTTCCGAATAAAACATAAACTTTATGTAAAAGACGTATAATAACCAGGAGTAATTGGTATGGGGTATATATTACCAAATACATACAGTTTAAAAATAGCAAATATTAACACAATAGAGCGCATTTGGTATAAAAATTTTCACTGTAAGTTAATACTACTGTAAACCAGCAATAATCGGCCGGAAAATGGTTAGCGAAAGCCACAAGTAATTGTAAATAAGAAAATCACGTAATGAAATGGACAAAAGTAGTAAATAACGGCAAATGACGATTAAGCAGGCTAAGAAAACTTGAGAGGGCTTGTGGAGTCCCTGTCAAGAGCAATAAAATAATTAAAGAAAGCTACGCGAATAACCAGCGAGGTCCTCTTGCTATGATCATAAGTGAAATGTCTATGTTATTTACAACTTGAAAGCTAAAGGCTAGATTACTTAGGATAAATGGTCGTAAAGCACCCATAGTATTCCGATGCACCAAACGGCTGCGAAGCGTGACCATTCATAGAAGGTTGTCAAACCGGGCCTCAAAACTCTTAATAGCAGGTGCATATTGATGCCAAGGGACATGAAAGTGGTAGGAAACGTAACAGTGCGCGTTAAGAAAGCCACGGATGGTTTAAATAAAGTCCAAGTAAGACGCGGTCCAACAAGAAGTGAGGTTATATTACCAAATCACGGCCAAACAGAAAACATCGACATAAGAGAAACGGCTAATAGTTAAAATTAGGTCTGATCGGAAATGCTTCGGCATTCAAACACGCATCTCAACTCACCTACTTTAATAGCGTGGAAATAATTTTCTAATAACTTCGTCTTCATACCAAATCGACTTAATTGTGATTGTAAAAAATCAAATTTATAGAGGCACGCAAAAACCATACAAATAAGAGTGACAATTTAGCAAGCAAAAACCAGGAAGCGAAAAGCGCGACATTCACAAAATCACAGTCGAAACGAAAATCGCAGGGCAGTAAATTCGAAAAAACCTAAACGAGTAGGCGTAAATTTGACCTGTAAATAGTGAATTTTCGTAGAATAATAGTAACTAAAAGAAAATAAAAGCAAACCATAGAAGAAGAAAAGGAAAAAGAGAAAGACAAACATCGTGACCAACTTAAATCTAAGGAAAAAGAAATTTATCACTAACACTAACATCCAATAATATACACAAACTCAAAACATAAATTCAAAGAAAGTCAATCAACCTATCAGGACTAAGCGATATAGAAAAATAGGTTCTATGCATAATTTGCGAATAAGGTCAACAAAAATATGAGAAGAAGAAAAGTAAATGTATCGCTAAAACTAATAGAAAAAGGTATCTAAATCTAAGTTCTCACTTGAAATCGTTAAGGATAAAGTGAAGCAACAGGCTCAAACTCACAAAAAAAATTAGGGATTACACGTGAGCAGTTGTAACTATATAATATATTACGTTAAAAGATCGTTAAATGCCCTAGAACAGGCCGAGAAAAAATTTAGAAATACCAATCCGAACAGGGCCGAATTTATCTATTTTTTTAAACCTGTTCCAATAACGCATTTAGCGATCGAGTGTCGTATAACATTTTTTGCACTAACAACTTAAAAAAATAAAAATACCATTGAATAGTACAGATATCTTTTGTCTAAAAAAGTACGTGATTGTTGTTTCTATAGTAAGCAAATACAAAATAAAATTCCGAACGGATAATTTAAATCTGAAGCATAAACATCTCAACTCCATAATTTCATTGCTTCAATAATTCAAACGTTTTTTCATTTGCAATATTTCCAAACTGCATTATTTCAGAATTTAGAAAACGTTCGTATTTTGTTTCAAATAGAGAGTGATTAGTTTGTGAAACAATAATAATTGATCTTAACCGTGTTTTTCTAACTTAAACTTTGGTTCACAAATAACCCCAAAAGAGAGTAAAGGTAAATACACAAACCCAAAAATCAAATCGATCTAGTAGGATAAAGCTACATAAAGCAATCGATTGATTCTAGACTTAAATTGGAAGATGAAAATAAAAACGAAAAAAGCTATAAATAATATACATTATCAGTGTTTGTTAAATAAATACATTGAACATGAGCGAATATAATCATTGTTGAGGATGAGCAGCTCAGTTGATCATTATTGGCACGAAATATTCTCGATTTTCGATTATTACTAAACAAATCTACATAATGAAAAGGTATCAACCCATTCTGCAGTGCCTTCACGGCAGCTTTATGCGTACAAGCGCATTTAGTCCCGCCATGACCTCTGTATTCGCCGATACTATTTACTTCCCTATTCTAAAATATGAAGGAAGTCTTGTAATCGTGAAAACGCACCTTCCGAGATTTCTTCAGATCGTCACGTTTCAGGGTTCATAAATATCGAAAAATATGTTTTCTCAATTCCGTCTGCCTGTCTGTCCGTCTGTATGTCTGTCTGTCTGTCTGTTACCGGTATAGCTCAAAAACTATTCGTTGAAGGAAAATTATATTTTTCATGCGGGTTACTGGTCTAACTGGCTCGAAATCGAAACACTTTCGGTTAAATATACAGGGTGTCTCAAAATTGACTCCCGTGCTTCTGGTATTTAATCCAGGGGGCTAAAAGAAATCGAAAATGAAGAGTGGAAAATTTTCCGATTGTCATTTGTTATCTAGTTATTGATGAAAATGTAAATAATATAGCTTCTATCGCCCAGTAGCTCCAATTTGTTGTGTAACATAATTCAATAAGGTGGCTATGACGAAGTTAAAAATGTATTAATCGTTCTGTCGTATTGTTAAGTATTTCCTTCGGTTTTGTGTGCTTACCTGTTGTGAATCCTGCAGATGTCGTAGCTCGTATTCACGCTGCAGTGGCGTCAATAGACGAAATTATGCTACAGAGCGTTCGTACTTCAATGATAAATTATACGAATGTTTGCCTTGAAGTAGGGGGCAACCTAACACATTTTATGACAACAGATGTGTAAAATAACTTATTTTCAAATATTATTCGTTTTTAATAAAGTTTAAAGTTTATATCTTAAATTCTTGTTCTTAATTGATAACTCGATAACAAAAGACAAACGGAAAATTTTCCACTTTTTATTTTCCAGTTCTTTTAGCTCCCTGAATCAAATCCCAGAAGCACGGGCGTCAATTTTGAGACACCCTGTATACAAAGTGAACACCTTAAAATATTTTTTTCCTAGTTTTGCTTTAACGCAGGAATATATCTTGCACATATCAAGCTTTTACCCTGGAAAAAATGGGACCGCAGTAGTTGAGCAATGTAAACCGATATGTACTACTTACTAAAAATAGCAGTTGGATATCGTACGAGTTCGAATCCCATTGGTTTATATTTGCAAATACTGCTAAACTAAGTATCTCTTTTTTTATGTTTCAGTATTATTAGCAACGTTACGATATTTACACCTACTTTTTACATAATTGCGATTCCTTTTTTTGACATTTTCAAAATGTTTGTTCAAAACTTCTACTTGGAGATAAGTTCCGAGTAAAGCTCTTTGCAGATGTTGTTTGTTTAGAAAAATGATAGAAGCGAAGGCCCACAATTTTAAACTAACAAAATGCAACGAAAAAGCCGCATCTTAAATCGTTTAGAAGATAAACATAATATGTTCTACTAGTGAATCACCCAGCCTGCGCTTCGCTTCACTAATTTAAGAAAGATTAATTAATATAAATTGAAAAAAGGTTGCATCGGCTGGGAATCGAACCCGGGCCACCCGCGTGACAGGCGAGCATTCTACCACTAAAGCAACAATGCTTCGTTGAATAAGGCGCTACTATAATGGTATATAGTGAATCACCCGAGCTACGCTTAGCTTCGCTAATTACACAATTTAATTAAAGCTTTACTTTTTAGTACTTCGATCTAACTCTAAATATTACCAAAAGTTTAAGCTATCATTAGTATGTTTACCTAACGATCTACTCATTATACTTCTCACGTTTAGCCCTCGGTTGCTTTCCATTCTATGCTTATACAGGTGGTTTTGTTGTATTATATATAAGTTCACTAAATTTTTCAGTCGGTGAAAAAGTAGCAGCCGGCCGCATTTCATCAATTCAATTGCATACCTCCCAGTTCTGGTGATCTTCATATCTGACACACTCTATTTAAGGAAATTTGTAATATTCTCTTCATTTCTTGGACTCACGGAGTGGATACACTTTTTTCTATTTATTTATTTGCATGCTCCTTGCGGTCTGTTATACTTCAGTAGATTATGCACATCTAATTGCAATTATTCTTCGGAAACGCATTTCTCTCTTCTTTTATTTTTTGAGCACTTCTTTATTCTTACTTTTACAGTTGTACTTGTTTTCCTTGTTCCTGTTAATGGTATATATCTTCTTATATATTTAGTCTATTTTTTAATTATTAATCGCTTATCCTCTTCGCTTACCAAAACGGTTGTTTATTATTTTTCGAAGTATTTTCTTACTCACCTAATGTTTCAGCAACTATTTCATGTAAGGAGCTTTTAATATATTCATGTTTTTCGACATTCTTTGATGATTCACAAGAATTTAGTTTATAAGTTAATCTCACTCTAAAAGTTTTCAGACCCTTTCATTCGTATTTACTGTTCTTTGCTTATTTGGTTATTCTTTTCTTCGTGGGAACGGATATACTAATTTGGGTATTGCTAAATGGTGGTCAGTTCAGTTTGGTTCTATCTTAACTCTGATATCATATGTTTGAAAATTTGAGTCTTGTTTTATTACGTTGTAATCTAAAACAGTCTTCAAATTCATTGATAATAATTTTTCATCTTTATGTGCAAACCAAATATTATTCCTGAGTTATAGACTATGCTAGTTGCGCACCTCATAAACTTCATAATACAGAAAATGAAAAATTGAACTTTGAAAGCAAAAAAGGTATTCCATCATATAATTAAATTTTATAGTCTAGTAACGCCTTCTCGAAGAAGACAACATTAATTATTAAAAAGTAACTAGAAAGACTCACAACGGTACTGTTATGAGAGCAGTTTCCGTAATAACTTTAACGTACTGAACAGAAAATCTGGATAATGCAAGACAACAAACAGTTGCCCAGATGATGCAATGAAAAAGAAATTGAATAAGCTAAAAAATCTCTAAAGGGCTTTACTCAGAACTTCCCTTGCAAGTGAACGTTGTAACACTAAACAATTTAAAAAGCAGAGAAAAATAGAGGTAAAAATATCTTTACGTTCGTAATAATACTGCAACAATAAAAGGAAACACTTGGTAATGCAAATTACAGCAATTTTAAAATAAAAGAAACATTACCAGCAATGACATTCGACCTGCAGCCCCTGCGAGATTTAGTATACCCGAAGTAAACCAGGCGTTTGCTGCTTCGCCCACCAAGGACGCCACCGATCGGTGTGATACGGCTGCCTTAAATACAACGCAACTATTGTTGACCCTTATTTTATTTTTTAGAACTTTTGTCTTGTATGTGGTGGTTCCCAGTTTCGTCAAGGGTAAAGCCTGAGCTATTTAGAAATTATCACTTTTATCTATTTCTCAGTTGAAGCAAATATAAACAACATCTGATTGTTTTATGGGGATTTTTTTTTCGCCAAGATGGTAAACCTGAGTTATATTCAAAATGTTACTTTTATTTAAGTACCAGTTCTTGAGTTAAGACAAAAATAGGCAGAAGTTCTTAAGGAATTTATGCCAGGAACATAATCCGCATGCAAAATATCGTCTTCTCACAACAAATATTTTTTCAGTTATACTGGCAACAGAGCAACAGACATACATACAGACAGGCAGGCAGACGGAATATAGAAAACCAGGAACTCTGAAACGTGAAGATCTGAAGAAAATTTGGAAGGTTATTTCTTGCGACTACAATACTTCTTTCGTCTTCGACGAGGGAAGTAAAACAGTAATGGAAGTGCAAAGCAAAGGAAAAAATACAGGAATATCCAAGATAATCTGGATACATATATAAAAAACCCCGAAAATTAAAAAAACCTACTCCTTCTGTAGGAAGGGAATGCCAGAAATTAATAGAGGATCTTTTACGGTGTAAAAAATTTAGCAAAGATCAGTAATAATAGTTTTAAAATTAGCAGTATGTGTGTGCGGTTACAGGAGAATTACTTTGTATGTGACAGCATTGTAATCGGTTAATATACTGCTGAATCTTGGCCAAATAGTAGTTTTGCTTTTTTCAAACACAGTCACATACTGAAGGGGACAAAGCTATTTCTCTTGCAAGTTTTACTCATATTTTGTTTGTCCAAACACACAACCACCTTGAGACCATCTCCCCTAAACAGTAGAATTTCATCCATAAGGTGGTAAAGCTACCTATCCATTTACATGCCATTAACATTTCACGACTCGGTGTTACAGCGCGTAACTAATGCCGAATATTGATCCCATACATCCACTCACCCTCATGTGCGATAAAGACTGTCATCTCTCAAAATTGGTCATCAATTTATTCCGGCGATAAGCACTTTCCTGCCAGCTTACTAAATACAATCTGACCGCCCAGTCCTACTGCGAGTAACGGATATCTCCGTTTTAACTACGCGATTAGGTTGCCGCATGTCTACAATCTTGCACCGTTACCCCGTTTTATGATCAGGATTGTCGGTGTGCACGAAGAGTGCGGGTGCTTTAACCTCTCGATGATATCGGCTTTAATTAAGTTGTCTGATTTCTTTTCTACTGTTTGCAGGCATCCTCCGGCAACCGTCCTGAGAGGTGATTTAGTGAAGATAACGTCTTATTAAAGCATTGTTCCGATGTTCTTTGTTTTTTGTTCGGCCGGAGCTTCTTAAGCTGTAACTCCAACCTGGACGTTATCAGAACGATTATGTTGAAGGTGAAAAAGTGATTACTTTTGTACGGTATTTATTATAGCTGGGCTACTTTTTACTAGCAGATTTAAAAAAAGACATTCCATCTTCAAAATGGAAGGACAGCTGTAGGTCGCACCATTCTTTCATCATATTAATCGACTCATCGCCTTTTGTTCTGTGTGGGATTTTTTTTTAAATTAAGAAACAAATCGCTTAGTGTGTAGAGATTAAGAAGGATTCTCTCTTCTTTGTTGCCTACTTACTCTACATAGTGTGTTTAGTAGCATCGAACAATATCTTATGCTCTTTCCCCACTTTAACTAAAACTTTTCCTACATTTATTTTAAATTTCCCAGAAAGTGGAAATCTAGAATGTCTCCATTTTATTATTCGTTATTTCAGTCTAAAGTGAAAAAGCTGTTGTTTCAACCGACGTTCTATAATGAAGCACAAATTCATTGTTATCGTGTTGGAACAATACTGCAATTGCTCCTGAATACAATAATCTAGGATGCATTTAATCTTCTACATTCAGTGACTTGGATATACATCCTGAAGACAGACTTAATAGGGTTTTAATTAGTGATGGGCTTATTCGAAACAAAATAACCGGTTATCCGGTGATTGAAAAACCTCTGTAACTCGGTTTTCGTTCCAAGTATTCGAATGAAAAATAACCTCATCTTGATACGTACTACGTTCCGTATCTCAGCGACCTGCTAGTGATCTGTAAATAATACGTCATTCAGAACCATAAGCAAGGCAGATGGTACTGATTGACCCAAGTGAGGCTCGCGGCTGCTTGTTGATGTTATTAACACATTTGAGACTCCTAGTCGACCGGTTAAATTTATGGGACCGTTCCTATTAAAGATAACGCTGAGTATGCGATTTGCCGAAGCTGTGTTGGTATTAATTTATAACGGCCTAAATTTTTGCTTCGAAACGCGGTTGATTATGCCTAATAAGGGATAAACAGAAAGCAAAATAAGATTTTCCAATATCGTAACAGATTTATATTTAATTTTTAATCACCATCCGTCGTCATATGATATGAACGTGGGACAAGAAGTGGATTTCGATGTTTAAAATTTTAAGTGTGCGTCCTTAGAACCGCGGAAAGCTGAACTTAGATCAATTATGGATTCTAAAATATACCGGTATGATGTGCAAGCGAAAAGGGAAGGGTGACTACTAGAGAATTTTAGGAATTAAAAATAGATTCAATAGATACTTTGTATTCGCATATTTATAATTTCTTTATGATTAGTATTGATATAGCTATTATCAATGGTTTAAACTCCTTAAAAATCAAATAAAAATAATTTATACAATTATTAAAATTAACGATTAACTGAGTTCCTCTGCGATCTGCAAGTTACGGTGCCGATGCACATGACGGTGAACTGCCAACCGGCAAACCGCCAACCGGCGAAATCGAAACGAATCGAGAGCCAAAATTTATTCCAATGATTATTCAAATAATCGTTCAGTTATTAATATCATTCGAATGCAAATAATCCCGTTATGAAAATTGTCCGGTTATGCCCATCACTAGTTTTAATTATACCTTGCCAAAAACCTACAACGTCTACCAAGTTTGTCGCTGTCGGTCGACGATTTGTAACCATGATATCATGAAACTCTTTGCGCAATTATGAGATTTTTAAACAATACAATACAATCCAGCATATTCAACATATCTTCTATTGCCTATTTTTTTCTCACAGTAGCAGTTTAAACGACACAGAACATACAGGCCTGAAATTTAAACACCAATTAGTGAAAAAAGTCCCTAGTCTTTCTTAATATACATCGGGCTGCGCCAAGTCTGGTCTTTTAATTTATACAGATTGTCCGAAATCCGTTTTGAACATAGGAAATTAATGAGTACAACTAAGGAAGACATAAACAAAATGATTAGCAGGACAAAGGTAGAATGTAATCATGGCTAGGTAAATTTTTAAACTAAAATTAAGTCAATGAAACAAACAAACACTTCCTTCAAATATTTTATCTGTCATTAAGAATATAAAGTGAGCTTTAATTAATTAAAAGAATTATGTGAATAGTAAACAATAATATATCATTTTCTATAGCACATGTTAAAGTGTGCTTTTATCAACTCAGAACAAAAGGTCAAGCTTTACTTTAACAGCAAGGGTAGATAAAGTAGCACTTTAACATCAAGGATAGATAAAGTAATTTAATTTTCTAACTTTTGTTTAAATTAAATATGACAGCTTCGTATTATCGTAGCAACCCAATCTAGCTACTGACATTTTGAAATGTGATTGACTGTCCTTATTTTCTTTTGAAATTGTCTTGCTATAGACAAAAATATTGTATTATACACGACGATAAAGTTATTTCTATCCACTCTTGAATCATTAACGTCTCGACTTCGTCTCGACGTTAAACGATTTACTCGTGGATAAAATTTAACTTTATCGTCTTGTATAATAAATTACTATAAACCTCACTTTATACTCTTAATGACAGATAAAATATTTGACAAAAGTGTTTGTTTGTTTCATCGACTTCATTTTAGTTTAAAAATTTACCTAGCCATGATTACATTTTATTTTTGTTCTGCTACGCATTTTGTTTATGTCGTCCTTGTCGCACTCATTAATTTCCTGTGTTCAAAACGAATTTCGGACAATCTGTATAGTTCAAGATGTATTATGCAAGACAAAAAACTGGGAAAGGTAAGAGGGCCTATTATAAATGTGACTGTTTTAATATACATAGTTGTTATGTATTTCTAACTTAAAAGTCAACTTCTTTGGATGTTGTTATGAATCAAAATTGTTATAGTAAATATAATTATCTAAAGCCTCGTTTAAGCTAATCAAATTATGGCAAAATCTGTATCAAGAGTTATCCCAGTTTTTTTTAGGCTTCCAATTGTCAGATCGAGTTAGTCACTCAACCAATTATATGAAATTCTCTAGTTTCAATTGAAAGAGTGCACTTCGATTTTGCACTGAGACAAAACTACAATAACGCTGGATAGGAATTTGTCAGTTAAATCTCCATCATAAGCTTCTTTAACAATGTTAAAAAATTAAATGTAGACTATCATGTCTACGTCATAACTAAATACACTTATTTGAGCTACCATTTATACGTTTTTCAAAATTTTTATTGTTAAAAGTATATTACGTAGCTTTCTGTATAGCAAACTGCTCTTACCTTACGAATTTTATCTCAAGATAAGAGCAAACCCCTTAAACTGTCAGTGATCAGTCTTCATACTGCTATTTTTCAAACTAAGCTCTGTATTTTTGTTGGACTTAACAGAAGCTCGCGTATTCTCATCTCACAAGCTAAAGCTTACAATCGCACATTAAGCATTCTTATATGAAAGGATGTTTTAGTAGTTTCCGAAGTAGCATTCAACCGAGGTAGAAGTTCATGAATAAACATTCAAATATTTGAACATTTTCATAACCCTATATTATAATCTTTAAGTTAGTACATGAAAAACAATATTTTGTTGGTTATAGTAAGGTACCAAACCGTCCACACAATTCGACTAGGTTGAATTTAGTATACGTGTGGAAATAGCTAATACAGCCAAGTTTTTTATAAATAAAGCAACGAAAGTTGAAAGTGGTCTACTTTAAACGTACCTAAAAAATATCAAGAATTAAAAGTAAGCAAATTAGGAAAATATACTTTGGTAAATATTTCTATTTCGAAATTAAGATAACTAAAATGTAAAAATAATTTAAATCCAATTAACATAGAACTATATTAATTTAGTTAAAATTATCTAATACTTTGTCTATAATGTTTATTTATTCGATGCTAGTAAAGGTTTTTGTTCAGCTATGTAAGGCCAAAAATCAGCATTATTTAAGATAAAAATATAGGAAAATACTGGAGTACAGTGAAAATTCTGGCCGAAAATAATCAAAATTGTAGCCAATTATATTAAAATCGGTAAGAGAAAGCTACTAACAATTAAAAAGGACTAAGAAAGGTGGGTAACGAAAGTAAAGAATCAAATAAAAAGCAAATGGAAAAGTATCTGGAAACAGAGCAAAGATAAGCAGAAATGGGATAGAAAAAAACAGCATCGATAGATTGCGGTAGCAAGGTGGAAACAATATATAAAGACAACCAAAACCTCTTCCACAGAACACGATAGCAGCTACAATACAAGACAAATAAAAGAATAAAAAAAGTACGAAAAGCACAAGAAGAGACAAGTTGGGTAAAGCCATAGCAGCAACAATAGTAGAAAAAAAGCAGAATATGATGGTATAACTACGGAAATAATGATATATGCAAAACCGTTAAAAAAGGATAATAAATTGTACCATTCACGAAAAACCTGCTAAAGAACTGGCAAATATGAATAACACTTACAAACAAGAAAGAATATTCGAGCGACTATCGAGAAGTAACTCTGTGTGTCATACACAGCAAAATATACTTAAAAATAGCAGAAGGTAAATCTAAAATCTCAGACCAATCACAATCACGCCACATATAGCATTCTACTCAATCCTATACCATTTGCGTCGAAATGTCGTATAATCTACAATCAAGGTGGAATAAAACTGTTCCACCAAGTGCTGGAGTTTTTTTCAGCGTGCGCCGCGCAACTCCAGCCGGTGGACACAAATATACGACCCTTGCATCGTTCGAAAGCTATTTTGAGTCTCTCAAAATTGATGTACAGAACATCAAAACATGCAAGTGCAATTGTGCAACAATCATAACAACAAAGTCTGCACCTGCTTACTGATGCTTTTCGGCTTTATGTTTTGTAAACGTCACTGAAAGAAGTTCAAAAAAGCATCTTTGCAACCTCGAATGTAAAGTTATGACATAATGCAAATGGTACTAAATGATACAATTCAGAAAAGTAAAACGGAAATGCAACCCAATAGATTAAAAGAATGCAGGCAAAAGTATAAATATGCGCAGGTGATATGGTGATACTAGAGATAACAGAATTGCATTCAGGTGTGTTATCCCTATGTTCATCGCGAAGAAGTCAAAAAGCAAATAAAGAAAATGTTAAATGAAGATATTATAGAACCATCGGAATCACCATATAATTTTCCTATTTGGGTCGTCCCAAAAAAGTTGGATGCCTCCGGAAAGCAAAAATGGCGCATTGTAGTTGATTATCGAAAATTAAATGAACAAACCGTATTAGACAATCTTGGCAGAGCCAAATACTTTACAACTTTGGATCTTGCCTCTGGCTTCCACCAGAGAGAAATCGAAAAGAAAGATCGCGAAAAAACCGCTTTTTCAACCGAAGAAGGCCATTTTCAGTTTAAAAGAATGGCTATGGGTTTACGTAACAGTGCTGCATCCTTCCAAAGGATGATAAATACAGCTTTAATTGGACTCACTCCAACAAAATGCCTAGTTTACCTAGATGACATTATAATTTTCGGAAATCCTCTCCAAGAACACATGCAACGTTTAAAAAATTTATTACAAAAATGTAGAGATGCTAATGTAAAGATTCAGTTAGATAAATCAAATTTTTTTAATAAATCTGTAAAATATTTAAGTCGTATAGTTACTTCAGAAGGAATAAAACCAGATCCATCTAAAATTTCAGCAATCAAAAATTTCCCAGCACCTAAAACAAGAACCGAGATAAAATCATTCTTAGGATTGTTTGGCTATTATAGAAAATTCGTCGAAGACTTTGCCAAAATAACTAAATTATTAACTGTATGTTTAAAGAAAGAAAATAAAATTGTACACACCCCTGAATTTTTGAAAAACTTTGAGAATTGTAAACAAATTTTAATGAATGAACCAGTACTTCAATATCCTGATTTTGAAAAACCTTTCGAATTGACTACCGATGCATCTAAATTTGCGATAGGTGCGGTATTATCCCAAGATGGTAAACCCATCTGTTACAGCTCCAGAACCCTTAATAATGCAGAACAAAATTACCTATACGACAATCGAACGAGTATTTCTAGCCATAGTTTGGGCAACCAACAATTTCGTCCATATTTATATGGAGTAAAATTTAAATTGTACACTGATCATAGAACCCTTGTTTGGCTCAAAAACTTAAATGAACTAAATTCCAAATTAACTGGTTGGGCACTAAAATCAAAAGAATATGATTTTACCGTAAACTATCTTCCAGGCAAATTAAATAAAGTTGCCGACGCTGTATCACGCGTTCAAATTCACCCCATGACTTTAGAAACACCCAATAGACTTGATACACCAATACCAATACACGGTAACCAAAGCTTAATGGCAAGCAGAGCAAGTACCCCCGACATACAAGACTTTTTTTCAGTACCGACCATCGAACTACCAAAACCAGAAACGCCTAAAGCAAAAATTATATCCGACATACGAATACGACCACCAAATAACGACGACAATAAATCCTATGTCGAAACAGTACACTCACAACAATCGTCTACCCCCGTAATCGATATTGCCGAAAAACCCCTACAACAATTTAAAAATCAAATTGAAATTGTAATTTCTCAGCTACCACGAGATATCGGAATCACTATGTACGACGGAATTACGCATTATTCTGTATCCATAAATAATACAAATAAAATCGACGTATTCAATAGGCTATTAATTGAACATTGTGAACCTAGAACACATTACCATTGCTATTTTCCCAACGACGAACTTTGTTCAGATTTTTCTAATTTTCTACAACACATAATTAACGATAACACACCCAAATTTCATCGATGTATGTCACAAGTGACTTACGTTCTAAATCCCCAAGAACGTCAATATCAAATTCAAAATTATCACTTAGGCAAAACCAATCATCGAGGTATTAACGAGACAATCGAATATATGAAAAGAAAATACTACTGGAAATCGATTAATAAGGACATTACCGACTACATTAATAATTGTCATGTTTGCAAAGCACAAAAATATAACAGAAATCTAATAAACAACCTCTTCAACTTACTCCTACCCAAAATAGACCGTTTCATACTTTACATCGAGACATATTTCAAATAGGTAAACGAAGCTATTTAACTATAATAGACGCAGTTTAAAAAATTTAGGCAATGTAGTTCTTCAACAAAGCAAATAGACACTTATTAGAAATATATACAGTGTGTCTCCGGATTGAGTTCACTATAGGTATAATCGACAAAAAATTTTACAATTTTATTTTAGTGTTTTGGGATCCCGCCCTGCTTGGTCTGAAAACAATTTTAAGCAGACTTTTAATTTTTAGAAATTAAGTCGGCCATGAAAAATGTGAAAAAACTATTTTCTATTTAGGTAAACTACCCTTTTTGTTCATGATACGGCAAAATTTTGTTAAGAAAAGTTGTTTAGAATGATAAATTACGGCACTATGCAAAATTTCAGAAAGATCTGTTGACTTAGAAAACACCGTTATTTTTTAGATAATTGTATTTTATTCTCAGGTAAACTACTTTTTTTGTTCAGGATACGGAAAAATTGTATTAAGAAAAGTTGTTCAGAATGAAAAATTATGGCCCTGTACCAAATTTTAAAAAGATCTGTCGACTTAGATTAAACCGTTATTTTTTAGATTAAACAAATTGCATTTATTAAAAATGACGGTTTCATCTAAGTAGATAGATCTTTCTGAAATTTTGCATAAGGCCGTAATTTATCATTCTAAACAACTTTTCTTAATAAAATTTTGCCGTATCATGAACAAAAAGAGTAGTTTACCTGAAAATTAAATAGTTTTCACTTCCCTGCCAAGGCCTACTTGTTTTTCAAAAACTGAAAATATTCTTAAAATTCTTTTCAAACCAAGCAGGACCGAATCCCAGAACTTTAAAATAAAATTCAAAAATGTTTAGTCCATCTAACCTCTTGTAACATCAATCCTGGGACACACTATTGTATTTTCTTTTCAGGTAAACTACCCTTTTTGTTTATAATACAGCAAAATTTTACTAAGAAGAGTTGTTCAGCATGGAAAATTATGGCACTATACAAAATTTCAGGAAGTTCTACCTACTTAAATCAAACAGTATTTTTAATAAATAGGTTCAATTTTAACGGTTTAATTTAAGTAGGTAGATCTTCCTGAAATTTTGTATAGGGCCATAATTTCCCATTCTGAACAACTCTTCTTAGTAAAATTTTGCCGTATCATGAACAGAAAGGGTAGTTTACCTGAAAAGAAAATAGTTTTTGCTTCACTGTCAAGGCCAACTTGTGTTTTCAAAAACTGTAAATATTCTTAAAATTCTCTTCAGACCAAGCAGGGCGAAATCCCAAAACATTAAAATAAAATTGTAAAATTTTTAGTCAATTATACCTATAGTGAACTCAATCCGGGGACACACTGTATATGATATCCCTATTTTTATTGGTCATGATACACTTAGAAACAATTTAATGAAAATCGTATTACAACTTTATTCTTCTTCTTCTTCTTCGTCTTCTTCTTCTTCTTATTATTATTATTCTTATAGGATAATATCCTGTTAATTCCATTTTGCCTCATATTGGTTGGGGGTGAATTTCTTACTGGTCTTGGGATACTGATGTCCATCGCTTGGGTGGCCGTCCGTTTTGTGTTAGGTTTTTGTGTCTTCGACCATTCTGTCAACGTGATCTCGCCAGTGACGTCGTCTTGTTCTCACCCACCTAACGATGTCTTGAGTGTTGCTTCTTTCTCTAATGGTTTCATTTCTCACTTTATCCCGGAGAGGGAGTCCAGTGATAGTTCTCATTTCGGGCGATCTCATTGTCTGCTTAGATTTTCCTGTTTCGGCTCGTGTCTCCGCTGCATATGTTAATATTGGCCTGACAACTGACACACGTTTTGTATATTCGTGCTTTACTCTCATTGGTCATATATTTGTTCTGCCATATTATGTCGCGAAGATAGCCAGACACTGCTGCAGCTTTATTTGATTGTTTTGTTTTCTGTTTTCTTTATTATTCAATGTGAAAAAATAGTATTCCCGTTGAATAAGCCATTGTAAACTTTTAACTTTAGACACCTACTTCTGTAATCAAAATAACTACTTCGAAATTCCCAACTTCTGTCATTTAATAAAAATAAAACATGTATCCCTTATTTTTTCAATTCAAAGAGAGATCAAAATATTACAAATAAATCCTGATACGTGGTTAATATCTCCCCCATCTGAAGCAATATTGGACGTCAAATGTAAAAATCAAAATTTTAGGAAAGGAATATCTGGCACCAACCTCTTACACCTCAGTTCAGACTATACTGTTTCGATAAATCAAAAACACATGTTGTTTCCCGCTAAAAGAACCTCTAATGAAATTGTTAATTTAAAAATTTCAAACATTGACCGCTTAATGATTCCTGAATCGAATCACATAAATGTCTCAAAGATTGACTTGATACCTGTTGACACCCAGAAATTGGTTGAGGACAGAATTAAGCTTAATAAATATAAAAATTTGTTAAAACCTATTAATTACACTAAATCTGATAACTTAAGTGTGTCTGCGATTATATTTACGCTGCTTACTATTCTTGTGTTAATTATTTTTGTATTGTATTTATATTATAATAAGAACACAATGAAGATTAAACTTATTAGATTTCTAAATAAAGATTTTTAACCAGTTAACGTAAATGCGTAAGTTTATGTTTTTTCTCTTTGTAAGTTCAATAGATGCATATATGAATACGCTATTGAACATTCTATCGGCGGACGAGTTATTTGTAGCTAGACAATAGCCCCTTTGTGCAAACTGCAAGCTTGCAACCTTGAACGCACGTGGCTTGCTGCCTCACGCTTCCTTTAGAGATAACGCTTATCTTAGCTGATAAAGACATACTATATATACAAGCAGTTTGCACCTTTAAGTTAAGTTCCAGTTAGTTCATATCCTAGCTAGATGTAAGATATTGTCTGGCTGCTAGCTGTGTGCTTCCAATGTTATATTTCATTGTAAAATGAAAATAAACGTTTTTTAAAAAGTCGTTTCGGCGGCCTTTTAATAAAACTTTTCAGTATTATCTAACTAAATGTCTTCGGTTATTCAACCAATTGCGCTCATTTTGTCTAAAAAGTGAAATATTTTATTTTGCATTTTTTCATCTATAAAAGTTTTAAAACGCGAGCTCTATAAATACAAAATCAAACTGTCAAAAATTCATTTCTGTTAAATGCAACCGATGTGCACACCTACAGTATATGTATACAAAATCTAATGCATTGTACTAATTTTGGGAATATTCTTGGTCTGTCGTCGAGATTAATTGAGTAAACAGATATCGATTGTATTCACAGGTTTGATTTAGTATAGTCAACACAATGTATTGGAAAACATAAATGGAGCGTGCCTTCACAGTTACTGGAAAAATATGAAAGATAAATCAAATACAAATTTGCAGAAAATATATGACTCTACGTCTTCCGCATGCAGACCGCGAACGTGTTGTTTAAGGTATTCCGAGTTCCAAAGCAAAATGTCTTTACACAGTTTCAGCAAAAGCATATAATTTAAAGTTTAAGAATAATAGGAACGGTTTAATTCTACTTCGATAATAGGTTTGCGGCATTAATTTTAATGATATTAGTTACTCTCCAGTTACTCACCGTAAAGCATGAAGTATGAGGAAAATGGCTGTAAAATATCCACTTCGAATGAAAAATGCTTAGTCTCTAATACAGCAATCAGTAAAACCATTAAATATTTATATCGCCACATTTAGAACTTGTGTGTTCTAAATCCGTTAGTATTTTATTTATTAATTAGCTATTTTTGTAGACGCATATGTGCGGAAAGCTATCACTTATATAACATTTTTAATTTATAAAATTAATGCATATGCTTTATACTTACAGCATCAAATGCTAATCCTTAGCACTTTGTTTTAATGACTATAGATTAATATCCGTCTTTAAATCGATACTACTCTATTTGTCGACCTCATGCGCTCAATTTAGACCTTAAATTTAGATTTACCTTGATTTTGTTTGAAAATCGTTAAAACAAGCATGTATCAACATACAACACATCTGTTAAATAATTTATCTTTATCGGTGTTGTTATAGACTATTAACCAAATTAATTTTAGTACCGAATGCGGTAATGGATTAATATTACCCCACTCTTTTTATATAAAAGAAATACATTGAACCAGAATTTATTGGTGAAGATTAAATATTGAACAATACACGTTTGCTTATGGCACTTAACGAGACTCATTTCGTTAAGATCCTCATAATCAAACTGGTATCGTTGACATCTATAATACAATAATTATCCTAAATGCGTGGGAATGTCAAAACGCATAGGTTATGATAAAAAATGGATCATTAAAAAATCGAGTAGAGAAACCTGAAAAACCTATTGAATAAATGCAGAGATTTACTAATCAACACAGCCAAGGAGATTTGAGGCAAGTTAAAAAACCAGGCATGAAACTAAAAACTACATGATGAACGCACACTATCCAAATAGGAACAAAGAAGTTATTGAAGTGGCTATCTACTAAGTTTTAGTTAACTATGAAACATGAAAGAACCAAAGAAAACTTTAAAAGAAATTGTAGAAAGAACTAAAAGAAGACTGTGAAAAGAATTCGAAACTAAAATGGGGAACCATAAAAACTAAAAGCTCTTGTATACGTTTTTAAAGAGGCTTAGAAAAGAAAAGAAACCCACAATGAGAAATGTCCTATATAAAAATATCAGCAGTTGGAGGCATAACGACCTTGGCCGTTTAAATTTTCGTCAGTTGCGAGCCCAGGCTATTACGACAAAGAAAAATCACAATAACAATGAAGAGAATATTGATGTTTTCAAGACCTCATTGTTTCAAATGCAGAACTTTTGCCTACAAGGGTTCTGAAAACTAAAGAAAATGAGTTACAACGACTTCAAGAGCCTCAGCAATGAGTTTACATATCCAGTCGTTCATAATAAAAGGTGCAGTCAGATAACTAGTTAGTAATAATATCAACTTAAATGCACTCATACACACTGGAAGCCGAGTTAATTTAATAAAAAGAGATGTTTATGACAAATTACCTAATATGTGAAAATGAATTAGTATTGATAGGATTTACGCAGAACAAAGTTGATACTATCAGATTTTTGACTATGCTTATAACAATTGCTGAGTAAACATTTTCCAACTATAAGAACTACTAAACCGGGCCAACCTAACAATAAATCAAAATTAAATTACAATTAGAAGGAGAATTGATGATATTGCTGCGGAACAAGCGACAAGCACGCCAATATAAATCCCCTTGCCAAAGATATACCAAGACACAAATAAAAAGTGCAGCTTAATTAATGGGTGTTCAAATTAAAACGTTACGCGATCTGCAGCATAATGTCTAACATCAAAAACATTTACATCACTGATTGACAGATTACTTCTGCAAATTTCAAAAAGTATGCAATGTATGCTTTCCGACGAAACTCCAGCATCACCTTTAAAACATTCTACTTGCGTAAACTAGGGGTTATATAACGAAGCAGAGGGCCAGAGGCCACCAATCGGTTCATAATCACGTTTGACAGTTCGTTTCGACTTATTCAGTCACTACATACATACGTATTCAATCATTGGCAGAGTGCTACCAGTGCTTCCAAGCCAGCTAGTTTCAGCACTTGTGACTTGTGTGCTCACAGCATTTTCGCGTAATTGGTAGCGTTTAATGTGTTCTATGTAATCACGCACTTTATATGTAGATATAATTTTATTCCTGCTTCCTATATCTATTTGTTCGTGTATGTTAATTTATTTTGTTTTCAAATAGAAATAATTTTGTTTTGCTTCATATCATGTATAATTTGGTAACATAAGGCCTCCAAACACCTCCAAGATATACTATTACACAGTGATCAAGTGAAGTATGAAGTGGATAGATAAGACGATCAGTGAGCAGAACCAAGGCAAGCTGACGATGTTATTGAAAAACACAATTGAAAAAAATCAGTGCCCGTTAAGATGAAAATAATTATGAAGGATCAATTCACAGTAAACCAAGAAAGCGAAAGTATGATACCACTATAACAACAATTTTAAGAGTGTATTTTGAATGGAATAGCGAAAACCTGTAGTTCAGAATGGTTACTCCCATTGGAGAACCGTGAAGAACGAAAAAGGAAAGGATTGCTACAACCGTTACATAAATAAGGCATACTGTTTAATACCAACCCCATCAGTAAGATCGGTTTGTCAAAATCAGCTAACAAAATTTGTAATCATATCTTAATCGTTAAAAATCACTTACTAAGTTCATTTCGTTATACCCTACCAAATCAACGTCATCGCGAAGCTAGAACCACAAAAAAAGATATTTGGGAATCCAAGGGTTATTATTTCGCATAGTGGTTCAGTCATCTCTTCAGTAGAATTTGAAGATCATTGCAAAACTGATAATGTCTAGTATCGTAGGATCGCGATAGGGCTATCCAGAGGGTATGGTCAAATGGAGCTCATAAGCAGTATTAGGTACTCCAAGAAGTAGTATGAAAACGTCCATGCTATACAACAGATCTTAAATTCAACTTACCAAGTCAGCATAATTTTGAAGAAGTTATTAGAGGAAACATTAATAAAATACTTCGAAAACAAGAGAAAACACTTGAGGAAAGAAACGAAAAAGGATGCGAAAAAATTAACACCTGATTGTATTTTTGTCTGTGACGTGTGCTATTACCTACACATCTTTCTGTAGTTATTTCACAAATGCTTTGGGCCGAAGGCTAAGCGGTAGTGGGAGGCTTTAACCTTAAACGCTAATCGGCTAGCAAAGATGCTGGCCATGACCTTGAAATGACGGCTAAACGGTGGGGAAGGTTCCTGACCTTTACTTTAAACTCAAGACTAATTGGTGGGGGAGGTTTTAGAACTATCTACTTCACTCTATTAGTGTCAACCATATGTTGCAATGCACATCGCACGCTGGGAAAATACATACCACCTGGTAGCATGAATTCGTTTTGGTGGATTGCAACTCCTTCAATTTTTCGATACGTGCGGACAACGAGCTATCGCGCGATTCGTAATAGAGGTTACTTAACGTAGATTTTAAATTAGTTGTAGTTTGTAAATAGTAATCAGACTACAGCTATTTAGCAATTTCACTTGGTTGATGTACGAGGGTCAAGCTACAATTATTGAGAATAAAGCAAACGGTTAACAACTGCGGTATCAATCGCTTCATCAGACGAAAACCTTCTACCCTGCAAACGTCTTTTAAGCCCATACAATAGCCAAAAAGCACATTGCTAAACCAGGGGTGCACAGCGGGTGTTCTATTTTCTTAATAGTTTTTCCAGTCAAAACCTGCAGTGTTAAAGCAGCCGTATGGGACCATGCATTTTCATAAAGTCGCGTAATTTCCTTCTCTGGAACTCAATTGAACATTTCAGGCAAACATTTTTCAGTGTATCATGTAGCCATAACTGTCTTTTATCCATCTATGTTAATTGCATTGACTAGACCCATACTTTTAAATAATACCACATACATAACTTTTTCCATAGCTCGCCGCTTCTTGGTCATTGCTGGAGGTTCTTCATCTTCTCTTGGCGGGTAGGTACGTTGAAAAAGGGAATATAAGTTTCGTCATTCATCAGAATATTGGAAAAAATGTTTGTTTGCCATTACTTAGAAGATATAAAGTTTCATGGCCAATTCTGAAACGCTCAGTTTTTTAGGAATCAGAAAGCCAATGCGGCACAAAACGATTGATATTTTTTTTAAATGTTGCTAATCGTGTATGTTTGTGTTAACAGCTGTGGATCTAATGATGCCCTATTACCGCATAAGTGGCTTTATTTCCCTCTTCAATTATTTTCTTAACAGCAGCAATGTTTTTTTCGGTAACGGTCGTAGAAGTATGCCCTGCTCCTTTTTGATGCTGAACAAAATTCCTTTCGAGTTAAAATGTTTTATACCATGGTAAATTGTAACAAAAGACTATGCGTATTCGCTAAAAGCTGAGTCTAAATTCTATTTGCAGTCATAAGCGTTTAAACATTTTTTAAAGTCATAATAAACCATGAGTGGAAAATGATCTTTGGTTAATTCCATTTTTTGACTTTTAATACCATTGAAAACATTAACAACTCGGGTTCCAACTAACGTAACTTCAACAACTAAACCTTAAATGGCAGATAAAGAATTCCTCTAAGTAATACTGTATGTTTTGTTTTTCCCAGCCTAGTAGATTGTCCTATTCTCAATAATTATAGCTTGGCCCTCGTATTATTCGGATTTATGCTATATTTTTCTATTTGTAAAATAGTACACGAGTATTGCGCAATTGTAGCAAAGAGCTTTTATATGCAATAAGTACGATATCTATAATTGCGTCCTTTCGGTGAGTCGTACAGCGGAATCCGCGGATCATTTTGTACAATAATGTTGAATACTGAGTGACGCTTTTTCAATCAATATTTTTCCACTACGCTAAATCGATTCTGAGCGCTTTCATACACTTCGTCACTTTCAATGTCGTGAAACTTGCTAATCCCAGCATATAATATTGCCTTCTTTGTGTACACATTTTTATAAACACATGCACTTCTTTGTTAAATATAGAGAGCGTTTAAAATACAAATCACTGTCACACATCAGGACGACGATATATGTTAAGTAAGTTTACAATTACAATGCAATACAACTCGAAAGTGGCTGTCGCAAGACGCTAGTACTCGTAGTTGCAGTGTCGCCAGCACTTGCTACTATCAGTAAAAACAATACTGCGAATACCTTACAAAAAAATAGAACTACTTGACGTCACAGCACAGAATAATGATGTTAATAATTTTTTTCGTTGACCGCTTGTTAATTTCAATGTTAATGAATTATTTTTCCTAAAAAAAGATGGATTAATAGACGTCATCAATACACTGCTTTTGATTAATACACTCTTTTTCATTAATTAACTGTGTTTTAAAAAAAGATGGATTAATAGATCTATTAATACACTGTTTTTGATTAATACACTTTTTTTCATGAATTAACTGTTTTTGTGATTTTGACGTTTTGATGATATTTTGCATGGAAGTTAGTTGTATTAATCAAATTTTTCGCCACAAAAAAAGATTTTGCGGCCAACGAAAAAATGTTGTAATCAAATCGTTTGTTAATGGGCGATTAATAATCTCAACTATTAAAGAAACTCACTCGCTATCACTCGTTCGTACGGAAGCGCTGAAGGGCCAGAGTAGCGTGATTTTTTAAAGACGATTAGTAGTTGCAATGCAACGCGACTAACAGACGCGCGATCGTTAGTCGTGTTGTATCGCGACTAGCAGACGCGCAACTGTTAGTCGTGTTGTATTGGGACTAACAGACGCGCAACTGACAGTTGACAGATCACAGTTGACAGATGACAGGTGACAGAAGACAGTTGACACATGACAGGTGACAGGTGACAGATGACAAATTGCAGTTGACAGATGACAAGAAAGAGATGGCAGTTGACAAGTAACAAATGACAGTTGACAGATAACAGATGACAAATAACAGATGACAATTGACAGATTACAGATGAAAGTTGACATCTGTCACGTGTCGTCTTCCACCTGTCATCTGTCATCTGTCATCATCTATTATTTGTGTTCTGTCACCTGACATCTGTCAACTGTCAGTTGCGCGTCTGTTAGTCGCAATACAACACGACTAATAATTGCGCGTCTGTTAGTAGCGATACAACACGACTAACAGTTGCGCGTCTGCTAGTCGCGATACAACACGACTAACGATCGCGCGTCTGTTAGTCGCGTTGCATTGCAACTACTAATCATCTTAAAAAAATCACGCTACTCTGGCCCTTCAGCGCTTCCGTACGTTCCTGCTTTAAACAGTTTCGATTATTAATCGCCTTCATTAACACACTTGTTGGTTAAATAACTATTATCGGTTGCAGGATGTTAATCCCTTGTTTTACATATAAGTACAAAAGTAGGCTGGTAACTAAGGCATAACTGATCTGTACGGTTATTACCGTACATGGCAACCGTTACCGTACATGACAACCGATAAACTATTGAACAAACCACGGATGTTATGGATCATAACATTCCTAGATATAGTAATAGCTATGAAACGAACAGAAGCCTAATAACATGTTAAATAATAAAGAATTGAAAATGCTGTAAGAGAGTTGGGAATGATTCACTGTTAGCTGTGACTGAGTTTTGGTATAATTAGCAGCATTGGCAGCATATGTAATAGTTTGTTTGAATACACAGAGCATCGCTTCATAGAACCAATAACGTTCTCTTAACCTGAAAAATAATGACGGGAAACTAATATTCGTTGTTTACCTGGTAATCTGTACACAGCCCTAGTTAACTCACTATTGGATCTTCCATTAATTGAGCCCCTGCCAGCAGTTCTGATCAAATTCAAACCAAACCACCATTATTTCACGTTGCTGCTCTGCAGCCCAGGTATCGAACCGTCCGCTACACTTACTTCATTAAAAACTTTTACAAATATTTCAACATCTCACAAAGGCAAACACACATAGTCAAAATCCTGCACTGGGAGCATTAAGGATTCAATTAGACACAATCGATAAATCGAGACGAAGATCAAAACTGTTTGTGTTCTGTTTGTTCCAAATAAACGCAGCGCAAACTTTTTAATGAAGTAGCTGGAGCGATAAAAATAATAGCGCTCAAGCCGGGTGTGCTTAATGTTTCACGTCAAATTTTTAGATAATAATGCAATGGAGATATTTTGGGAGGGCGCTCCTGAATTATTGAACACCTCTCAGAATCGATAGATGCCAAGCGTAAACAAATTTTTATTCGGCAAATATTGGGTCAGGTGTCACTTTAATTACTTTTAATGTTGTGATTTTATTAAACATGGAAGGTTTAGTTGTCATATTAGCGAAGTTCCGGTTGTTGCCAGACTTGAAAGGGTTTTGATAAGAACAGCAATTTTATCTTCAAATCTAATTTCAACAAGCAAACATTATTTCTCTGGTATGGTGTCGTCCTGATTCAGGTTGATAAGAAGATAAAACAAATTTTCCAAAATTTATTAAGGTTTGCCGAACCCACATTGCTGCAAGCAAATTACCAAAATATTTTTTTAAATAATTTTTGTTTTGATTTATATGTTGCTCACGAAATGGGTATTTTGAGCTCTTTAGGAAGTTATAAATTTTGATTTAGTAGCACCCTGGATGCGTCTAGGGTCTGGTAGGGATAGGCGCGACACGTGGAAGCAGTTGGGTCACTCTGGGTCACGGAGGATTCCGTCGTGAGTAATATTTGAAAATCGGACCGTGAACGTGAGTAAAGGCATGATTCACGTTTCACATTAATTTCACGTTGAATATTTAATAACAAATAAAAGATTCCAGGGTGCCCCGCTACCCTCCCATGTGGAAGATCTAGAACTGGAGTGGGATGTCATTGTACTTCTGTGTGACAGCCTGCAGCGACGGATCTTCGCACCTGTGTTGTGTCGTGAATGTTGTGTCTACAGTCAATCACGTGTCTGCGTCTATAGGCGACCAAGCAGAACTTACTTTTAGTTCCTTGGATGTAAAAGCACTTTTAAACCTAAAAATTAAAAGTGTTGCCTAGCAACATATACCTTCGTATCATTAAGGGAAACGTCAATTCCAATGACAGCTGTTGATACTAAAAGTAATGTTTTTGAAGACTGTTGCAAAAAAATGTTTGCTAGAAATCAGTATTTATCCTTTATTGTAAGCTATTGTAGTCAATTTAGATTTATTTCTTTTTGTGTCTACTATTCTGATTGCAACATATCACGTAAATTTATTCAAGTGCAAAACATATTTTATTTTAGAGTTGTTTGTTCTGTTGCGGGTAATTCATTCGTTTTAACTTTGAACATTCTGCTCTATCTGAATTTTCAAATAAAAGCTGCGGGCCACTTCGTGAGTGGAGGGTCGTGAACGTAAGCTCATCTCTAGGGCCAGGGAAGCTGCAGCGGAGACACGGTATTCTGGAACTACGATTTTCTTTTCGAATTGCATCAATAGGTTAAGATAAGTCAATTGTTTTAAAGTTTTTATTCTAATTCTTCTTTATTTGTGACTTAGTCTTTCCTTCAATAAATTTTTTTTGCAACAATTAATTTAATTGATATTTTTCTTTAAAATACACCAAAAATGCCAGTGAATGCACCAGTAAGAAGTTCTCTTCATGAAGAGTGCTCAGCATCCATCCGGTTTGAAAAAGCTTAGCAATTTAATTTGTTCCAGAGAATGAGACGGCAAAATAAAAGAAGAACGTTGACGTGGTTCTCACTTTAAGTGAAATTTAGAAGACAGTACCATTACGATCATCAGAAGGTGCACACAATTTTTTTTGAAACTTTGTCTTTAAAAAAAGAAACGCCGCTGACAATAGCCAGTTATAATGTATGGAAAAAATTAAGAAATTGCCTTAGTAACGACAAACCGTGCATCTTTGGATGATCACAATTGTACGAATTTTTCTTAATATATTTTTGCAGAAGACATTGAAGTAAGTGATTGATATTAGGTTAGAAATCCTTTTGAAAACAGTTTAGTTGGCCTACTTACAAACAAGTCTAAGAAATCGGTAAAGGATTTTAGTCAGAGCTTCCCTTGCAGGTGTGCGTTGTGATACTAAACAATTTTAAAAATCAAATAAAAGTGGAAGTAGAAATGTCCTCACGTTCGTAATAATACTGAAACAATAAAATAAAACTCTTGGTAATGCGAATTACATTAATTTTCAGATAAAAAACATTACTGGCGAAGCGATTCGAACTTCAGCGCCTGCGAACGAGCTAGCGAATGCGATTTCAATTATCTGTGCGTAGCCCGAAGTAATGCACCCGTTGGCTGCCTCGCGCACCAAGGACACTCGATCGGTGAGATGCGGGTGCCTTGAATAGAACGCATTTATTGTTAACGCATGTTTTATTTTTTAGAACATTTATTTTTATATCTGTTGGTTCCGATTTTCCGCAAGAGCAAAGTAAGAGGTATGTGCAAATTGCTGATTTTATCTATTTCTCAGTTCAAGCAAAAATAAACAAAATTGTATTGTTTAAGGTGCTAACCCGGTACGTATTTGTCTCGGTTTCGTGCAAGGTAGATATATAATCTGCATTCAAAATATTGTTTCCTCCAATAAATAGTTTTTCAGTTATACCGCCCACAGGCAGACAGATAGACGACAAACAGACAAAATTGATAGAAAAACCTGTTTCTCGTCATGTAAGGACTCTGAAACGTAAGGGTGTGAAGAAATCTCGGAAGGTGATTTTTTCATGATTATAATGCTGAATTCGTCTTTTAGGCAAGAGAAGTAAAAATGAGTACTTAATGCAAGTAGAAAATAAGCATAATTATCTACTTCCACTTATACATGTAAATTGTTACAGTGCTTTTCCGGTATTAGAAAAACAGTTTTCAGACGTCACTAGCAAATAATAGCCGTTGTAAAAAATGAAAAGCCATATTTCTTCATGACACTTACATTATCGAAACCGACATTAACGTCATGAACTTAAACCTGGTTAGATAAAAGATATTTCAAGTTCTTAATGAGTTTTAGATACTATTACAACGTCAGTTCTCCAAAAGAAGATTGATGAAAGGATATAAAATATTAAATTGCAGTGCATTAAGTACTTATTGACGTCTTACAATTAAGATTTAATTAGTAAGCAAGGCGTATTATATACTTACTTTCACTTCAATTGCAGAAAAGTAATCAAAACACGTATATTCAGTCTATTCCAAATATGAGAACGTTCATTTGTCAATCACATTATACACCTTTGAAATGCATAACAGACTGCTGCTTTTCATAGAAGTAATTTAACTTGTGACCCTGAGTACACATTATATAAGAGCATGCAATTTGTTAAAGTTACTAATGCTGTACAACAGAGGGCTTATGCAGAAAGCGTTTACGATAGGTGTAAGCATAAAATAATGAATAGCTACTAGTAGCACAAGTAAGAAAAATGAACCATTTCCGAGGCAGCCGTTAAATCGGGGCATTGTTGTGTATGAAAAACTATATGCTGCACAAGATATTTTTTTATTGCCATTTAAAAGGCTAACCAAAAAATATTTTAAAATTTTTAATTTCCTATTGCTACCTGTGATTTTAATATTTATGCAAATTCTTGTTTTCTGTCTCAAAAGGTGAATCCCGTATCTTTTCTATTTCGATATTAGGAGTTTGTATCCTGTATATTGGTTGTCAGTATTAATAACGCCTAATTGCGTGTTTTTTGTTGAAGAAGAATAAATTAATTTTAATGAAGAAGCCTTTGCGATATTGTTTATAATTCGTGAATTGTCTTAACGAAAGAAGAGTGAAGATGATCTATACATTTTACTACTATATTTTTAAGTTTAAGCCCACCTTATGAATGTTTACCCAGCAATGCAAACGACATTATCAGTAAAGGTAAACATATATAAAAATCAGATAATACTGAACCCTTACAATTAAAATTCAAAATTTTTCAGAAACGCTAGCTGATTGTTGGACTTACAACATCATATGGTAGAAATTAAATGTTTTTATTCAGCATGAAAACATAAAGCTATAGAATCATACATAATAGCCACTGTGCGTCGAGAATTTACAGTTTTAAATGGAAACATTGAAGGTTTGAATCTCCATGAAATATTTAGGATTCTTCTCCCATCGCCATTCAAACGGTTTTCTTAAATATGGCAGTGTTAAATATACCAAAAAATCTGTTGGTAGACTAACATTCGAGGGGTACTTAAGGAATTGCAATTTCTCAACGTATGTAGTCCGCTGGGATTCGAATATTTCGGGCCCAGTTTCTAGTCCGCCGCTTGCAGCCGCTTGAACAACTGAACCACGACTATGCTCGGGTTGTACGAGTTTTTGCTGCTTTCTAACGACACCATACTATTCTGTCCCATTTGTGATGTTTGCTCTGTATCTGTTGGGTCTAATTTTTGCCAATGACAAAGCCTGAGTTATGTGCAAATTATTACTTTTATCTATTTCTCAGGTGAAGCAAAAATAAACAACGTTTAATTTTTTTAAGGTGCGGTTTCATGCAAGGTAGATATATAATCTGCATGAAAAATATCGCCTTCCTCCAACAAATAATTTTTGAGTTATACCATCAACAGACAGAGAAACAGACATACAGTCAAACGAAATTGAGAAAACTCGGAAAGTGATTTTTTAACGATTACAGCATTTTATTCGGCTTTTAGACGAGAAAAGTAAAAATCTACGAACATTATTCCGAAATTGTGTATTAAGTGAGTACGGCAATACAAAATGGAATTGCCATGAGTAGATTTAAAAAAATCAGGATCTGGTCCATACTCACAATGAGGTGATTCAGTTAATTAATGTAAATTGAACACAGTCTTTCTCATAACAATTAACATATATTTTTTACATACTCTACATGTTTCGGTTTATCTGTTAAACCATCTTCAGGCTAAAAGATAAAGTTTATAAAAATACGTATTTTTATAAGCTTTATCTTTAATAGTTTGAGACGCGCTAAAAGACGCCTGTGTATTGGTTACTGCGGTTTTATAGTACTACTAGGGGACTCCTCTCATTAAAGACTCGACACCTTCGTCGTCTAGTCTTGAAAAATGATTCATCCCCTAAAACCCCATATAAAACCTGTCATGAACAGCTCGAACGGAAATGTATATAATATCCAGTCTCCTATATGTATCCCCATGTTTCTGCATTTATTTTTTTTTTTCAATTAGAGATTACTTCTGATAAGTATATATTAAAGAAAAATACAGCAGTCCTGTTTAAGTACTTGACTAACTGCTATTTCTTCTATAATAAAACACTGCTGGAGGCTGTGATTTGAATCTGACACAAACCCCTAACCACACAAATGTTTAACAACCGCTAAATACGTATTTCCATTCAATAGCCTTGAAGAGAAGCTAACACGACAAATATGGCCTAAGATATGCTCTTCACCAAATCACCAGTGAAAGTCAGCACTCCCGCACAATCCAAAGTTATTTATACTGTCTGACCCGGAGGGCGTGCTCTAAGCGACCAATCAAATGTCACCTTTAATAGAACGTAAAGATCAGAGTGGGGAATGGGTCCTCTATCTTTGTTCAAAAGTTTATTATCTTGATTCTTAAAAATGGCCCGACTTTCAAAAGAATATAGCTACTTTGTGTTGTATTGTGTTGTGCTATTTCTTCTGATGCCCATCTTCCAACTTTCACTACGTTCTTGCTATTAAAGTATATATTTTAGTCGTATTCGCTAATACAATACTGAATCTTTTCAATTTCAGAACCTCTAACAGTTTCTTGATATGGATGCTATTATACGCTTTATGTAACTTGCTAAATACAAATTTGATATATCTACCATGTTCTCTTTTTTTCCAACATTTGTTGTAGACAAAACATATTGTCTAGTTTCATAAATGAATGAATTGGAAACAAAACGTATGCCACTTTTCAATTCATTCATTAGAAAAACCGAGAAATCTGGATCTTCAGGCTCCATGGGTGCAAAACTTCAAAAAATCCGTTGTGTTAAAGGTTTTAAGCAAATTTACTATTCAATTCAAGGCGAGTGTATAAATATATTCTAACAAACGACACAACGTTTCGGTCAATAGTTTAAATAAAATAATAGTCTTTACCAAAATGAATTCCTATAAATTTGAACGCAGAATAGTTACGAGCCTCGACAAATAAACCACATGAGGAATAAAAAGAAGGCAAGTGCTGAGGAGCACATTATTAAATCTCAAGATTACATTTTTAACCAATTTTTGTAGGTGATGTTGATTTTATGTCACCCATCTGTCACCTTCGAACTTCAGAGATCGTAAAAGAATCATCGCTGCCTGCGACGATTTCGACGTTCTTCACTGTCAATTTAAAAAATCACTCTTCAACTGATATTCTAGTGTACCTACTTTTTTTCAATGTTCAATGTGATATTTTTGGATTATTAGTATGATTTACTGGTAACGCATACATTAATGTGAAATTAATTAAACCTGTTTTTCAAAAATGTGGTTTATTTTTATAGAAAAGTTTAAAACAAAATACAAATATCTTTTCTTTAAGGGCATAAGAACATTGTGTTTTGACAATTTTGAGTATATGTAAATCCGGGTCCCACCAATAACTTTACAAGCACACTTTCACTAAATTTACAATTATTTAGTAAGGAAAAATAAGAAACGCCAGAAATTATTAAACATTCTTTTGTAACTGTAAACAGACATGTAAACTTAACAAAAACATGAGCGTATAAGTTGTTTCAATTGTGGTATTTTACTTAAACTAAAAATCCCATTGAATTGAAAAATAAACTGTAACAACTAACTAAATTGACTTACGCTGGTACACACAAAATGTGATTTCAGAAATGTTCCTTAATAATAAAATAAATTTGGAAAGGCTTTTCTTTATGGACTACAACTCTATTTAAGGTAAACAAAGTTGAGAGCTTATTAAATTAAAAATCTTTCAAGTGCAAAACCAAGTGACAGGAACGAGAAAATTATGAAATTAGTAAATTTATTTTCATATTTTCGAAAATCATTATAAAGACAATTGCACTGGTAGATTGTTGCTAAGGAAATTGTTAAATTAAAAAACTAAGAACAAAAATGTTTGCTATAGTATGCATTAACTCAGCAACTTTCGACACCAATTTAATAATATTGTTACATTCAGTATGTAGTAACTAATGACAATTGCAATTACGAGCTTGTCATCAACGCAGTAATCTTGACACAGAAAGTTATTCACAGCACGTTGTTACACACATTAACTGTCAATTGCGGAGAAAATTTAAATGTGTTAACTAGTATTAGTGATTATAGACAAATTTAATGGAAATGGCGGTAAAGGGCTGCTTTGAGAATTTTACCTTGAACGAGAAAGCTATTTTTGTACTCATGATTTCAAAATTCATATTTCCCGGTCATTCCCGGTGCGCCGAAAGTTACTTTTCCCGCACTGGGGTGCTTTTTACTTCTCAACAAAAACTGAGGCAATTGTGATTTCTTTGTACATTTTCATAATTGCGCTTCCAAACATCAGAGGCGCTTTAAACGTCGACAAAATCCAACAGGTACGTAGGATACGTATAAAAGTATAGTGATTTACGCTGTCAGTTCAGTAAAGTAGTAAAACACTAAACATTTTCAATTATTCGTTACAAAAAACATTGCACCTAACTTTTTCGGGAAAATTGCCTTCCCGAACTTGTTAGGTAAATAAATATTACTGTAGATCATTTTAAAACAATGATCGCTAAAACGATTTTCCGGCAGTGACAGAGAGCTGGAAAGATGACGAGAAGGAAGAACTTGTAAACGCGGTAATTGGAAAACTTAAACAATCACACAGAAAACTTGGAAAATTACACATGGATATGTGACGAAGATATGAAGTGAAAGAAAAGTGATAATAAAAAGGTCGGCTTTTAAATACAGAAAGAAAAATAACTGCAACATCAAAGAAAACTTTTGCGTAAATTTCGAGATGGTTTTTTAAATCCAACGAATCATTTATACGTTGTCATAGCGACGTCCAATGGATCTGATTGAGCTGGTAATCCTACTTACTTTTATAAATCTTGAAAACAAATTCAAAAGACGTTCAAAGTTTCTAGGGAAAATTCAGATATGGCTAGTGATTAGTGCCAACAAAACATATTTTATTAAGAGACACCATTATATTCAGGAGTACATATTTTGACAGGATTTGGCAACAACGCTTTATGGTAATGTTATTATTGGTGTATTTGAGCGATATAATATTTGGTAGATGCATTGCACTATTAGAAAATTTAACAAATCAGTAACCGAGAAGGTTTTCATATGAATTAAAACAGAAACAATTTGTAAAGAGCTTTACTCAGAATTTTCATCGCAAGTGGACGTTGTGACAGCAAACAATTTAAAAAATCAAAGAAAAATAAGGGTAGACATATCTTAACGTTCCTAACAATACTGAAACAATAAAATAAAATACTTGGTAATGCAAATTACATCATTTTTTAAAATAAAAAGAATTAGCTGTGGTGAGATTAGAACTTACAAACTAGCGCCTGCGAACGCGATTTCAATGTTCGGCCATTTGTTGCGTCCTTCCACGCGATACCGCTCCGATCTCTGCAATGCAGCTCCAATAAATGTAACGCACTTATTCGTTGCCGCTTTTTGTCTCTTACAACATTTATCTTGTATCTGTTGGGTCCCATTTCTGTCAAGGGTAAATCGAGCTATGTGCAAAATTATATTTTCATATAAGCAATAGTTCTTGATTTAAAGGAAACAGGCAGAACTTTATTTTTTTAAGAAGCTCACCCAGTATAAGTGTCAACAAAATTTTCTCGGTTTTATACCAGAAAGGCATCTAATCCGCATGCAAAATATCGTCTTCTTCCAATAAATAGTTTTTGAATTATACCGACAACAGGAAGACAGACAAACATACATACTGACAGACAGACAGACAGACGGAATAGATAAAACCTGTTTTTCGTCATCTATGGACACTGAAACGTAAACGTAGGTGATTTTTTTCGCGATTATAATATATCTTCGCCTTTTAGACGAGAGAAGTAAAATATCAAAATGGGTGGAAAGCGGAGAGATTGGCAAAATTACAAAATAGAATAAACGCACCACTGCTAAAAACTTTAAAACGTTAATGACTAAAATTATACGAAAGTTAGGCAAACAAAGATTTCGTGTGCTGATTATGTTATTTCACAGTAATCTAAATATGCTGTAGCTGGTTTAAATAATTATGAAATTTCTAAATCTGTTCACAAGCACACTTTCACTAAATTTACCATTATTTAGTAGTAGCAACTGAGAAATGTCTGCAATTAGTCAGCAGATTGCTTACTGTGAATAAATATGGAAACTTAACGATAATAAGGGTGTACTGTAGAAACTGTTTCAGTTGACCTATTTTACTGAACCCAAATATTAAATTCAATTGAACACATTTCTAGAGCTGCTATAACTAACAACTTTAGTTAATAGTCCTGGTACTTACTTTCTTTGGAATTAATTTCTGGTTTTTAGGTAATTTGCAAATAACAAGTAAAAAAGGAATGCCACTTGAATTATATCAAAATGTGGAAAATACAGGTTTAATTACTGAAATGGTTTAAGGTTTCAAGGAACCTGAATATTATTTCGAAGAAAATATATTTCAGTAATTTTTCTTGATAATCAATATTTCGATTTTTAATTATTTTTCAACTAGAAAACATTGGCGTAAAGACGTTAAAATAATACTGATAAATGCTGTATACAAATTTTCAGAAATAATTAACTAGTTAACTGTTTACAAAATTAAAATAACTTTAATATTTGATAAGAATCTAAAGTAATTTTTCTATAAATTTACCCTTGATCTTATACTTAACAGCCATGATAGTTTATTTTGGTTTATATCTATAAATAATTGACACTTTCAAGAATAACGTAACAGCTAATGACAATTGCAATTGCAGCAAGTAAAACCACTACTGATTCATCTTTTAAATACTATTGAATATTCTAGGAACAGAAAGTTGTAGTATTTAATAAATTTTAAATTAAGAAATCGTATTGCCACCAATATAAAATGCTTTTTGGGGTGTTCTTAAATTTATGAATTTTTATTGCATAAATAACAAGGTTTTTTAATTTGGTTATCGTGAAAACGCAACGTCATTAGTTCTCTATTAATCAGTTTTTTAAGTAGCACTTTTTATGGGAACTTTTAATTAAACATTTTTCCAGTGGCCCTATTTTATAATGAAGCTGTTTATATCAGAAACAGAGAGCTTGTGGGTAACGAATAATAAATATCGATTTTACGTTATGTTTTCTTTGTGATCCACCAGCAAACCCATGGAGTTGTTAATTCAAAAGCGCGGTGTCGACTGCCATAATGCCTTCAGAATATTAATCCTGGTAATTAAAACACAATTTCGGGACACAATGAAAAACCGATCTCGGCATAAAACAAACTCCGCCGACTCGCTACCACTTAATAAGAATTGTAAATTCATCTTGAGCAAGCCCTAATTAGATTTGCATTATGAATTTTAAAAAATAATTTCCTGTCGCTAATAAAATCATTCTTCTTAATAAGCGCCGACCCGCTTGTTACAGGAAGAATCGGAGTTTTCCCTTGCTCATTAGGCTCGCGCCATTAGCTTTTAGCAAAATTCCCCTGGCGAAAAAAAACCGTCAAGGTCGAAGAAATGGTGATAAAAATTACGATTGTCCCTGGGGACGACGAAGAAATTTTAAGTGAGTGAAAAGTTGCCCAAAACGCCCCAGGTGTGAGTTTTCCTCACTCCAAAATTAGGCCCCAACAATGCAAAAAAGCGAAAGGGCAAATTACCTGTTGTTCTGAGCAAGTTTCGCGCGTCTACGTCGAACAGCGCGCGGGTGTGCGATGTTCACTGAGTCGCGGCGGCAACACAACTACCCCATTAGTACGGGGGGTTGCCACATAACCCTCCGGGCGCATTCGTACTAAAACCTGTGATCCGATGCCTGTTAAAATGCCTTTATTAGCGATTAAATAAATGTTTTTCGAAGCGGCGCTCATATCGCTCATTGCGTGAATACTCAATAATACACCCACCCCCAATACCGAAATGTTTTTGTTGCTTTCAACTACTACGGCTTTCTGCCATTGGAAAACGCGCAAACTTGAGCAATAGGGTTTTTTATGTTATTTTTTCATGTTAACCTTTTTTTCACTATTGCATTTTGAAACAATTTATCTAAAATGTTAATATCGCATCGGTAGAATGGTTTCAGTGGTTTTCTTGTAAAAACATATTTGTTTCTTAATCCTTAGTGACGCCATGACTCTCATAATTATGGGTTAAAACAAGTTTTTTCCAACTCTGCATTTTACACCTTTGTTCTTTTTATCGGGTAACTAGGAAGCTGATTGTACCCATCAAAACGAACAGAGCTGGACCTAGCGCTGAGCGCAAGCAATATTTTAACGCCCCTAGCATACAATCTCTCCCATTTTCTCCCGTCAAAGAATTAATTATTTAGCCCTTAGTTGGTCGCTGTATACTGCGATGGTTCTGTGCTTGGAAAATGAATGCTAATTGAGTAATTACATTAATAGATGGGGTTGCCCTTATTGAGATTTACTAGCTCATTAATAATAAATTTTCGTTAATGTCATTTTATTTCGTTTATGTCTAATAAATAAAGCTAATACTAAGAATCTTAGTTCAGAATGGAACTAAAATTACTCTATTTCATTTCATTAGAAAGTAACGATGAACCAATTCGTTTTCTATTCATTCTCATAACTTGGTAGGTAGTTCAACGAAGCATCAAATGGATGCAAAAACAGCCGGCTGACCTGAAAGAAAAGTGAATAAGTTTAAAGTACAATGAAATTAAAAAAAGAAGAAGTGAAGGTGGAGCTTGCTTGCACAAGATAGTAATGGATATGAAAGAAGCTCAGGCATGTTGACTTTTAATATGCAGAAGCGAACAGAAATGTCAAGATTTATAAACAGTGTGGAGATGTGCTACGTTTGAAATTGAGAATGGCCGATAAACCTGTTTTGGACTGTGGATAGAAGTTGAGATGTGAATTCTGAAGAAAACTTCTATTTTAATATCTATTAAGGTTTTTTAATTAGTACGTCAATTTATTTTTTAAGGTGTCAAAATTGAAACAATAAATAAGATTTGATAGTAACTAGCCTAGACGCTTAGTAAGTATTTCTAATAAGGAATATATATGTTCCAATAAATTATATTGTATTCTATCATAGATGATTAAAAAATTGCCTATTAAAGTCAAGTTTAATAAATAACCTATTATAGTTTGCGACGTACCTGATTATTCGAGTGTCAGAATCCTTGAGTATGATGGAAATATGATGGATCTATAGAAATTGAACCATTAGCTGTAGAAGAGAACCTCTAAGTGACAGAGATCGTCATAACAAGGTTAGAGCAATATTGTATGTGAAGGACTAAATTAAAATGCTTCTGAAAGACAAGATTTATGCTGAACGAACTAAACCATGTAATGCCTAATTAATAATTGCCTGAAATAAACTGAGAAGTGATGTTTACAAAAGGTATTGAATTATGAACTTAAGTCAACTGTCAACGTATACCTTATACTAAAGAGATGTATATAACCGGTATTGTATTTAAACGAAAAGTGTTCTTACAAATCTATTGCAATTATAATGCACGTCCCAACCTGAGTAAACAAGTTCTATGTTTAAAAATCAACTACTGAGCTAGGTAAAATGACTTAACAAAACATAATTGGCACACCGGATAATTAAATAAAATTAATATTTTAGGTCAATCTGACGTTTAATTGAGGAAAGATCTAAGCAAGCTTATGTGAAAAGTAGGTAACTTTGAAAACTAAAAAAACAAGGAAATAAAATCTATTTATATATTCACTAGAAGATCATTGCAGTATTTTTTCTTCTTCCTCTTATGTTAGGTCAGCGTCCTGTTTAGTTCCACAAAGTCGTGGTTCTATGAGCTCCCTTTGTTCTTGAGCCGGGCAGGTGACTAGCCTTGCCTGTCGAAATCGAGGAAGAGTTTCCTTGTTAGGTGTTGATGACTAACACAGGTTTAGCGTGATATCCCAGAAGCGTACGATTGTTAAAATCCTTCTACAGTCGCCGGGTCATCCGCTCACCTCAATACTTTGTCATTTAATTAATCGTACAGTGTATTTTCTACAGTGTGCTTAATTAACACTAATTTTAAGATGAAATATACTGTTATAGTCTTGGTCCAGGGGTTTAAAATCAGATTAATAAGGTTAAAAGAATACAGTATTAAAAATTACAAATATGCATTTAAGTATGAAATGGATATCAAAATTATTAAAATGTATTTGGTAAAGAAAGGAAATAGCATTTAAAATTCAATTGAATGAAGCTACATAAGAAACAGTAGAATTTTAACATAATTGATTTTATCTGAAATGAAAAAGGGAATTAATGGCAAATACCTTTTCGAGACATACCATTTACCATAGTGGGCATGAGGCAAATATAATAAAGTTTTTATAGTGTGTTTGCCTATGAAATATATGCTAAACTAAATCAAATTATTATTATTTATGAATATGTAAAAATAATTTGATACAAAAACAATTTGTAAGCGTTTGAAATTATGAAAATAAACCCTTTATAAAAGTTTTAAAAACCTATTTGGAATATAAAAGGGTTATAAATTAAATAAAAATTGGCGTGGTGTAAATAAAAACTAAAAACTTCAAAAGATTAAAAGATGTGAAGAAGAAGAGGATTAAAATAAATTGATGTGCTGAGACCGCTTAAGTAATACAGTTATAATCTACAAAAGCAAAGTTTTGGAAGGAGATGTTGAACTGAATCTATTGTCAAATTACATTGCATCATATGATTTGGATAACAAGAAATGGTTTTACTGGAAGTGGTTTACATCGAGATCATTAGCAGAGTGAGCGTTCTATGGGGTGGATAGGAGGTTTTCATCTAACGGAGTTCTAATTCGACAAGCTTGTCATTGAAGTGACATCTTATAACTTGCATCTAGTCGAGGTTTGTAATACCAGGTCGTCGGAGGCTTGAGGATTTTGGTAGGACGACGTGGATGGTTTTTGCTGATGGCTTTGCTGCTAGAGAGGGTTGGTAGGTGTCTTGTCATGTTTTGGCCAGGAAGTTTTTGAGGATCCAGGTATGTTTTGTGGCGGAGTTCGTGCAGGCATTGTTATTGGAAGTTGGGAGATCTTGGTGAAGTTGCTGGATGCGTTGGGCTTGGTTGAGGAGAGTGTAGAGTCTAATAACAGGTGATAGGATACGGGTATTTAAATAAACACTGAAAAAAATATAGAAAGAGTGAAGTGAGGTAATTATAATTAAGGGAGTACTTACCATTTGATATAGTTGAATGACAAAAATGTAACGAGAAAGTATTTGTAATTAATTTTGCACTAAAATAATTTGAAGTGTCAGGTGACAGATGTACGAGTTGTCATAAAATAAGAAAATCAAATTTCAGACTAGAAGCAGTCTAGATTATAAAGAATCCGACTTCCTACATCACAACCATGCATAATACTGTTACTCAGTGTTGATCTGGTTTTCTATTAATTAAAAAAAAGAAGAAGAATCCGACCTGTGTTTCGGTCAAGTGTTTTTCTACCGGAGCTAGCATAATTATAAAAGGGAATATGAGTTAATTAAAATTAAATTTTAAAAAGAATTGATTGAGAATAAAGTGAAGTAAGGTTTAAGTCAATTATAACATAACATAGGCGTTACAACGTAGTCATCACAACAATACATTTTCTGAATTTAGTGTCTCTAAACAATTCAAAATTATTAAGTAACCAACGATCTCCGAGATTCGACCATGTCATTATTGAGGGCGGAGAACTTAACTTTTGATCCACTTTCGTAAGGGGGCTCATCATTTTGGAAACGCTTCGCTACGAGTTTTCTAAACTTGTAAACGTGTGACAAAATAATGTATTATGCAACTTGTGTTTAATATACGCACTATGATAAATTCTTGAAAAATATGAACATTTTTTTACACAATTCAATTATAAGTAATGGCAACAATATGGTGATAGATCGCATACATTAAAATTAAGTGACTAAATCAATATTTATTATTAATATTATTCGATGCCTTTACATTAAGTATGTCAACTGGTTACTTCCTACTTTTATAACCTACTTTAGTGCACATCTAACATTAACTAAATAAATATTTTACATCTATATGAACCCGTTTACAGCCCGAAATGAAGGTCTTCAATTGTCTACCTTGAATTCTTATATACGTACTTTATTCTTTATAAAGACTGTGTGTAAGATCTGATTATCTTGAACATACGTATATGTGTTTTCAAATCGAATATTTACTAAACTAGTTCACATAGCAATGGTAGTGCTATTTGAAGGCACTTCAGCTTGCTGATTCCACCTCCCACAAAATTAAGCCAAGGCATGGGATCTGATACGTCTACCGCAAAAGGGTTATAATACAGATAATATTGCAATATTTGAAGCGGAGTTTTGAAATGTATCAGATGCTCGGAGAAATTTTGACGAAAAGCTAGTAGATTCAAACTACGCTCTTTCTAGACGCCTAGAAAATTTGCACGGTCTTTGTATTCAATGTATGAGTTTATTCCATGCACCATCATTATAACACCTCATTTTCTGGATCTGACGTAAGATCCGTAAATTCTAAATAGAAATCATATTCGTCCACCTCATTCATCTTTCTCCTATACATTTTTATGGCTTCTGGCCAACAAATGCTAACCTAGTTACTTTTGGTCTTATTCCACTTTTTACGATAATCCATTTGATCAGTTTCAACAAAATTAGTTGCTGTTAAGACAAACTATTTAGTTATTTCGATAGTCTTTACTAATTAATCGCAATTCAAGTCTTTGCACCCATGTAAAGCTGAGTTAGTAAAACGTTGTAATCTAATTGTTCCAACATTAAAAATGAAATTTTCTTGAAAAAATCCGAATAGAAGCTAAGTAGGTAGATACTACAGTAATTGTCGAAAAACTACCGCGGATTTTAAAAACGATTCGTTGCCATGTGAATCATCATACCTGCTGCACTTCCAAATTTTAATGCACATAATTTAGTTGTGTAGTTGCACCTTCATATACCTACCAATAAGTTATATATACGCCCGCAGCAGTTGAAGATTACATGAATTCAGTTTTTCGGTATGTGCAGTAAGTTAATTGTATTGAAAATATAAACGCTCCTGGAATTTACATCAGCAACTATTAACAAGCTAATATTCAACCCAGGAGTTTGCAGCCAAAAACTTCCTATGGATCATGTAGTGCGGTCAGTGCACTTCACCATATCTGCTTCACAAATGCTCATAAACCGTTAAACCTCAGCAAAGCCATTCCATAATTTGCACAACTAATCTACATTTTGATGCTTCAATATGCTCATGCTGAACACGGCACACTTCAGAAAATTCTAAACAAGTAGTGGGGTTGAGTCAAATCTCATATTCATCCAGCTCTCCTGGTTTAATTTTAATTCAAATTGTCTTAGTCTGTCTCATTGGTTTAAAAAGACAACTTATAATTTAATTATACATACCGCGTGACTACACAAAAATACGTCCTGTTTGACAGTTGGTAGCTTCTGACAGATAATCTTAATTCGTTGAAAGTTACAGAAAAAATAATGCAAAACAAGTATTTCAAACGAAAAACATTTATTGATGAAAATAAGTCAACAATTGAAACGAAAAAGTGGATAACGAAAAGTTTTCATTTGCAAATTAATTTTAAAAATTTTCTAAACTGTGCTGGATTTGCTCGCTATTATGAAGGCTGACAGTCATTAATCTGGATTTGAACTGAACTCCTAATTAAATCAACAGAAACGTCTGGTCTCCACCATTCTGTTACGAAATCGTATGTTTTCATACAGCTCTATTTTCCCTTCAGAAACTTTTTCTTCGAGAGCATTCCATATTGATAAATCTAAACGATTGCCAGCTAGAGCACTGTCTTGGACCATGTACCCACATGGTACAAGTAATTAATAAAATAATTTGGCATATCAACTGACTCTGTTTAATACTATTAAGATATTCATTTGTTTTAAAATTTGTATACACTTAAAATGCTATTTATTGGCCCCGGAAAACCGAATTAGAGAATTTAAAATTCTTAACGTCGTTGTTTTCCAGAATTGAGGAGTATCCATTGCATCCATATTTGTGGTTCTAGGTAAATTGCTCGAATGCAATTGCTCGAAAACGAATTGCTCGAAATCAGTTGCTCGAAAGTCAATTGCTCGAATTCCGAGTTTCTCGAACAGTAATTTCTCGATTATCTATTGCTCGAAAAAGATAAAGTTGTGAAATAGCCCTAACTCGAATCAGTTAATATCAAATATTAACAAAAAAACGCAAATTGCAAATTATAACCTTTATTAATAAAAAGTAGGTATAAGTATGTGATTAAGTTAAAAATTAGAAAAACCAAATATTATATGTTTTTAATATGATATGTTATGTGCTATTCCACAGACATAATCATATATATTTCTGTCATGTCCATAATTATTCACAAATCTTAAAAGTCTCTGTGCACTATCACGATATATTCTTCGACTTATGGTGTGTTGTTGACCGCTGACATATTGTCTATCCGTAATAAATTCGTTCAAACTCTGCTCCCTCTTTAACGCCGAAATAAATTTCCAGATGTTAAGACCACATATATATTCGAGGAAAACATTTTCGAGAAATTGCGGTTCGATGAACTTGTATTTCGAAAAAAGTTACATTCGAGCAATTTGATTTTCGAGCAATTGATTTCGAGCAATTACATTCGAGGAATTTGCCGGAGACGCATATTTGTTACCTCGATATTTTCATTACAAATGAAAATTATTGGCCCTCAAAGAAGACGCATTTCCTGTAGCCACCCGGTATACAGTGTTAAGTAGATTTCAACTTTTGTAGCATTTGTTCTATTACACGTGTTCAAGCAATTGCTCTCTCATAAATTATTCAAACTGACAGGCGCAAAAGTCTGCAGTTGCAGTTCAATCCGCTCCAAAGACCAGCTGCTGTCTCATAAATTAGTCAAAAGTAACTTCAACATTAAGATAGGGGCTAGAGAACACACACGTTGAGCAGATAATTTTGAGATGTCAATCAAAACGCTCGTTAGGCCATTAAAAAGGCCGTAAAAGTAATTTTAAGATTGATATATAAGCATAAAACTAACACGTGTTCAGCAGTAAATTCTTTCTTGCACAAAATCAGTCAGCTAATGACATTACACAATGAATAGCATGCACAATTTTTAAGCCAAAAGCAGCAAACATCTAATTGTTTCCCCGCTACAACGCTTTCAGATCTTTTAAAAGGGTCTTACTCACTTTCCTGCAGGGGCAGTTCCTTCAGTTGTCGCAGCGAAGCAAGCCGCGTAGGTTGGTGCCGAATTGTTGCTTGTTTTGACCACGAGCGACGGTTCTAATTTCCGTAAATATTTCCTCAACCCGCTCTGCGAGATTTAATTTACGGAATCTGATCGATTTGAGTCATTTAACCTGAAGTGTTTACAGGATTATCGTCCCGTCGCGTCATATCGACGCACTCCGAAATTTTCCTACACAAGGGACCAGCACGAAGATCAAGTTATCGCACTGCAATATTCATCGCTTGCATTCCGTGTTATCGATTTTCCCTAGGGTTCTTCTGTAGCACTGTAGCGACTCGTCCAAGCGCATTTCCTAAGGGACTTCATGCAACTCAAGCCGCAGCAAAGATCTTCGAAGGTATTGTGTAAAATTTATATTAATGTAGACGCCCATTATTTTCGCTAAATGAAATAGTGTGGCGGAAGCGAATTAAGTGATGGACGTTTAAAAGACCTCACATAGCTTTCAGATAACGGCCAAATAGTCATTATTATTTGACAAATCCATAAATTAAGAACACTGAATGAGAATATTCTCCTCATTATTATTTCACAAATTCATAACTCTGTATATAGTTAAATTTAGAATACCGAATGAGAATATTATCGTCATTATCTTTTCACTAATTCATAATCCTGTAAATAGTTGAACTAAGACTACCGAACGAGAATAATATTTAGCAGTTTGTAAAACACCATGACGTCGTGTAGGACTTAGAATTCAAGTAATCAAATCAGATGATATCATTGCCTATAATAGTTTTGTGTTTGACGTTGATATATTGAATTTTAATTATTCTGTTTTCTTGGATTTTTAATTATTCTGTTTTTTTTATTTGACGGTTGCTGCATGCGTTCTTTCCTGTATTTAAGTGTAAAAGATTATAGCTGTAGAAAATCACTTAAGGTAAGTTCCATCCGGAATAGCGCAAGGAAGGACGTTGCTGCAGCCATATCAACAACACACCTACGGGCGATTCTCTCTTTCCACTTTTAAGAAATCGCTCAGTATTATTACTATTCCAAGTGGTGGTACCTAGGCATTTCACCCCCCTTAAGTTACCGAGCCCTGCCCGGTGTAAAGCACAGTTCCGAAATAACCTACGCCCTTGCGACTACCTGCCGGCAAACCTTTTTTATTACAATCATTCCGGGCGGGCTGGGCTTATAATCACCCAATATTGTCGTAATCCCGTTCTATCGCGTTATTACAGTTCCTAAACAACAATAAAATCCAAGGAAGGAGAACTGTTGGACGAAGAAGAACGTCCTGGCTAAATTTGCGCAAATGATATAAAAAACTAGAGAAAACAAGAAAAAGAAGAAGAAAACAAATCAATTCAGAAACTTTAGCCAATTATTTTGATAGCCTTATATTCTTACATGCCAACCATCGCATTTTAACAACTTCTACGTAGGTTTTCATGCCAGAATAATTGTAATTTAACAAATGGTTGATAACTTATTTGACGCTTGGCCTATCAAAACTAAATTCCAGGGTAGCCACGTTTTTTTGCATTAGCATATTGACACCTATAAGACTTTTCACCACGATAAATTACAGTAATTAGTTGGCATTTCCCCAGTGTGCAATTTGTGATCTCTAAGAATTTTGGGCAGGTAATATAATACCTGAATTTTGGATTTCTTTGAATTTGCCGTAATGAATGTGCGTGAGGGTTTCCCCTAGTCAATCATAGCGACTGAAGCTGGAACTGTGTAAATAATTTCCAAAGCAAGCTGCAATATCGTACTTTCTTACATGGTTAAACGATATTTATGACACTAACACAATGTAAAAGATATGAATATGCTTAAATAATTCTGAAACCCACAGAGATTCCATTTTACCTGCAGCGACTTTCGCTTCAGCTTACTGCATTTTTGGGAAGAGGGGCTTTGATAACGATAAAATTGTGGGTGTACGAAAATAAAAAAAGAGATTTTTTCGAAAAAAACTGCTATGCAAGTAACTCTCTAGTTAGGGACTTACCCAATTATTCAATTTTTAGTACTTAAATCTTAACTTAGTTAAGCTAACACGAAAACATGCAATATTCAAAGTGTTTAAGTTAGTTAAGATAACACGAAAAGATGCAATATCTGAAAAGTTTTATCAAGCGATTGATTCAATAAGTTTCCAGTAGGTGCGTACAATCCATGAATGGGCTCACTTCACACTAGTGCCTCAAAAAGCAGTGACGAGTCCCTGACTGTTGCCGTCTCTGCTAGCACTCAGTGGAACCAAGAATAGGCTCTATGGAAGATGCCCACATTTTTTCCAGGGCCACGATTAATTTACCCCGCTTTTATAGCGACGATAAAGAGTCCGAGAATCGGAAATAGCTTCGAAATCCATTTAAGATGGGGAGGAGAGGTCGGCAAAACTAACAACCCGTTCTTCAAAATGCGCAAAAGAATCAAATTTTACATCTGGAATAAACCGAAAATCCAGGTATCACTAGTCCGAATCGGTAATAATTCCCTTGATACCCAGCCATTCCTTATCCCGACTCACACTTTAACTCAGCACGTCCACTCTTCACGCAGCGTAGAAAAATTATCCGTCCAAACCTCCAGTCGCATCATCACCGCGCTTGCGAAACAGAGAGGACCGAGATAAACTCCACCACAGGCGGTTACCAAGAAGAGCGAGTTTTCCTTAACTTTTTGTACAATCAATTAATACCTTCAGAACTTAGTTGTCTTTTGCAATGTATACTGTTCTTCAGTTATGTAAAACCTAGTTAAACCCAGTTAAACAAAATTAGCTAAAGCATGTAGTCGTGATTTCGGTCAGTAGCCTTGCAATAAGTATTGGAATATTGAAAACAAATAAATTGTAAAAATGGCTAAAGAAAAGATAACAAAGAAAAACTATACAACAATGGTTTTATTTGATATTTTTATGTAAGATATATGTTAATCTATTGGTCTACTGTACTGCATATATTGTAACGGTTTACTGCCCATAGCAATTTTGATTGCCTAATTAACTAAATGAATAAAGTCAACATGAGCACAGAATTAAGTATTTTATTTATTGCAAGATAATCAACAGTAATATCCCAAGTGCATTAAAATCGCCAATTAAATTTGTATCAGTGCAGTATTAACAAAAGTGATTTAAAAGCAGAGCAAAGTGTAGTGACATTTATTCCAAGAAACAGACAATTTTAGTAGTTAGCAAAAATATGACATCAAAACTGTAGTCCATAAGGTTAAACATGTTATCAATCCTAATTTCTTTATAAAAAATAAAAATGTAGTTGCTAAGTTTAAAGACAGACTTTTGTTAAAAATTAAAAAACAAGCGCGTACATTTGTGTTTGGGGTAGATTGAGCTCCACATTTCATTGCTTAAAATTATAAATAAAAAATCGTTTGTAACATCATTTGTGTATAAAGTTATTCACCAGTGTACAGGGAATCTGTGGGTATAATTTGCCAAGTGTTAAGAGGTCCAAGTGAAGCAGATTAGCCAGCAGTAAGATTTGTCCAAGTGCGAGTGACTTCGGGGGCTACGTGTAAAGAAGACCTTCAGGAGCTCGTACATGTAGAAATACCAACCAAAAAGCCATTCCCAAGTGCATAATTCCCGTGGCGTCATTGAAAAGGGTATCCAGCTTGCCAGAGGCCTCCTGTTAAGGTAAGATTTCACAGGAAGCTTTTGCTGCAGCCCCAGAATTTGCGGGGTTCGTCAAGTAGCTAGCTCACCAGTTCCGTCCAGCTTCGAGAAATTTAGGTAGCATCTTTTGAAAATGCAAGATGACGCAGCATTTTTCAGTTTTGGTCGGATATAGAACAAAAATGATCGCGCGTGGGTTTCTACGTCACACTAGAAACAAAACGAGCTTAGCAGTTGCTACATCAGAGTAGTAATAATTACCTGATGCTTCCTTGCCATTTTGGTGTTTTAAAATTCAATTTAACGCTGTTTTGCACTGGCAGATCATTTTGTTGCTGAGTCAAATTTAGAGGTTAGCTATACGTCAGATGAAAATTGCGCATTTGACCGAAATATTTGAGAGTAATTGTCATACAACGACTTCGTTGTCATACAAAGTTTTTCTTAATTTTATAAACCTACACCCTGAACCAAGTTTGTCTCACGTTCTATGGAGCTAATCCCGAATTTATTGCGGATAGATAAAATAAGAAAAGGGAAACAAACGATTTATTTGCCGTAATTATTATTACAATCTTTTAATTTGACCTGAGCTTGACAGGCAAGTTCGTAATTAAATTTAACACAATTATAAAGTGTAGTATCCCTTGCCATTAATTATTTCATTTAAAAACTATTACATACTTTATTAGGTGGGACTATTACAATATAAAGCGTAATTTCTCTTGCAAAAGGCGCAAAGCTTCATACCTGCTGAAGTCCTTGACCAGTTATGTTGATGTAATTGTTACTCCATTGTAACCTAAAATATGTAAGTTACATAATAGTATATTATGGTATAGGTGAGTGCAATAAGTCATTATACGCAAGTGAAATGGTTGTTTGACAATATGCCATTAAAGCGTAACCTTTAACGAACAGCATACAAACGCTCAATCAATGTGACATTCACTAGACACATTATTGCCCACATTTGCAACAGTTATAGTGCAAAAAATTAAAATTTAACTGTTAAGGGCAAACATCTACCAAACTTAGACTATACCAACAATGTTAATATTACTTACAAAAATATTATGAACCGTATTATTAAACGAATTTAATTATTTTTTCTGTTTTCCTAGTGGCTACGCAACCCGAGAACCTTAATTAAGTTAGTTTTAAGTATCAGTGCACGTGTGAACCCAAAAGTGCGCAAACTTTGGACCGGTGCCCTATTAGCAACTTCAAACTGCCTCCGTAGCTCATCTAAAATCTCTAATAACAACTTGCACATCCGGCTTTTGCACAAGGTAGACTACACTACGTTATTACTACTTCCTCCACTGCATAGCAGACTACTGTAAAACGAACAATCCTTAAAAATGTATAATGTCGTAACTGACGAACACGTCTCAGTACTGAAGGCACTCAATAAAGGAAATAACAAAACCGACACCACTCACAAATATTGAACAACTGATACCTTAAAACCAGATGCATTTTTATATTTTAAAATGCTGTGAAAGAGAAATATGCAGAAGCGCCTTTCAATAAAGTAGAAGCAACTATTCGTGTGAATGCATACCTTTGCTCGATTTGTAAACTACAAAAAGCACTACGAGGTTTGAAGCTCTGAAAACTACCGATATCAGCAAAAATTTGCATTTTCAAAGTGTATGTGAAATTCAAAAGAAATGTCAAATAGATTATTCGCTTGTATGTAACATATCTAAAATAAAATACTCAGAACGAATTGCCAAAATTAAAAAAGAATCTACGTGGTAGTGCTGCTGATAAAATTTCAGTTCTGTTCTAAGGCACACATTAAATTATCAGTAATAATAGGACGAGAGGTCAAAATATTGCCGACAATAATTTTTGCGATTCAGATACGAGTTTCTGCGGCGACGAAAATAACGACGAGTGCTTGCACGAGTCGTTATTTTCTAAAGCAACAGAAACGAGACAATCTGAAGATACAAAAATTGTCTGCAATATTTCGACCTAGAGTCCTATTCGTCTTGACAATTTAACTTTTCATTAAAAAATAGTTACACAAAAAATTGCCGCTGAAATAAAGCTCCTCGAAATATTGTCACTACAATAATTGTTACAGAAAAAATTGTCGATGAAATAAGGCTCCTCGAATTATTGTCGCTGAAATAAAGCTCCTCGAATTATTGTCACTAAAATAATCGTTCGAATGGTAGTTTATTTTTAAATTGAAGAATGCCATTGGTTGACAATGACACCAGTTAAATTGCCACTAAAATTCACTGGCCCGTGATCATGCTAAACACATACTAACGACGTTGCTACGTTATAAAGCGGATTACGAATAAACAATGCCAGATATTTAATACAACTGTGAAACAGAGGTATGTAATAATATTACTAATAAAAGGTAGTATATACTTGCTAATTAGTAATTCTCATGTAACTGTGATGCTCATTAAAGATTTAATTAGCACTAAAACGGCAACAACAACATATACTAGATTACATATTGTAATAACACCATATAGGCCCAAGTTATACGTCAAATAAGCTATTATAGTATATTACGCAACTATTTTCGAAAAGTGATGTTTTACTAAACACGTATGACTGATTTGAGTATGAGAATTAGCGAGTACTTAAATAACCATACAAGTTCAGTAACATTTTTAACGCGTTGCGGTTGATGTTATGCGTTTGGCAGTACTGCAGTGTATTGTAAGTGACACTGTCAGGTTATGTCGAATTCGAGGTTATTTAGACTGACGCAAAACTTAACCTGCTCACTTTAAATATGAGATAAATTGACAGTGCCATCAATAATACACTTCAGTATTCTCAAACGTAAAATTAATCATAATTGCTATGCTGTAATGGTTGCTATGTTGTAAAATACCACTTTACTTAAAGTATTAGCGACGTTAAAAGCACTCCGCTTTGCGTCGTGCTCTTAAACTCATCGCACGTGCTTTAAAGGAGTACTTATACACTAGTATCATAATATACTATTAATGTAGAAATGTAGTACATTACTATACGAAATGAGATAAAGATTTTTACACATCACATAGAGGATAGCTTCTAAACTAATTAGCATTTTAGTCGTTATTGTACATAATTTTTATAAAAAGGGACTGCCTGATGTATAATTTAATGCAATTGCTATTTAAAGCACTATAGTAACAAAGAAGCAGGACTATTAGAAGACTGTCTATCCGTTATAGTTTTCAGACCGTAGTACTTCCAAGCTTTTGATACCAGGGAGCCTACTAGCTGCTGTGTGTGTTTTCTATAATTTTTTGTGTATAGTAGCATGAGTTGTTCGGGAATGTATTTGACTTCTGTTTTTCAATATCCATTCAGCTCATCATTATCGTTATGTATCCTTTTAACTTTTTTAGTCTATTTCTGCAATACTCTATCACAACCTTTAATAACTGTTTTTTATACCAAGGGTCACACCATTAAATATTTGTTAGGATCGTTGGAAAATTGAATGACGCCATTGTATTTCGCTCGCGCAAATAATAAAACAGATTTAGCAATTTTATTTATTTGATCCACGCTAACGTCAGCGCGTCAGTTCACTTTGAGTAGTTGACCGGTAATCATGTAGCAAAGTGAGTGTTTTGTGAGGTGACGGTTACGCTCGTCTCGTGCCAAGACAATCAAGCTAAGGGTTTTTCTGTTTATAGTGCGAGCGCACCGTTTCATTTTAAATGCCATAAACCTTTCTTAGTATTTATGCAGAAATGTCGAGTTTTAAAATAAAATCCCAGGTGAGTAGTGTAGAATACACGAAGTCTCACACTGATGCTAGATCAGTCTGCCTCAATTCGGATTCTGGGAGAGGAAAAAATTCGATTAATTCGATTAAACTAAATCGACAAAAGTATACTAAAACAAAAATCCAAGTAGCAACATACAACATCAGAACTATGAGTGCACTTGACTACCTCATTAAACTAGAGAAGAACTCAAACATATTAAATGGGATGTTTTGGGGTTTTGTGAACCCGATTATCAGGAGAGAAAACTAGCGTTTTGAAATCAGGCCATACATTATACCAAAAAAATAATGATAACAATAGTGGACAGGGAAGTGTTGCCTTCTTGGTCAATAAAAAAGTGGGCCATTTAGTAACTAAATTTTATTACATTTCTGACAGAGTTATCTATATAGTACTCAGATTGAATAAGAGATAAAGTGTACAGTTAATACATGGATACGCTCCTACAAGTAAATCGGAAGACGAAGAGATGGAAACCTTCCTTGAAGATTTAGCCAAAGCAATGGAATTAGAGAAAAGGCACTATAAGATCATCAACGGTGACTTTAACGCTAAAATCGGTTAAAAATGTGAAACGGATTGAAGAAATATTGGAAATTTTGGCTTGGGTATCAGAAATCAACGTGGTGATATGCTAGTGAACTATTAAACAAAGAGAACTTATACTGCCTCAACACCTCTTTCAAAAAACCCAAGCAGAGGAAGTGGACATGGAAAAGTCCGGATGGCAAGACGAAAACGAGATAGATTACATAGTCGCTAACAACAAAAAATCTGCACAGATGTCTCAGTATTAAACCAGTTTCACACGGGTAGCGATCACAGGCTGGTAAGAACATCATTCATTTTCAATCTTAAAGCTGAAAGAAGCAAATTCATTCATAAATATAAGTTTCCCACTATTGAAGAACTTAATCGGAACAAGAAAGAATATCAGAAGGAACTAAAAAAGAAACTGAAACCAACTAACGCTTTAGACAAAATGGAGATCAATGTATTAAATGAAAAAATTACTGTTGATATCCGTATTGCTACAAAGAAAATCTGCAGCAAAGTCGGAAACAAAAAATATCACAAACTGCAACCAAACACACTAAAACTTATAGATCAAAGATCAAATCAGCCTCTTGTCACATCTATATAAGCTTCTAACCAAGATCGTTACCAACAGACTAACAAACAAATTCGATGCTTACCAACCGGTGGAAGAAGCGGGGTTTCGGAAGGGTTCAGTACCATTGAACACTTACAAACGATACGAAATTTAATAGAAAAAACAACCGAATATAACATACCCCTTCACTTAGTATTCATAGATTTTCATAAAGCATTCGATTCTATTGAAACATGGGCTTTGTTACAAGCAATGGTCCAAGCTAGAATTGATTCTCGATACTCTAGTCTCTTAAAATATGTGAATGAAAATGCCACCTAGTGACCGATAAAATTAAGATCAATAGAGGTGTGCGTCAAGGAGACCCTATATATCCAAAGCTATTTACCCTGGCGCTAGAGAACATCTTCAAGTCATTGCCATGGGAGACCAAAGGCATCAACTTCCATGGGTCCTATTTGAGCCACTTGCGTTTTGTCGATGATATTGTTTTAATAAGTAGTGATATTCACGAACTGACAGACATGCTAGAACAACTAAATGCAGCGTCAAAAAAAGTGGGTTTAAAAATTAACTTCTCCTAGACAAAGAGACTGCAGAGAGCGATGGAACGCGCTATGCTTGGTATCAGTTTAAGTGACAAAATCAGAAACGAAGAAATCCGACGAAGAACCAAAGTCGTTGATATAATAACACGTACGGCAGAACTTAAATGGCAATGGGTAAGACATGTAGCCAGGCAAGATGAAGACAGATGGACATCAAGAATAACACACTGGTGACCAAGACAAACAAAGCGCAGTGTAGGCAGACCACAGAAACTATGGCTAGATGACATAAAAAAAAAAACTAGCAGGAAAGTGATGGTTTCAAGTAGCACAGGACAGAGAAGCATGGAAACATATGAAAGAGGCCTATGTCCAATAGTGGATAGAAAACGGCTGAGGAAGAAGAAGAAGCCGTTTCATAAAGGTAATTGTTCTGTGAAACCCCACTATGCCGCTTTGGTAAACCTACGACGATGGTCAGGTCTGCCCAGCTTCCCTTAAACGCAAGCTACTTACAATGTTTGAAATTTCGAATCCTGCCTCGTCTTCAACTACTACGAATTCTAATTGGATTTAAAGCAATGACTGCCATGCATCAATGTTTTTCATCGTAGTCATCACCGCCTACTAATGAATTTCTTTATGAACCTTCTGTTTATCGCGTGTAGAGTTAAACTAATAGCTCGTAGAAAATGTTTGAATTACCGTTGTCCATTCTTCTAACGAAACTCTGGATAAAAATGTGTCTTTACATCGCATGTAGGACTGGCGCCATTGATCTTGCTTCCGTTTCTAACTAAAATTTCTAGTGCCATTGTAAAAAGTTTGTGCGATATGGTGTGTTCCTGGCGAATGCACCTATTGATAGAAATTCA
>OW679196.1:21491069-21647821 GCA_940337035.1 Agriotes lineatus | reverse complement strand
AATAAGAGCGATTGCCACCTCAGTTTAATATAGGTAAAAATACAACTTACCTTCTGAATATATCCGAAATTTACTAATTTTCAAGACAGATAGATTGCAAACTGTAGTGCAAACAGTGGTGACATTACAAAATATTAATTTAATTTATGTTATTAAACATTCCCTATTCGTAAATGCAATTATTTATATGCTTATCGTATTATTTTTCATTTGTAGTTTGCATGACATAGTAGCAAAATAACAGGTAACTGTAATTTAGGAGCATAGAAACCGTTTGCAATACCAAAATATAAAAATATTGTCACTATCTATTTAGGTGTACCCAATTTGATTGGCAACAACTAACCTATACATAATATAAAATGTATATAATTTTATAAAAGTGTATTCAAACTTACTTTTTAAAAAAGTCTATTTACTTCAATTTTAGTTAGGAAATGACATACTTTTCCACACATTTTTTAAAATAGGAAATTTCCTGTTTTCAAAAACAATAAAAAAAGAGATATTGATGTAAAAATTTGACTCTTTAGAAAAAATATTGTGTCTGCCACCTGTGGAAACTCAATTTGCTGACCTCGCTGACCCTCAGTCAGCAAACATTCATCTCGTGCTGGAATAACCTTCATTTTCACACTTGGTAGACAAATAACTATTTTATTACTTTCACAGCAGTAGCAATTTGTCAAAAATAATTACTTAGTTAATAGAAGAAATAAAAACATTATTTAATAATAGGCAAATCCCAGGATGATAGCTCAAGCTAACAGAAATTTCAATTACTAAATATATATTGAGCATTGCCATTAACACTGTTTTAATCAATGCATACTAATTTCCTTACATTTTATCAGGTAGGTCAATTTTTTGCTTATAAACACATTTAAATTGATTGTACAAACACCATTACCTTTTATATCCCATGTGAAAGTTGATAACATAAGCCTTTAAAATTTCCCAGCAAATCAATTATTACTTAGGCAGATAATCATAACACATCTATTTTTGTTCCTAGCAGTTGAAGAAACTTTTCTTTGCAAATTTGTTAAGAAACTTAATTTCAATCATAACTACAAAAAAAAATCAGAAAATAAATTAAATTATAGGATATAAAGCCATTTTTCAAGTGTCTAGTTTTAAGATATACCGAGTCCTTAATTTTATATGCGTTGGAACAAAGATTGCTACAAATTTAGTTCCCTTATGATTTGATGAAAGTTGAACCAAGTTCATTTTGTACATGGAATTAGTATTAAAATATGTGTTAATTATTTATCAAGTAATTATCAATATTTTCAGCTAAATTGTGAATAGTATTTATTTGGAATCAAATACTTGTTTTTCAAAAAGTTAAAAAAGGGTTCAAAATTGTTGATAAGAAGAAATATATTTAAGCGAAGTTGAATACACCAGACTCATGAGGCAAATCAATAATAGTACATTACATAAGGACAAGTGAATATGTTTATACGAGTTATATAACCGTCAACGGCAATGCATAACATTTTTATAAATTCACACTATAGTATGTATTAGGGCAATGATACTTCGTATTCTATTAATTTTATGTTAGACGTAATGTACTTTCAAAAGAGTAATAATACATAACACATTCGATAGACTTGCTGTTTAAAATTGCTTGATAATTTTAGGTATTAAAAATCGATGGATGTTTATAATTTTAAATTCTAATGGTTATTACATAAGTAAATATGTAGTATTGAATCAGTAAGTAATCACATTCAGCAATAATTTACCAACAGTGGAAAAGGTAGGTAAATTATCTAAGTTAAGTAATTAATCAGTTAATTTAAGATTTTTATCTTCATCAGTGTTGTTATAGACTTTTAACCAACTCAATATTAGTATCGCTAAGAGCTTCATTACCGCACTCTATAAAACAATACATTGAACCAGAATTTATTGATGAAGATAAAATATTGAACAATACGTTTGCTTATGGCACTTAACGAGACTTGTTTGATTGCCGCAAAACACGACTCACCGCCTCGTTTTTGGCAATCAAACTCGTGTTGTTAAGATACTCATAATCAAACTGGTATCATTAATAATATTAATATCTATTAATGAATCAATTTATAAGCAACATTAGAAGAAACAATATTAACGTAAAAGTGATGCGCATTTCTGATATATTTTTGAGCGAGTAAAGTTTTTTATGACTGTTAACAATCGTTCCCGATGTTCAAGTGATAATTGTTTAAATTTATACCTGAAGCCTGTGAAGTAAATCTACAGAATCAGAAAAGACACCCGTGTCGCTATTCCATCAGATGCTACACTTGGAGTTTTGTCAGTTCTGAAAGAAAAGAAGATTCATATTACGAATGTTTCTGGTCATTTATTTACCGAAATAAAATATTATTAATTATTAGACATTTATTGTACTGTTATACGGTGTGTTTGACAACATAAGCAACATAAACAAGTTTGCAGATTCTGTAGCATGGCAATCGGTCTCCTTCCCTCTTACTCCACGGTGTGTACTCAGTACAAAAATCCCGTGTATGACCGTAAAAAATGAGATTTATTCCAAAGGCTTAAAATTCCGTTTCGCAACTTTTTTTAGAACCGCTGATATAACAGTTCCTTTCTGTATAGGTATATTCCGTAAATGTCAAAATGTACCAGTGGGCTATACTAAATTTTTTCCCATGTACGATATAAGGGGTTACAGATTATGTATATATGTAAAATTAAATGGAACTATAAAAAAGCAAAAGCAAACCATGAGTTATAATATTTATAGTTGTAATTGGGAAATCTACGTCGATAAATAACTTAGGTAAAACAAAGTGCACACAACAGATCTGACAAATCATGTATAGACAACGTTGAAGCTTATCAGAATTTATCACTGGCGCTTTCTTAAATGGAATATAGGGTAAATGGTACAGGTATTGACACCCTAGTCGACGATTTCTAGAAAAGGGCGATTATTTTACTTGTATAGCACTAAGTGTAGTTTTTTGCTGTTTGGTGGTATAAACAGCTCTATGCTCTTAATAATTAAGTAGATGAAATCGCTCCACTCATTGAAATAACAATAATATTACCAAAATTATAATATAGCTTCACATTATAGTTATTGACACAGTAAAAACTATTATTGACACTATCCGATATAGTTATTGACATAGTGTTGTCTCTTTCATTTATGATGTAATAAGGAGGGACAAGAGATGTCAGAACCATACGTACTTATTTTTCAAGCAACAAATTAAAATTTTGAATTAATTAATAGCAAAGACTAATAGGTAATTTGAAAACTACCTAATCAAATAAAAAAAATGATTATGATTTGTTAGAAATAAAGTACCCATACAAAGCAATAGAAATGATTATTCAAAAAACAATAGCTAAAAATACAAAGTTTAAGTTTTATTAATACAAGTGTTACACTTAAATACTATTGGAAGATTGTTTAAATTTATTAAGTTATGTTTTAGTAAGCATGTAAAATGGTATTTTCTTAAACACGAAATGCATTTCATGCCGTGGTTCCCAATTTTCATTGTACAAATGTGGCATAAGCCTGTACAGTTTTGTACGTTGTCCTTAAATAATTCTTGAAAATTAGGTCCGTCTTGTGACTCTTCGGTTGGCTTAATATTTTTATTTTCACTATCAATAACCGGAGCCGGTATTGTTATATCAGATATTATTGTAATGCCTTTATTTCCTGATATTTCTTCCTTGATCGTATCTTTGATATTTTGCTTGGCATCTGACCTTTTTGTCACCTTTGTTTTTTTCTTAGTCACAGTCTCCTTTTTTTTATTGGCTTTGTTTTCTTTATCCTCAATTCTTTTTCTTTTTCTGTCTTCCTTTTGTTTTTTGATGTCTTCTATTGATTCCATTTTTTTTTATGAATATCTTGCCACTTTGCTGAAGTAATGACAAAGGGAACACGTTCCGTATTTTTTTTGCCTTTCCTTTCTGGAGTTACCGGCCACTGTAAAATACTGTCGATATTAATGTCGCTCTGGCTACATTCAGACGAATCCTTAATGGCTGTGGCATTTACAGGGCTCGAAGTGGTATCTGCATTGAAATTTATGTAAATAATTACCAAAAATTTCAGAATTATGTACCAAATATGTACCACTTATCAATAATGTCTCCAAACTCCAGTATAAAATAAAAATCAACGTATTAAAATTTTTTTATTATACATAGAAATATCCTATATAAAAGGTGATAAATACAGTAACATAAACTTTAATTTTGGCAATGCCTGTAGATTAACAAAACAACAAATATTCTTCATAAAATATTTAACCTACCTATAAATAAATATACTTTTTCTACTTCAACTTCGTTAAACTAACATATAAAATTTTTTGTTGTTGAAAAAACATCTTATATAAGATGATAGATAAAAATACAAAGTAAATTTTAATGTTGGCAATACCTATATATTAACAAAACAATATTTTTTATAAAATATTTAACCGATCTATAAGCAACTACAACAATATCATAAAATAGGAACATGGAATAAATAAAACTATCAGTTTATAAAATATTAACATAAAAACTACAAAATATAATACTTTGTCGAAATCCTCAATTCGAAGTCTTACGTACTTTTTGCTACTTTAGCAATAAAATTGTCTAACAAGGTTGCTTTTCGTTTATCTAATTTTTTTTTACTTTTCTCAACTCTCTCTAATTTTTCCTTTTCTTCCATTCTAATTTTATTTGCACTTTCTAACATAGATTGTGCTATATTTACTTGTATCAAATCTTTCTTTGAAACTGCAATTTTTAATTTTTTATTAGCTTCATCGAAAATTTGATGATATGTCTTAGACTGAATTATTCTGTCTTGTTCATCTTTGGCAATTTGTTTTTCGATTTCGGCTGTCTCCCTTTTTTCTTTTTTTACTTTTTCTACACTTTCCTTATTCTTTCTAATTTCATTATCCTCGTTAATTTGTCTAAGCCTATTTGCTTCCTTTTCCTTTGCCTTCTGTTCACAGACAGTTTTATATTTATGGTGTGCAGATTGAGCTAAAGTTATCAATTTTGTGTCGATAGGCACCATTTCAGGTTTGTCATTGTAAAATTTAAGACCATCATTTACAAAAATTAATGCATTTAGCATTTTTTCTGACATTGATGCTCTGTCTTTAGTTAAAACTCGACCTGAGCGAGAAAAACCTCTCTCCACATCGGCATTACCATGCGAAAGAGACAAGGCCGCTTTGACAACTATAGTAAGGTTTGGGTATTTAGCTTCGTTTGTATCTCTATTGATACTAAATATTTTCTTCCAAAAATGATCTATCCTAACATCGATATCAATTTTAGATATATTTGTATCAATACTTAATAATTTCCACTCATCGGCTATAAGATCAATTGCACAATTTACTGGTAGAGCTTTTGCAATTTTAATAATATCAGAAAGGCTATTCCTATGTGGGATTAATTTCGGCTGAAGACATCTAAAATTCTTTAACAGAGATTTGCTATTTATTGGAGTTTTTTGCAGAATGTGTTCACAGCAAGCTAAATAGTGTTTCTGTGCTTTATGTAAAAAAATAAGTTGCTCTTTTTCAGAGTGGTTTTTTAGTTCATTTTTGACATCAACCCCAACATTTATTTCTTTTAAATCTAATAAGTTGTTCGACTGTGAAAATAGTGTATATAAATCTGTATTTGTGTCATTTTTTTGCAAGATCTCGTTCGCACCTGCTTTACTAAACCTAAGTATAAGAGTAGATAGCAGCAATATCATTTCACTGTATAATACATGAATTAGGGGTTCGTTTTTTTGGAATGTTCCGGTAAATTTTGTAAATAAACCTGCACTCGATATCACAAACATTAATTCAGCTTTTATATATGGCATTTTCAATATATTATAAATTGATTTATACGTAGATGTCTTTTCTATAGCTGCACACTTTTTAGGAATAAAATTTAAGAAATATTTTATTACACCCGGCCATTGCTCTACTAGTCTAACGGCTGCAACGGCCAGTGTCGGCCAACGAGTGTTTATATGTTTTATAAAACGGTGATTTGGTAAACCTAGTTCCGCCTGAATTGTTTGATAATCGTCCCATCGTGACGGTTTGTCTTTAAAAAAATATTTTACTGCAATTAGTAAATCGGCTATATTACTTCCTAAAAAGTCCAAACCTTTTAAAAAGGCATTATGAATGACATGAATGTTACAAACACCAATATCAACTAAACCAATTTGTCTAAGTAATAGAACGTCTTCATTGACTAACCTTGCCAATTTTTTATTAACATTAGGCCCATCAGACCCTAACATTAGAAGTTTCTGTTTGGGCAGATTCAAAGAACTTAAAGCAGCATTAATTTCACGAAACAAATCTTCGGCTGTTGCATGTCGCATGTAGGATATGTTGAGATGTTTGGACACGATACAATCTTCATGTTTTGACCAGTAACGAAACTGTGTCTGAAATTCCTTTTCTCCAGCTTCATTGGTAGTTTCATCATAGCAAAGGGTGAAATAAACTCCTAAAATGAAATAATAACTTTTATTGGGGCAAGATACTTATTTTTGCAAGATTATTAAATTTATTTCCATCATGCTACAATGGAAATCAAATCAAATCCTATAGGTTTTCTATAGTTAAACAATGTTAAGAAATTTAAACTAAACAGTGTAGTTAAAATACTAGTCGACTTTACAAAATTGAAGTCTACACTAAAATTATTATAAATTGAAATTTACCAATAAATAATGTTTACTTACCCTGAATATCATCTAACAGTTTTTCTTGAAAAAATGGGCCTAGAGCCTCGGTTACCAAATACCGCATTTTGGTGGAAGACAATGTAAATTCAGCACACGAAGCAGATCCTGTAGGAAACATTGCTCTAAATGTTTCACCAATTCCATCGCATGAATTAAACGAATAGTTGTAAATTACTGCTCTCATAGTCCAAATCAGTTCAGCCTTATTGCACCTTGTCGGGGAGAATATAATTGAATTGATACTGGAGTTTTTCCATTTCCAAATTCAGTCACAATGTCATTTTTATTCTTATTTATATTTTGGCTAGATCTAATCTCTAAATGTAGTTGGTTGTGAAAGAATTTTGTATGAAACAATTTTTTATGCTTTTTACCCCGTGAATGTTGAAGAATTGATTGAAATCCTCGGTTTACCGATATCTTTAAGTCACACGCTTTGCATAAAATATTTTCTTCGTCTAATTTTGCAGCCATACTGATATAATGCCACCTGAAGCGTCCTTCTCCGTTAGCCATCTGCTATTAAAATGACACTTTCCCATCGTTTGAATAAAATACACAACACTTAAAATAACTCACTACAACATTTGCCGATTCATTGATTATTTTTGCGCTGCCGTTCACGATACGACGTTTTTAGGTTAAAACCATTTTCGCTATTCAGCGCTTGTTTATACCACAGGATTGCCAATAATAACAAACCAAATGAAAACCAACCGTTATAACCAGAGTATGTATCACTATTTGAGAAGGTGGACATATCATTAACAATGTATACTTTTATAACCTGGCCAACAAAAGCATAAGATCTTTTTGCCGCATTATATAAATTGTGTCATGTTCTAGTTTTATCTGCTCCGTAGAATATCTAAAATGGTCGAACGCGGGAAATAAGTACTTTATGTACTGTTTTTGAAATTTATGTAGTTTTATGTACCAAGCTCAAAAATATGTACTTTTACATAAAATATGTACCGACTTCGAGCCCTGCATTTATTAATAACGGATTTGAGGTGGACATTAATTCAGGCGTCCTAATGTCGCTCCCATCATCAATAGGTAAATAATGTTCCAAATGTTCAGGTGTTTTATCAATATTTATGTTGTTTGTAGGGATTTCTTCTACATATTCAGTTACTTGACTTTCACTGTTAATAGGTAAATAATGTAACAAATGTTCGGGTGTTTTGTCAGTATTCATGTTGATTGTAGCGATTTGTACTAGTATAGTATTCCAACCAGAAATTGGAAAGCTATTTAAAATCAGGCCAGCATTGAAAACAGTAAGTCACTTCGTAATTTAATTCAGAAAATTACTGTTTGATTGTCATTCAGTGACACTTCGATAATAACCTTCAAATTTTGACAGATGCATTGGGAAGTTTGGAAGATATATAAGTTTTTCAAAATTTTCTATGCTACTATACGGTTTTAAAAACTCAACTATTACCTACTTAAATCATGCACAATGTTACAATGCCTTAACAAAACAGTTACATGTACAATTTGCAGATGAACTGTCATTACTTGAAAGCTGATTGACATTAGAATATTATTTACTGATTGTATGAAACTAACTTAGGGCCGGTTCTACAATGTAAGCATATACCTAGAATTAGCTATCCGAAGTATAATTGTCATCGTTTCCTTTGTTACAGCAATCGTTTCTAGGGAATTTATTCCCCGGATAACTTTATTCTTGGTTTGTAGAATCGGCCCTTACACAGGACTTACACTTTTCATGGTGTACTGGATTTTAAATAGCTTTCCAATTTTTAGTTGGAATACTATACCTACATAAATTAGTAACTAACTGTATTTTAAATATAGGTGGAAATTTTGCATAAAATTACCGCAACCGTAATACACATTAGTCATTCAAGAAATATTAGCCACGAGACCGTTAGGTCGAATGGTTAAATTTTCTTAAGTGACTAATGTGTAATTCGACACGAGTTTGATACAAAATTTTATCCAACACCTCCATATATTCTTAATGTAATTAATTATTTTGAAAATTGTACGACACTTTTTAATGGCCAATAGAAAAATTAGTTCACGAGCGGAAACCAAAACAACAACAAAATTTCTTAGATATTTTTTGTAGGTAGGCCAACCTAACTGGGTTTGTGTGGTTACGATTTTCTTACCGAATCTGCATGCGAGCATTAATTCATATCCGGAAATTATTTTCCGTGGATTCCAACAACGTCCTAATTTGCCTTCGCGTCCCGCTGGAGCAAATTAATACAACATTTTTGAAAGCACTCAAAAACATTTTCGGAAGGAATTAATGCTCTTATGAGATTATATGTGAAAATTTTATGTGTTTGCCAGGGAATGATTGTTATGGTAGGTTGTCTATTGTTTATTTGTTGATAAAAGTCTATTTTCACAAAAATATCCTGATTGTTAGTATAATGGAAAAGGAAGTATTTCTACCAGATAAAGTGAAAGAATAGGTGAAAGAGGCTTGTTTAACCTTACTGCCGAAGAAATCGAGAGTGCATTATGACAAAGAGTTTGGCGAATTCAATGAGTGGTCTAATAGCGGTGGTACTATTGCTGTGAACGTAAACGTGTTGCTAGCTTATTTTCTAAATGTTCAGAAGAAATTTGCAGCGTCTTCAATGTGGAACAAATACTCTAAATGCTGAAAGCTACTTTAAAAGTTTATAAAAATATTGACATTTCTAAGTATGGAAACAGAAAAAGGCGAAAATTTTAGAACGTTATCATATTGAAAAATTCCTAAGAGGAGCACCTAACAGTGATTGTTTGATGATGAAGGTACCAGTATTTTTCTTTCTTTATTCATTAAGTAGATTCATTATGCATTTTTATTTTCAGATTGTATTATTGATGGGTGTTTCTGATGCCTGTCGATGTATTGAACTTGCCAATTTCAATTTACGAGACATACAGGACAAGGAATTTGTATTTGCATATTTCTATCCCAGATACCAAGACTAAATGGTCACGTAGTTTTGCTGTTATTGCTGAAGGATTTCCTGTTGACGCTCTTGGCCTGTCTAGAAGATATGTTTCTTTGCGCCCTGAACACAGCCCCCATGGCCAATTATTTATAAATTACAAAAATGGAAAGTGCACCATTCAACCAGTCGGTATCAACACCTTGTCGAAAATACCGTCTAAGGTAGCTTCCTACTAACAACTTCAGATGCATAATCTTATACTGGCCATAGTTTTCGACGTTCGTCCGCAACTTTGTTAGCCAACTCTGGGGGCGACATTTTAACTCTTAAACGCCATGGTGGCAGAGGTCTATATAGAGTAATCTATTACGAGCAAAATAGGCATCGCCAAAAAGATACAAGGAGCAGCGCAAGTGGAAGAGCCATCTCCTATTAATATCTCACTACCAACCATTAGTTGCAAAAAAACTAGTTCCGATATTGCTGGGGATCAATCGAACAAGAACATTTTGTTGAGTATCAATGTAAATATTAATTTGAATAATAAATAGTGTTAAATCTAATTTTGTTATTTATGGTATCTTTCTACATTCTCTCACTAGTGACTTTTTGAATACTCTCTCACTAGTGAGTAATATATCACATTACTACTGCAAAATCAATATAATAATAGTTTTATTATATGGATGTGTTGGATAAAGGTTATTTTTCACTGAATGTGCAGGCAGTGTGTGGTGCACAACTAAAATTTATCGATATTGTTGCCCGTTAGCCTGGTGCCTCGCATGATAGCAATATCTTTACCTTTTAGGTCTTCGAGCTTATTGCGAGAATGGAGAATTAGGCAATAGTGTAATAGTAGGGGACAGCGGTTATGCTGTTCGAACCTATTTAATAACACCATTACTTAATCCACAAACGTTACATCTGCTACATCAATCAATTTGATTATAAAAATTTTTTGTTCTTGATTATACATGTCTAATTTAGAATTCGATAATGTAAGCGACTTGACAGTTCTACTATTATACAAAGTGTCATATTTAAATTTAAAACATCAGAAGTAATAAAGCACATGGATTAAATGATTTCGTTGATTTGCTCACATGTTATTAGAAAATTCAGTTGTTCACTGTTGCTTGTGGATTTATATAGCTATTAAGGCAACTAGTGTTTTACAGAGGATTTAAAAATCGAGGTCGATCATGTTAAAATTCGAGCGAAGCGAGAATTTTATGATCGACCGAGATTTTTAAACTGTAAAACACGAGTTGGCTTCAATATTTTTTCTACAGCCGAGGAGTTTGTTAGCTTAAATGCCCTAGGGGCTTCGCCCCTCTTCAAAGCGGCCCTCGGAGCTCCACCCCTCTCCAAGGGGGCCCTCGGGACTCCGCTCCTCTCCAGGGGGCCCTTGGGGCTCGGCCCCTCTCCAAGGGGGCCCTCAGGGCTCGGCCCCTCTCCAAGGGGGCTCTTGCAGCTCCACCCCTCTCCAAGGGTGCTCTCAGGGCTCCGCCCCTCTCCAAGGGGGCCATCGGGCTCCGCCCCTCTCCAAGGGGGCCATCGGGGCTCGGCCCCTCTCCAAGGGGGCCCTCAGGGCTCGGTCCCTCTCCAAGGGGGCTCTTGGAGCTCCACCCCTCTCCAAGGGGGCCCTCGGGGGTCCGCCCCTCTCCAAAGGGGCCATCGGGCTCCGCCCCTCTCCAATGGGGCACTCGGGGCTCCGCATACAAATCGGTCCGATATAATAACTGTACTTTTAATCTTCACAAATAAGGTTTTATAACCTCTTAAAGTACTCCGTGCTTTAAATGGAATGGCGTGTTTTATAGACAACATAAAGCACGCCGCATATGACCCTTGGAAACAGTTTAAAATCACGGCTGTAGAAAAAATAATTATTTAATTTTACGGGCAGCTTATATAAAAGGTCAAGGTAATCTGTACTCATCAAATGAGAAGCTGCTGCACAGAACAACGCTAGAGTGGTGCAATCATAAGTAAATTAATTAATTTCCGTAAGACAGATAGATAGATAAATTATTTATTGAACATAATTTTTGGAAAGGTTATAATAATATGTTACATTAATAGGTACAAATTAATATATAACAATTTAAGAAAAGAAAGATATTAAATAAATTATTTCTAAAATTAACAAAAAAAAATTTACATTGTTTACTATGGCCAGTACACATTAATATATAATAAATAAAAAAATTAAATAGAAATTATTCCTAATATTAACAAGAGAATTCACATTATGTTCAAAAGGGGAAAGATCAGCATAGCCGTTTTTCACTTTCCCATTCAATAAATTTATTGCACAATATTACAAAATATTTTATGATGGTATAGGTATATCATTATGAATTTTGAATGTTTTTAAGCCTTAATTTATATGTTTTCTAGAACTGCGATACAGTAGGTTTTTTAAAAAATATTTGTTTTATGCTGCGGAATTGTATATAATTCACTGCCTCTTAGTGTTACGTTACACGTATATACTTCAGAGCGCTTTACAAGAACATTATATAAGTATGCAGGTTGTTTTGAATGTACAATATTATATAATAAAGTTCCATATAATAATGCAAACCTATTTTTTAGTTTTAAGATACATAGTCTGCTATAATGAGGTGTTACGTGATCTCTATATAGCACTAAAAAAGAATATCTTAAACAACAGTTTTTTAGCACTTGAATTTTGTGTTTCATGCGGCTGGTTAAAAAGTTATAGTATACTGTGCTTCGATAGTCTAAATAACTTAAAACCAGCGTGTTAACTAGATTCCACTTAACTTCCTCGGGAAGTATATATTTGAATTTCTACAAAGATTTAATTTTTGCGTAACACTCGCCGCACTTTTTAACGTGTTTCTCAAAATTTTGAGTTTTGTCTAGTCAGCCCAAGGTCGCGGACGCTCTCACTAGTTTTTAATTCATTACCTTGTAACACTATTTGTTTTGTTAAGTGCATATTTGCTTTATTTATAATGGAGTTAGTGCCTATACTTATCCCAGGGGTCTTTTGAGGGTTTAACCGTAGTCCATTTTTCTCTGACCATTCTAGTATACATTGAAGGTTTGAATTTAATTCGCTAATCAGAACATGTATTTCTTCAGGTGGACATGATTTATATACTTGCGTGTCGTCGGCGTATAGGTGAGTATTCCATTGGTGTAATATCACATTCGGAAGGTCAGCCGTAAAGATTGTAAAAAGGGTAGGTGCTAAAACACTGCCTTGTGGGACTCCGTATAAAACTGGTAATTCATTCGATGTTTTGTTCTCAATTCTAACTACTTGGGTTCGATCAGATAGGTAGTTGCTAATCCACTGCAGTGTTTGTACGTGGAGACCGTAGACATTTAGCCATGAGCAGCTCTCTATTGATAACATCAAAAGCTTTACTATAATCTAATAGAGTGAGGTATGTGACTTCCGAATTATCCATATTTTTGGCCAAGTCCGTTGTAATCTTCATCATTGCAGTGTCAGTGTTATATTTAGCGCGAAAACCAGATTGTGTTTTAGGAAATAAGTTATTTTCACGGATATGTTGGACCAGGTGTTTATTTACAATTTTTTCGAGTACTTTTGACATCGTGAGTAGAATGCTAATAGGTCTGATTTCATTCAGTTCCCTAGCTGTACTCCCTTTAGGTAATGGGTTGGTTATTGCTTTTTTCCACTTGTCTGGTGTTATACCGGTTACAAGAGATGCACTTATAATATCAGTGAGTGCATATTTACAAAACGGAATTATTAATTTTAGCATTTTAAGGTTAATGTTATCTATGCCACTGGCATTGGATTTTAAGTTATTTATAGTTTTTTCAACTTCTACTGATGTTTGGATCCATGGTTGGGGTTTCCGAAGCTCGTTCAATGTGTTTGAACGAAAGAAGTTCAACGTATCATTATCTACATTTGCATTCTGCACGCTGTTTACAAAGTATGAGTTTATTAGATCGGGGTCCTTTATGTCTTCAGCTATGACGGGTGTAAATTTAGTGTGAATATTCCATGTCGAAAAATTTTTCCATACCTTGTTTGGGTTGTTCTTGCTCATACGTATCTGGTACTGAATATAGGCCGTTTTTTCATTTTTTATTGCAGTTGACAAGTAGTTATGTAGATCTTTATAATAGTCGAGGTCCCTTTGTAGTTTTGTCTTTATGTATTTTTATAGGCTTTATTCTTCATATCGATAATCAGTTTTATGGTATCTGTAATGTATGGTCGATATTTATGTAGCAAAATTGTAAGAAATAATCAATTTATAATGTTAAGTTTACTGGTCATTGCATAACGCGCCATTATAATAGAAAAGAATAATGTGTTATAAAATGTAAAAAACCGTGTCATTTCTAAACAAAGCTCAATAAAAAAGATAAATAAAACTTTTTACCATATAACAATTTACCTGTGACGGTCAGTACCTATATAACACGATGTTCGGCCGGTATCTTCAAAAATCTCTTGTTTAATTGAAAAAATGTTTTCAGCAAGAACTGCGATCCTTTTAGCTACTGTGTGTGGCGGTAAGTAAATTTTAGTTCTTTGCAGCAACATCGATAATAATGTTTCGAGAGATATGTGTTTTAGTTCTGTTTTGCGTCGCTACTGCGGATCCTGAGCCTGATCCCTTGTTGTGTTTCCCAATTGCGCCACCACAATGAGAGTTACACGTTGTTTAAATAATGCTGTAAGAAAATGTTGAAGAAATAAAATGATTTTTAAAAACTTTTATTTCATATATTATCTCGCAGTTGCCACTTGATTTTGTATGTCGAAGGCTGAGTACTGTAAGATACGAGACCCTTTGGTAGTTATATCTTACAATATATACTTAAACATAGAGGTCAAAGAAAACACGACTTGTTTCAAGAGCCAATAAAATAAACTTGTTTATAAATTTGCTTTATCAAAGTCTTACAACTAAAGCATATGCGACTCTAACCAGTACATTACTACACACCTTTCCCACAAAAAAAAGAGAAAAGGAGGTAGGGAGGCCAGGTAGGACATATAATATAATTCCGCAGGAAAGTAGCAGGACTATATTTAGCTACAACAACTTCTGGGTGTTTTCAACTATCCTCAGGCAGCACGCAATATTTATATAATAATAATTTTACATTTCGGTAATACTTGTATATGCAAGTTAAAACTAACATTGTATTAACATTACTTGGAAATCTACACAAAATATTTGCCATTAACATTTCTAAACTCTTTGTGTAATATTTTTATGACAATATTTTAAGGTTAGTGTTTGGGAAACATTTATATAATATCATATTTTATGGTGCTTAAACTATTAAAGCCTAATATTGAAGTAGCAGCAGCAATACATTTCAAAGTAATATTAGTTTAGCGAGATTTAGCCAGGATTATCCTAATATTTGGAACGAAGATACCTACATTATTTCAAAAGAAATCTTTAGGATTGGTGGAATAAATATATTTTGGAAACATTATTTCTAGTATTTTGTGAAATATTAGTGAAATATTACAAAAACAGATTTAAATGATATTTGACGGTAATATTAAAGACTGGTTTATTTTTAAAGTACCTTCAATCCCCAGTTTACCATAATACTGGCTAAAATTCCATAAAGTCGTTGTCCCATTTAAGTTGTTTATAACAATACTCGCTCGTAAAAGTAATATAAGATACAGTACAGTAGAAATTAAAATAATATTTCTTATATGTTCAAAAATTTTAGCGCTTCCCAAGTTACCCACTTATCTTAATTACTAGAATTCTTTGTGCAGGCCAAATGTACACGACGAGATGCTCCTTATGCAACTATATTCTAAGAAATTTGGTGACAATCTACCTGCTTTAGGCGGTAATGCTTTTGTAGTAAATCTTGCGTTTCGAACAAGAAAGTTTGTCTTATTGTTTTAAGCGAATCGCTTGTTTATCAAATAGTGACCAAACATGCTTGTCGCCGGAAGCTCCTTAAAATTTTGCACCATATTTTAATTAGTGTTAGAAAAATCCAGAAATCATTTACCTAAACTGCTAATAATAATAATGGAAATGTTGATGTTTTGAAACTTTCGTTTTTATTATGCAGCTAGTTGTAAGAAAACTCAACCTTGGGTTTATGACAGGGTGTTGGACTCGCTGCTTCTTGCTAAATGTTTGGGTTACTGAATTTATGACTACCCTCATAAACACCCGATATACAGTGTCCGCCAAAAAGTCGGCATAATATGGGAAACATTTTTATTTTTGATTTTTCAAAGAAAACCTTTTTACGTCAATAATTTGTGCTTGTATGAAAACCTATTTAGCCTCTATCATATATACCGAGTGATTTTAACTTGTTTAGAAAATGAAGTTTTTCGAAATTGTCAAAATCGAAAAAGTGCAATTTTTCGGAAATTAAGTAATATTTCAATGAGATTTTTTAAAGTGTGTTATTTTTAGCTAATTAAACAATCTCAAGGCCAGAAAACCCCTATTTTTTTTTAACTTTAGCTAAAAACGATTTTTTCAATTTTTTAAATATTTTTCAAAATGTCACATACAAAGATTTAATATTAAAGTTCATTTTTTTATGTGAACACTTTAAGGAATAATAATATGTGAATATACTATAAAATGTTAATTACTTTTTTAGATTTTCTATTATTTACCGAAAAATAGTATGTTTGCATAATTTTTACGATTTCTATGCAAGGCGCTTTTTAGGAGAATATTTTTCAATTATAATTAATATCTATTTAAATTGCTTCAAGAAACTCTAATCTAACCCTGTTAATAAATTACTGTTACAAAAGATTTTTTTTCCAATTACAATTTCTAAACAATTTCCTAATTTAGACAGCTGTAAACGAACACTTACAGGATTTTTGTAACAGTAATTCATTGAAATGGCTATATTAGAGTTTGTTGAAGCCATATAAATCGATATTAATTAGAAAGCGCCTTGCTAGAAAACAAAAAATTATGCAAACATACTATTTTTCGGTAAATAATAAAAAATCTAAAGAAGTAATTAACATTTTATATTATATTCACCGATTATAATTCTTTAAAGTGTTCACAAAATTTTAACTTTAATATTAAGTCTTTGTATGTGAAATTTTAAAAAAATATTTAAAAATTGAAAAATTAATTTTTAGCTAAAGTTAAAAAAAATAGGGGTTTTTTGACTTGAGATTGTTTAGTTAGCTAAAAATAATATACTCTAAAAAATCTCATTGAAATATTGCTTAATTTCCGAAAAACAGCACTTTTTGGATGTTGACAATTTCGAAAAACTACATTTTTTAAATAAGTAAAAATCACTCGGTATACAGTATGTCCCCGGATTGAGTTTACAATAGGTATGATTGACCAAAAATTTTCTAATTGGAATTTCATATTTTGGGATTCCGCCCTGCTTGGTGTGAAACTTATTTTTAGTTTACTTTCGATTTTTTAAAGTCAAGTAGGCCTTGACAGGGAAGCGAAAACAATTTTATTTTCAGGTAAACTATCCGTTTTGTTTATGATACGGCAAAATTTATGGCCCTATACCAAATTTCAGAAAGATCTGTCGACTTATAAAAAACTGCTATTTTTTTTAAATTGTATTTTATTTTCAGGTAAACTTTCAAAAACTGAAAATATTCTTAAAATTCGTTTCACACCAAGCAGGGCGGAATTCCAAAATATGAAATTCCAATTCGAAAATTTTTGGTCAATCATACCTATTGTAAACTCAATCCGGGGACATACTGTATATGATAGGGGCTAAATATGTTTTTAAACAAGCACAAACTATTGACGTAAAAAGTTTTTTTGAAAAATCCAAAAATAAAAATTTTTCCCATATTATGCCGACTTTTTGGCGGACACTGTAGTCTGTATATTCGATTCTAGGCAGTTTTTAAGCAGTCTCTTCTAAGCATCCATCTAATACAGACATATTCCATTATTAATAAACTTGTACAACAAATGTTAAGTTACAGCCGAGTGTTATATTTCTAAAACCTTAACAGATTATATAACCAGATTGCGCTTAGTTCGGAAGTTCCGGTTTCGTTTATAGTTCGCGGTAATTCGCGGTTTGATTCGGTGTAGACGAGGACTTTGTGTTTGTGCAGTTGTGGGACTGCCAAGTTCATTATGGATATGGAGAAAGTACCTGTAGAGAAGCTCCGTGACCAAAGTAGTTGGCCACAGTGGCAGTTTGTAATTTATACATTGCTGGACTGTAATGGTGCGTTAGGAGTGTGTGATGACACTTTTAAATAACCGACGAAGGCTGATGCAGAAGTTTGCGGTGCTGCAGCCACACAACTGGAGAAATGGCAGAAAGCAGATAGGTTTGCTGGAAAATTGTTCGTAACAACTGTTGAAGAAGCAAAGCCCCTGCAATTTTTAATGAACTCCGAGCATGCGTCTGCAATATGGTTAAAGCTGCACTCTATTTATGAACAGAAATCTGAAGAATCGCTGTCTTTACTACAGAAGCGGTTTTTCGATTCTCAATGGAATGGTGCCTGGTCTGTAGCGAAACATATATCTAAGTTGAAGCTATTAGTTAGTAGGATCAAAGAGCTTGGTGGTACTTTACCGGAAAGTATGCTTTTAACGAGAGTATTGTCGGCTTTGCCTCAAGAGTTCAATCATTTCCACAGTGCGTGAGATTCCATAGCTTTAACTAGGAAAACTCTGGCAAATCTGACAACCAGATTGTTGACTGAGGAACAGCGTTTAACAAAACGAAACAGTGAAAATGAAAGTGATGAAGCTCACAAAGCAGTCGCCTTATTTTCGAAAGTGAAAGTGGGCCAGGGATCCAGGCAGAAAGGCAGACAATGGAAGAATAGCAGTTGTTATACCTGCGGCAAAAATGATCACCGGCGTAAGGACTGCCCTGGCTGTTTTACACGCAAATAAAAACACCATTTGGCAAAGCACTGTCCGAAAAAGTCAACTGCCTCTGGAAGAAATCCGGTGGAATTTATTGGGCATTTTGTTCGACCTGGAAGTGAGAATGAATGGATAATTGATTCAGGTGCTTCTGAGCATATGACTAATCGGAAAGATTTGTTCAGCAGCCTCGACGAATTTCATCAGTCATTGATGATCAACATCGGGAATGGCGAAAAAATTAACGCCCTAGGAAAGAGCACAATAAACATCGAGATGTTGTTCGACAACGAATGGCTACCTGGAGTCATGCATTATGTGCTATACATTCCGGGTGTGATTTGCAACCTGTTCTCAGTTAAAACAGTGGCGAAAAAGGGAATAAACTTTTTAATAAAGAACCGAGGGCGCGAATGTGTATTTGAAACAGATCGGGAAGTAGTTGCGACGGGATCAGAATTCGGAAATTTATATAAAATAAACTTAAGAGTGATTGTACCAGCAAAAGCGTGCTTAGCTAATAAAAGTGATCAGCTACAGCTATGGCATGAAAGACTAGCACATCAGAATAAGATACATGTGAAAAGTGCTCTAAAAGACATGAAATAAGTGTCGAAGTGGACAACGAGTTTTGTGACGGCTGTGCATCTGGAAAAAATGCATCGTCAAAGTTTCGGTCACCGTATCGATCACTCAAAAAAAGTGCCCGACGAGTTCACTCTGATGTGTGCGGACCCATGCATTTCGAATCAATGCGAAGAAAACGGTATTTCGTTATTTTTAAGGACGACGCTAGTGGTTTTCGAACAGTTTACTTTTTACGCGAGAAAAGTGAAGTATACGGCAAATTTAAAGAAAACGAAGTTCAAACACGTTTCGGCGAAAACATAAAGGAGCTTAACACGGACGGTGGAAAGGAATACGACAACAATCAAATAAGATCATTGAGAGCCAACTTTGGAATTAAACATGTGATGATACCGCCATATACGCCGGAGCACAATGGAGCGTCTGAGAGAGAAAACAGGACCATCGTAGAAGCGGCTAGGTCAAAGCTGCACTCGAAGAAATACTTAACTAAGTATTTATGGGCAGAAGCAGTAAACACGGCCGTCTATGTAATAAGCCGAACAGGCCCAATGAAAATTGCTGGCGAGACTCCGTATGATTTATGGTTTAACAAAAAACCGCCGAAAACTAGATAAGAAGGCAATTCGAGGATATTTTGTGGGATATCATGATGGTATGGGCGGTTATCGCATTTATGTACCCGTCAAACACGAAGTAATAATTAGTCGTGATGTAATTTTTAAGGACGAACCGCACATTTCGGTAACGGTATCTTGCAATGCAGATACCTCGGTCCCAAGGAGGAAATTAGTGCTGAAGAAACTTCAGAAAAAAGTGAGCTAGAATCTCGCAGCGAATCTCAAGGTTACCAGCGAAGAATCAACGGATTCTGAATATAACTATGAAGCAGATTTATTTACAGAAGGATCGGAAGATGAGCGTGAATGTCACAATAATCGACATGAAATGCAGCTACGCATTCGAAGAGAGATCAAAGCGCCTGAGCGCTATGGCGTTTTTGCACTAACAGCAGTTGATGATGGGAAACCACGGAATTTTTATGACGCTTGTGCATCCCCCGATGTCCAACACTGGAAACTTGCTATGGAGGACGAATGAAACTCCTTGTATGAAAACGAGACTTGGAGCCTGGTAGAAAAGCCATCAAATGCTAAAGCTATCGATAACAAGTGAGTTTACAAATTGAAGAGAAAATTCAGACGGTTCGGAGAAATATAAAGCACGCCTTGTTGTCAAAGGGTTCTTGCAAGAAGAAGGCATCGACTACACAGAAATATTCAGCCCAGTAGTGCGATTTGATACAGTGCGTGCAGTTTTAAGTGTCGCATCAACATTTTATAATATGCCAATTTGACGTTAAAACGGCATTCCTGTACGGACTGCTTGAAGATGCAAATGTGTATATGAAACAGCCGCGCTGTTTCGAAGACGGTGCTAATCATGTGTGCAAACTTAATAAGAGTTTGTATGGACTTCTTCAAGCGCCGAGATGTTGCAATAATCGATTCAAAGACTTTTTTTCAAGGGTTTGGGTTAAATGAATCCAAGTCAGACCCATGCTTGTATGTGAGTCTACAAAATGGACAAAGACTTATAATTGTCCTGTACGTGGACGATAAACTAGTGCTTGCATCTTGTCAAGAAGATGCCGATAAGTTCCTACATGCCTTGGAAAATGAATTTAAAGCGGTTATAAATTTGAATGTAAATTCATATCTTAGCATCGAATTTACGCTATTAGAAAGTGGGATATTTATTAAACAAAGTGCATGCATTGACAACGTGCTTGGGCGTTTTAAGATGAGCGAATGTAAGCCAGTTTCTACACCCATCGATGTGAGTTGGAACAAACGTGCATATTTAAACAAAAGTGTTGAAAATATGCCGTACAAGGAAGGTGTGGGCAATCTCATGTTTTTGCAAGTAACTACTCGTCCGGACATAGCATTTGCATTGAATGTGTTATACAGGTGTTTGGATAAACCAACAGAGCTGCTGGCAAAACGATTGTTTCGCTACTTAAAAGGCACGAAAAATTTGGGACTTTTCTATGGGAAAAGCGGTACATTTAAAATCTACAGTGATTCGGATTATGCTGGCGATCCTGAATCCAGGAAATTAACATCCGGTATTCTCTGCAGTTTCAGCTATACTGCAGTCACCTGGAGAAGTAGGAAACAACAGTGTGTGGCCCTTTCAACCACGGAGACAGAATATGTGAGTGCCGCTTGTGCCGTAAAGGATGCTGTGTGGTTATCGCGAGTTTTGCAAGATCTCGGTGTGAAAGGTAGTGCTCTCATCTTATATATGGATAATCAGAATGCCATTAGACTTATTAAAAACCCCAAATTACACGATAGATCGAAACATATACACATAAAATATCATTATCTTAGAGATCTGTATGAAAAGGGTAAACTTAATGTTAATTATGTAACAACAGATGAACAAATAGCTGATATTTTTACGAAGCCTTTGTCAAATCAGAAATTTAGAGAAATTAGAGATAAGTTAGGTATACGTGAAATGTAGTTTTAGATTTAGATTAGATTAGATTTAGATTCCACGACTGCCTTTTGCTGGCATGCGCACGTCAGCCCTTTGGGCTTTTTGTACTGTCGGGAGTTTTCAAGTTAGCAGGCCGACATCCGTATCTTTTACTAGACTTGCAATGTCCCCTACTAGCTTGCGGTTGTCAATAGAGTTAAGACTCCAATCGAGTTGGTGTCTTTTACGGTCTAATGCTGGGCATTCAAAGAGGATATGATAGGTTGTTTCATCATCCTCTTGGCATAGTCTGCAAACAGGTTCATCTCTATAGATATTGATTCTGTGCATAAATTCTCTGAATGCTCCAGTGCCTGTTAGTAGACTGACTACTTGCTTGATTCGAGTTCTGTTCAGTCTCAACAGAGTTTTGGTGGTTTGTGGATTCGGAGTTTTTAGCAATCTTTTGCAGTGTGTTGCTTGATTGTAGTTTCTCCACCTTAGTTGGTGTGCAGTATTGACCCATTCATTAATGGCTGAGCGGGCTTGGTTTTTCTGAATGCTTAGACCAGGTTCTGGACCGGTCATTGCATTACGGGCTGCTTCTTTTGCGAGCTTGTCCGCCTTTTCGTTTCCTTCAATACCCTGGTGACCTGGGATCCAGCATAATTTTACTGTATTTCTCTGGCTTAAGGTTTGAAGTTTGGATTTGCATTCCTTGACCAGTCTCGATGAAGTACTGAAAGCGTTTAGCGCTTTCAGTGCTTCCTGACTGTCTGAGAGAATGTGTATGTCTCGATTGAGCAGCTTCTTTTCTATGCTGATGTTTGCGCATACGTTAATAGCTTGTACTTCAGCCTGAAAGATGTTACAAAACTTTCCTAGTCCGACTTTTTCGTTGGTTCTAGGATTGGTACTGTACACACCGGAGCCTGTACCCCCTTCACACTTAGATCCATCAGTGTAAAAAATGATGTTTTTATTTGTTGGGGTTGGTAGTTGGTCCGGATTCCAACTTGTGTGTACAGTAAAGTTCTTTTCAAAATCATAGGCTTTGATTATAAAATCAGAACCCATTTCTAATATTGAGTTGTTGATGTGTGACATGATCTTGCCATGTCCTAGATTATTAGCTGTGGTCATCCAGTGACCAGTACTTTGTAATCTGTAGGCTGCCATTCTGGCTTCACCTTCCAAGAAGATGTGCAGAGGTGGCAGATTTAAAATAGCATTCAGTGCTTGTCCTGAGGTGAATTTAAAGGCTCCAGTGATGCACCGATTAGCTAGATATTGTATTCTGCTGATTTTGTGGATCGCAGTTGCTTGTTTTATTTTGGGCCACCAGGCGATTATTCCATATGAAATTATTGGTCGAACCATGGTTTTGTACAGCCAGAGGGTCAGTTCCGGTTTGAGCCCCCACGTACTACCTATGGCTCTTTTCCCAATTACTAATGTTTGTATGCATTGTTTTGTCTAAGTGGGAGTTCCAAGTTAGTTTGGAATCGATGGTTAGACCTAAGTACTTAACCTCGTTCTCCCAGTTGAAATTTGTCTCAAACAATTTTATGTTGATTCTGTTTGTGATGTTCTTTCTACGAGTGAAAGCGACGAGAGTGGCTTTGCTGGGATTAATTTTAAGATTATTCTCTAGACACCACTCTTCGGTTATCTGTAGTGCTGATTTCATTACATTGTCTACGGTTCTTTGGTATTTACCTTGAATCAGTATGACAATGTCATCAGCATATCCTTGAGTGTAGTAGCCTTAGTTATTGAGTTGGATCAGCAGTTCATCAACTGTGAGGCACCACAGGTGTGGAGAAAGAACTCCTCCCTGTGGACATCCCCTTGTCGCCTGCACTGTCTTTTCCTTGTCAAATAGCTTGACCTTTACAACTCTAGTGTTGAGCATTGCCATAGTCCATCTTATCGTGGTGTTATCGATCTGATGGTTTGTCATTGCTCTTTCAATAGAGTGGTAGGAGGTGTTGTCGAAGGCACCTTCTATTTATAGAAATGCTCCGACTGCGTACTCCTTGTACTCCAAGGTTCTCTCAATTTTCCCCACTAATTGGCGTAGAGCGGTTTCACATGACTTCCCTGTTGGGTAAGCATGTTGATATTTGTGAATCGGGAGTGAAGTGGAATGTAGTTTTAAAAATGTGGTTTTAAAATTAATTCAGAGCTAGATTTAGTAGTCGGTCAAGTTTTAGGGAGTGTTGATGTTTTGAAACTTTAGATTTTATTATGCAGCTAGTTGTAAGAAAACTCAACCTTGCATTTATGACAGGGTGTTGGACTCGCTGCTTCTTGCCAAATGTTTGGGTTGCTGGATTTATAACTACCCTCATAAACAGCCGATATATACTAGATTCTAGGCAGTTTTTAAGCAGTCTCTTGTAAGCATACATCTAATACAGACATATTCCATTACTAATAAACTTGTACAACAAATTTTAAGTTACACCCTAGTGTTTTATGTCTAAAACCTTAACAGTAAATATACAGGGTGTATTAGAAATGGCGCATAATCTTCAGGTAGAGAGATTATTTGATTAATTCTGAGTCGAAAATCTTAATACTAAAATGTTAAATTGGTCTTCATAAGCCCTCACGAGCGGTGGATAAAAAGCATTTTTTTTCTCAGGTAAAGTACCTTTTCTGTCCTAATTATGTCAAAATGTCGTGAAAAAAATTTGTTCAAAATATAAAATTATGGTCGCATGTAAAATGTAAGAAATATCGGCTTACTTTTATGAAACCGTGTGCATTAGATGAAGTACTTTTGTGGTAAAATTTTCTACTTAGAATTAATCGAATCTTTCAACCTGAATATTATGCGCCATTTTTATTACACCCTATAGTAATGCAATGATGATAATGAAACCTAATATTTAAAAACATATATAATGAAGGAACATTTTTCCTGCCTTGGCGTTAACAAAAATATTAACAATTTCAAAGTTCATTTAACACGTCACTTTAGATCAGTGGTCGCCAACCTGTCGATCGCGAGCTACCCGTAGCTCGCGGGGGCAATTCTGGTAGCTCTCACAACGATTTTAATTTAAAAAATACAAAATCAGAGAAGCTTCCTAAAATTCCACAAAAAAATCTAATTGTCATAATATTAAACATAAACAGCGGCAACGTTGCGGCGAGCGATCTACCGCTGACGCCATCAAGCTAGAATCGGCTAGAATCGGCTAGAACCGACCAGCCGGACCAGTGCGTTAGTGTTCGAGAACGATCTGGATTGCTTTGAACGGGATAAATACGCACGGCGCGGCGACATTGCGCTTAGTTTAAAACTGAACGCGTAACCAACGTCCAGCGGTTGGGTTAGTAGTGAACAACAAAAAATAATATTATGGCAAGCAGTTGTAAGAAGGTAAAGACATACCACTTTCATTTGGAATGGGAAGAACAATACTTTTTTACAGAAGTTAAAGATAAAAATGTGTGTTTGTTATGTAATACTTCGGTCTCCGTTGCTAAAAAAGGAAATATTGAGAGACATCATAAAACTGTACATTCTAATTTTGAAAAATCATTCCCACTACATTCTGCGGCCAGAAAGGAGAAACTGAAACAGTTAAAAAAGCAGTTAATTGGACAACAATCAATATTTTTAAGAACAATCGACAAAAATAAGGCTGCAACTGAAGCATCGTACCGTGTGTCCCAGATAATTGCACAAAAAAAGAAACCTTATGAAGACGGGGAAATGATAAAGCAGGCGTTTTTAGAGCTGCTGACTCGTTATTTGCCAACTTTAGAAACAAAGACGAGATAGTTTCAGCTATAAAATCTATGCAACTTTCTGCTAATACAGTGATGAGACGTGTAGAAGTAATGAGCAATGATATTTTTTTACAGTTAAGAACTGACTTAGATAACTGTGTTTATTTTTCACTTCAACTGGATGAATCAACAGATGTCGTTGACACTGTCCAGATGGCCGTGTTCGTCAGGATGGTTTTTAGTGATTTTACGATTAAAGAAGATCTTTTGAAGTTTATTCCACTAAAAGGACACACTACTGGACAGGAGTTGTTTTCTCATTTAAAAAATATTATTTCTTCCGAGAAAATTCCAATATCGAAAATGGTAGGCTTGACAACCGATGGCGCTCCAGCTATGGTGGGTTTTGATAAGGGTCTGGTGGCGTTATGTCGTAAAGATGAAACTTTTCCGCAATTTCTCTCTTACCACTGCATTATCCATCAGGAAGCATTATGTGGAAATTTCCTGAAACTAAACAACGTTATGAAACTGGTGGTAAAAATTGTGAACAAGATTAGAGCTCAAGCGTTACAAAGAAGATTATTCAAAACCTTGGCCGATGAAGTTGACTGTCAATACGGGGACCTACTCCTTCACTCTGAAGTCCGATGGTTAAGTAGAGGACGGGTGCTGAAACGTTTTAATGATGTCCTATCTGGCATAGTTCAATTTTTCAAAAAACGCGATGAACCGACTCCGGAACTAGAAAATTCAATCTGGCTTAGAGATTTTGGTTTTCTCGTGGACATTACCGAGAAATTAAACGAACTTAATTTGCAGCTTCAGGGGAGAGACAAAGAACTAGCAGAAATGATTTCTGATATAAAAGCATTTATCAAAAAGCTGGAGTTTTGGGAACAAAACCTAATTAACAGCGATGCCAAGCATTTTCCTATTCTTTCAGAAAAAATATCTCAAAATCCATTAGAACCCTATGACAGCAAATATCATGTAGAAATAGTTTCTACCCTGAAGAATAACTTCAAAAATCGTTTTAAGGATTTCAACGAAATGGCTTTAGTAGCGCAGTTTGTTGTTTCACCCTTTATGGAAATTGATATCCAACAGTTTGCAACTTGTGTTATGCAGAACTTTGACGAAGACATCGCTGCAACAGAAATGGAAGTAATTGATTTTCAAAATGATTTAGCCTTAAAATCGTTAGTCTCAAGTACCAAATGTATCTGGCCTATTGTAAGTAAAGACAAATATTCAGTTCTATGCCGTGTTGCCTTGAAAGTGAAAGCATTATTCAGTTCAACCTATTTGTGTGAATCTTCTTTTTCCAATATGAAGTTTATTAAGAACAAATATCGCAATCGACTTACAGATGAACATTTGGATAATTGTATTGGAATGGCTGTATCAAATTATACTGCAAACATTAAAAAAATTATCGATGAGTCTGAGTGTCAGCCTTCTCATTGAACGTGCTTTTTTATTTTTCAATGTTTATGTTCATGATAGTGCGTTACTTTTTTGTGGTTATTATTAACTATTTTTAAATCTTACGTGACATGCCGATGTGGCTGGATAAAAGTTTGTGTTTATTTTTCAAACAACTTCGTTTGGTAGGTAGGAATGTAGTTATTATTAGTACCTATGTATTATGTATTACCAGTTAAATAAATAGTAAAATAAATACATATAATGATAAATTAACTGTGGATTATTTCATTTACGTTGCGTTACGTGGCTTCCGTGTGGGTAGTTCGCTGTTTATTCCAAAATTAACAAGTAGCTCAACACATTGAAGAGGTTGGCGACCACTGGCCTAGAACTACCTTGGAATCAACAAAGAGGTACCGATAATTTTTCATAGCCGGAAGTCACTATTCTAGCTTCAAAGAAGCAGTCGATTGTGTCAATGTACTAGACCATTTGTCCAGGATTGAATACCCGGTCCAAGAAACTGGAAAAATCAGAAGCGTAATTAGTGAATTAAGTCAAGTTACATTACCCTTAGTGCTCGTCACTACATAGTGATGGCACCATTCTGCTGACACATCGCGTCAGCCTGATTTCAAGCTACCGATGGCAGAGCTGTATTAAGTGAATTTGTGGGCGAGAGTAACCCTCAAAAAGATGCCATATCTTCTTTCTTCGTAGAAAATAGTAGTACATACTTCGTGCGCAATATCTAATACACTTTGATTTGATATTTTAAATATATAGGACAAGAGTGTGAAGCTGTCTCCTGTAGGCAAAAATCTTAGTGCCACTGCTAATCTCTCGTTAACTGAAATATATTTTCTCCATAACGTGTCCTGTTGGACATATATAGAATCCTACTTTATTTAAAAGATACTCGAAATCGGTAGCGGACATTCGGCGAACATTTTCAAATTTTCCAGATGGTTCTGTATTAAATTCTTCAACATGTTAGTGCCGCTATAACTTCGAGCATATAAAAAAAACTAATAATGCATCATTACTAAAAAAATCGTTCATATATATGATGAACAGAGATCAGATGAAATAAATATATAAAAGATACCCTCTCGTGGTTCTGCCCTTATGTAGAGCCACCATCTTCGTTTCCTTGTCATTTTCTTTTTTGTCAATAATTATCCCGAAGACATAACTACATATGCAGCGCTGACCATAATCTGTTCTTCTTGTTCACTATCCATTTTCGAAAAAAGCATCAAATATATATTTTTTAAACCTGTAAAGGGGTTTATACGGAACTTTCCTACCACGAATTTAATCAATTTGCAAATAAAAATGTAGTGTACTGAGATTCGAACGAGACGTTAGGATAACTGAGCCACGAACGTGTTTGACTTCCACCATACTATTCTGGCCAATTTGTGATGTTTACCCTGTATCTGTTAGGTCACATTTTTGCCAGTTATAAAGCCTGAACTATGTGCAAATTATTACTTGTATCTATTTCTCAAGTAAAGCAGAACTAAACAAAATTTTATTTTTTAGGTACTCACCCTGTATATAGTTTTCTCGGTTTCATATCAGGTAGACATATAATATGTATGCAAAATATATTCTTCCCCCAACAAATAGTTTTTCCGTTTTACCGGCAACAGACAGACAGGCAAAAGGAATAATTGAAAACACCAGTTTTACGTCATCTAGAGATACTAAAACGTGAAGATCTGAAGAAATCCCGAAAGGTGATTTTTAGTGATTACAATATTTCCTTCGTGGAAGACGAAGGAAGTAAAAACAATGAACACCTCATGAAGATACAGCGCTCTGGGAGCATCGCGAATCCGGCTCACAAGTATTCCCGAATGTTACTAGTACAATTTTATACGAGTAGTCTGGAAGGTTACACTCGGGTTTGCCAATATTCGTAAATAATCGGACCCGTGAACATTCGTGATGTGTCTAGGACCGGCTTTACACCTCTTTTTCTACTTTTAAGAAGTGTTTTTTGTTCTGTTGAATATTGTAGGTCCCATCTAAAATTACATTTTTCAAAAAAAAAATTAAATTTTATTTGCTGGACAATACTTGTGCTTCAACTTTCTTCGTAAAGAGATACATTAAAATGGTTAGAAATTATAACTGGTCATGAATGAGTGAACATACGAAGCCTTATATTTAGAAACTGCTTAAATTTTTGAATTAGTTTAATTCAAAATTAAGACTAGCAGAGCCTAGTATAAGGTATGGAGAAACTTTTTGTATAGACAAATGAAAATAAACAACATCTAGATTTCGACTGAAAGCAATAGTAGTAAATTAAATTAAACCTACTTTCTTCTAGAGGTTTTCACTTTTCTAGCTTAAACCAATTCTGCATTAAAAGGATTATTTATTACTGGATAAATATTTACCTATTTGCCATTCCCTTCGATAATTAAAATCACAACTAATGTAATATATCAACATTTTAGAATCGGCAACTATTATTAGTATTATGTGTCTGTACAAAAAAGAGCTTTGGATTCATTAGAAATATACAAAGTGTTTCCTTTGTGATGTGCTAGAATACCGCAACTACAATTTTCCATGCTGTAAGTCAGGTTGACCGTTTTGCAATTAGTTTATTTCATGGAGTTACCACTATACAGTCTGAAAACATGGCCGTTTGTTTTTGTATGTCGTTTGCAAATGAAGTAGATAATAATTTTAAAAAATACATGTTTCCAATGAGAAGTACTCTAACCCAAGTGAGTTAGAAAGAGATGCGAGAAGACTACAGAAAAAAAAAGTTATTTAAGAAGGAACAAAGAACCAAAATAGAAGGCAATAAATAAAGTAAACATTGTCAGCTATTACGTATAAGAGCTAGTAAATGCAGACCGTATCGCTAGGAAAAGAAAATGCTTATCAGTCCCATGGAATTCACTACAACTAAATAGAAAAATATATAAAGGGCTTGACACGAAACTTCCCTCGTAACTATGAGTTTTGAATGTTGAAAATAACAAAGTAAAAGAGACCGTAAACCCTGTATCTGTTGGGTCTAAATTATGTCTGTTGTCGTCAAGGGTAAACACCTGAGCTATGTATCACTTTATTTAAGTAATAGTTTTTGAGTCAAATCAAAAATACACAGAATTTTGTTTGTGTAAGGTGCTCACCCTGTATATATTTGACCGAAAGTATATTCGATTTTGCTTCAGGTAGGCATATATTCTACATGCGAAATACCGTCTCCCGCCAACAAATAGTTTTTAAACTATATCGCCAACAGACCGACAGACAAACAGGCAGAACAGATAGATGGACATGCAAATGCAATTGAGAAAACATGTTTTTTGTCATCTAGAGGCTCTGAAACGTGAAGATCTGAAGAAATTCCGGAAAGTAATTTTTTACAATTACAATACTTCTTTTGTTTAAAAGACCAAGAAAATAAAAACGGATAAGCCAGAAAAGATTAAAGGAATTAAGGATATGTTTCAAACTTATTAGGTTTTATATGATTTGTCGGCTAAACAAAACAAACTTTATGAGTACTTGGATACAATTACCAACCGCGACTAAATCAAGGAGACGGTTTGCAGTCTCTTAAGATCTTAAGGGTGATATATAAAGCCAACTCGGGCGCCAACTAATCTTTTTTAAAATACGACAAGTGTGTCCAGGTATTCAACTGAGAATTCGTAAACTTATGGTAGCACAAACAGTCTGAAGGAAAAGCTCAAATTAAACACAGGTAGCAGTAACAAATACTAATGACACACAATGCTGATATCACAGTATAATAATTGTCTCTAATTCAGTAGCAGTTAGTACACATTTCGTGTAATTATTAGTATAAATTTCAAATAATTACCGGCAATTTTAAGGTGTACCTCAACAAACTCGGCTTGCGGAACAATAACTTACAAAACCGGGTTAAATAAAGGTACAAGTATAAACTACAACAGCTTAAAAACAAATGCGGTGGAGATCAACATCAGCTCCGCGGTTGGAAAATCATTATTCAGGTAGGCAGCTTGTGAAGCGAACTGTACATATCGTCCAGAGTCCGAAATTCTGACTGACTTCAGTAGCAATCGGGTGAAGCCTTTGGCAACGATTTACTGTCCGCAGCATTACATAACTTCATTTAAAAGAAATTAAAACAAACTCTGTTCTTAGTTTCTTCTGGTTGAACCCCTTCTGCACGCCAGGGGAAGTTATGTGATGGCTCAGATCATCGAAAGCTATATACCGCCCAAAACATCCGAAGGTCGGAGTTACAGGTGTTACATTCAAGCCAGGTCGACGTGTTCAGTTGCGAGTAGTGCAATTTTCGGGAATTTCCGAATCTACGATTTGCAGGGGTTCTGGACTGGCTGCTAAAGAAAGAGAAGAACTTAAGACGCGAACAGCTTCGAATGACTTACCCCAGATGATTTTGGGCCACGTGTAGATAACGATTGGTGACGCGCTTTCAAATTCACCTGAACTCTCAATACAACTGCCAGGGCCGCATCGTCCGCACATTTGGCGAAGGCCAAAAACCATAACTTGCATGCCCGTAAAAATAACTGGACAATTTCTATAGACTCTAAACCAAAGTCATCATCATGGCGTCTGAAAGGAAAACAGCCACGCTAAGAATCCAAAAAGCAAGTAGGCGGGGAGAGAGAGCACGCAATTCAAAACATGTACTATAGACATCGGAAACATAGACGGCGCGCACTGAACTGCGGAAATTGTAGGGGCGCAATTTAAACGTAACAAACTAGTAAGTCACAATTGTCTACTATGAATAATAATGTGAAAGTTAAAAGGGAAAGAAACAGAAAATACTCAATTATAAACCATAATAGATAGGCAAGAATGAAGGATAGATATGATGCAAAGAGGCATCAGAAGGAAACACCTGAGCTTTCTTGGAATAGCAGACTAAGGACATGAAACAGGATTTGAAACGGAGCACAAAAAAGATAAACAAATCCAGTACAAAATTCAAAAACTAGGAAAATATGAGGCTAAGAAAAGACAGGTTTAGTAAAATTGCTAATTTGGAAGCAAAAAAAAAGCTAAACTCTAGGACTAAGAGATACAAAATAATGAATTAATGAACATTATTCGATAAAAGTACAAGGACGAAAAGTGAGTACTACTGAAACACATAAGAAGGCAAGACTGGACGGGCACACATAACAAGCTTATAATCAATAGAGAAGTGATATCTGCAATAATTTTAAAGAACAGAAATAAGAGGAAAACGGGGCTTTTGCGTCATAACTGCAATCTTATCGTAATCACAATATCACCAGATATGCATGCAATCAAAGCCGCAAATAGAAGCAATACATTACTCGGGGCACGTTTACTGCTATGCGTCTACTGCAGAAACTTGATTAGACGGGTGGTTCAGCACATAAAACGTTACATGCACATCGCCGTCCCTCGTTCCACCGGATAGTAGGTAGTTAATGGACATAACGTTTAGCTCGAGCTTACGTCTAAGTTTACTGGCAAGAACGCGCCGTTACACGTCGATTCCGTTCCGCCAAATTCGAATTTTGTGCATTAAACTTACATCGCGACTCCGCTCCATAACGCCTTGCAATAAACGCCCAAAACGGATCCTGTTAATGCGTTATTTATAAAATGCCCTAGGTTTGTGATATAGAGCGCTTTTGCGCCAGCTTTCTCGATTTTAGAGCCAATCGCTCACTGGAAAATGCGATACGCGATGTATATTTAAGGACCTGTTAGAGGTTACACGCTTGGTTGAGAAACCTGCTCTTTTTATGTTGCTGCTACGAAGCATTGACGGTTAATCTATATAAACTGGGGAGCTACAAAACTTTCGTTTTGAGAAATATTAACCACTAGTTTAAGATCATTTTCGGTTCACCCTAAACGAGAAGCAACCCAGTTTACACTTGTGTTCTCTGAATCATAGAATCTCGAGGTTTGCAGCCAACTAGGTACAGTGTTCCATTTTGTACCGCGTGGGCTTTAAAATCAGAACAAGACTTAGTTTTTATAGTAGCATGGTCTGTATGAGAGCTGCAATCCATGCAACACAAGCTGAATTTTATAGAAGATAAGCATAACTGGCGTTTTTGCGATTGAATTAAATTAGTTTTGTTTCCTACAAAGTTTTACCTGTCCTGAGAGTCGTTGAAATGTAACAAAATAATTCTATTTTTGCCTTTGTATACTTTCAGAAAGTTGTAAACATAATTAATTTGTACCCTGGAGATAAGATCGATGTTTACAAAATAATCGCTGTGTATCACGGTAATAAATAACGTATACTACAACCAAACGAGCAGTTTTTTATCAGTAAGAGCAGAAAATATAAACAATAAAGAAAACATTTTATGTTGTATAAAACCGAATAATGGCTTCTTCTGAAATTGGCCATAAAAACCGGATAAATAGCCGAGATGGGAATTAAATTCGGTGCTCCTCGCGCCACTGCTGTTTTCTCGGCGGGAGTCGAACAACTTTCATTTGGATGTGTTGTTTACTTACACTTTTACAATTCCTATCACGGATACACTTGATGGCATTCAGGCACTTGAACACGAGCGGAACATCTGAGCGGCCCCGGTTTGAGGAATGGAACGGAAACTGATTTTTTATGTAAATACTAAACACGTTAGTAGTGAAGATCGTAAGCACGTTCATACATTTATGATTGAAAATATGCATGCAGTAAATGGGCTGCAACGTTACCGTATAATCCGTAGAAGAAGTGTCCATTTCTGTCATTGCGGATTATGTTCGATCACATCCATGTTGTTCATCCATAGTTGAATAGAGAAATCTGAAAAAACGAACACGTTGAAAAATCTTAGAAATTAAGTCCGCAGACATTCTAGAAATGCTTATTCGTCTACTAGGGCAACTAGAAATCGTATTACCAAAATGCAAATATGCTGTTTTCGTCTCCTTGCGAGGACAGAATGTTAAGTTAAATCTCTGAGCCTTCAAACCATGAATCAGTCTATCTAACTATGCAAGAACACGTTTACTTCGGATATACAGATTATGTGCAGTCGTACTGAATCGGAGCAATCTTATTATTATTTCTTGTTTTCTTGGCTTTGTTTCTATTCACTTAATTAGACTTAGTATTGCTCGTATGTATAAATTTTGGACCACTAATCCTTTCTATGCTATAACAAAACTTTTATTAAAGTAACAGATCAAAGCTCATTATATAGATAATAATATACAGTAAATAGGAGAGAAGCAAAAACAGCTGACTTCCCATCCGGAGCTGGTCTTGGATTAAATAATTATATGACTTTTAATATTACGCGCAAGAAAAAATGAGCGCCAAGTAGCAAGTAACCCAGCAAAAGGCGACAACCGAGATCAAAATATCACAATAAATATCACAGTAGACCAGTAGAGGGAAAGAGAGAGAGAGAGAGAGAGAGAGAGAGAGAGAGAGAGAGAGAGAGAGCTACTTTAAAAGCTTCCAAAGTATATAATGAATTTATGAATATTCAGTATAAATAAGTAGTATGGAAAAATACGTTGACTGTAAAATTAGCAATTTGCATTACCTGTAGGTTACTCGGTAAAGGCGTATGACCGCAATACCGTGATTAAAGGTTATATATTGGGTTCGGATTGAATTTGACCCTAAACCCACAAATGCAGGAACATTCAGAAGTTATTAAAAATAAACGGAAAGGTCTAAGGAATCCAAAGGTCTTGGTTTAGAGGAGACGCATTATGTCGCTATTATGTATGGGACCAAAAGCTGCCCTGGTCAGATATGTGTTTCATATTTGATATAGGTTAATTTGAGGTTATTTTGTATATACTGAAGTAAAAAAATCCTTTTTAATATAAATTTTAAGTGCAGTCGTCATATTGAATTTTTTGAAATAGCAACCTAAGCTATGTGATACATTAACAGAAAACTTATTTTTTCTCTTTTCAGAAATATTATACATATATAGGTGTACATAAGAAAATAATGCAGATAAATAAAAAAAACATTTGAGGCATGCTTAATTCGTCGCTGCATATTTAGTGAAATTTAGTAACCATTGCATTACAAAACGTCATAAATAAACAAAGCACAAGCAGTAATTAAAATTTAGGACAACAAACAACATTTGTTAAATACAAATTAAAACAACAACATTATTAATTAACAATAGTTAAAAAAAGGAGATGTTCAAATTGGTGCCCATTTACTTCTTGGAAATAAACAATGCGCTTTTTAAAATTGTCTAAAGAGTAGCGCAAAGAATTGCTAGAAACAGCAGCCATTTCAGCAAGGATACGATTTTTCAATTTTTCTAAATAGCCAAATCTCTTTAAAGAACGCATTAGTGAGAATCTAGAATAGGCAACCAAAGTAGCTCGGTGCGTGAAGTGAAGCATAAAATAACGTAAAACCGTTTAGAAATAATAATACATTATAGTATTTAACATTACAAGCCAGGTAAAACAGGTTTTACTGGCGATAGGATTGGGATGACTGGCGAGCCGTTAGGCGAGTCTGTCATATCCTTGAGCCAGTAAAAATGGTTACCTGGCGTGTATTGTTGAATGTTTAATTTGTTCCTCACTTGTAAATAACTAGAAATTCACCATTTATTCAAAATGTCAAACTGACAAGCAAGTAAATTAATCAATATGACACATACTAAGAAAGACAACTCTGGCTTTGCACGCTATCATTTATCTATGAGCACGCTTGTAGAATATAACTGGCTAGCCAGTAAAAAATTTACTGGCTAGCCAGTTAAGAAACATTTTCAAGGTGAATACAGTGACTTGATAAATTGATGTTTACAAGTGAGGAACAAATAAAATGTTTAACGTTTAGTTAGTTTAATTATTTTGCAGGGAATATTTTTATTTATCAAAGATAGGGGAATAAATTACATAGATATTTATAAATGAATTTTAACTCGTAACACCCTTAATAAATCTTTCCTATATCCTTCCAGTGTGTTTCTGCACTGATACACGGCGATTCTGACTCAAGCCATATTCCTACGTGTGGAATGACGTGCTCTAAACTTAACTTTTACTTTATACAATATCGTTTCAATTTAAACAAATCGTCAAAGAACAAATAAAACTGTGGTTTTGAAAAGTGGCTCGATTACCATTTACAACTTGTTAAGTGAGAGCTTTCACTTTACATATCTTTACTTTATAGCTTGGTTTTAAATTAAATTGTAGAAACTTTGTATGTTACCTATGTGCATTTGAAAATTTATGTCGCCACTGTATTTGACCCGCACAGAGAAGAGTTTTAAGTTTCGTTGAGAGCTCGAGCACGAAATTAAGCCAGATCTTCATTTGACCAGAAACAATCGAGCAAAGCGTTTGTGCCTAATGTGAGCGTTATCGTTTCATGATCGTATCTGTTTTTGCAAATTAAGGAAAATTAGGACGATTGTTAGAGATCTTGAGACTACCCATTTGATTTACTGGAAATCCTGCCCGTTACCGAGCGACTGTCCACGGTCAGGAAATCTTATACTATTATACTACTTATACCTATTCGGCTAAGATTTTTCATTTGTAAATTACCACAAATTTTCTACGTGTTTTAATAAACAAATTCTATACTGTGAAATAAGTTTTGGAGATCATTCACGTTAAAAGTAAAATAACGCTTTAGGCGCCCTGCACCAGTATAACATTATTGTTTTACTCTGCGGACCTGTAACGTAAACGAACATCTAGGGGTTTAGCTTATCACGCCACAAACAGGTAAAATTCTTAGGTATTATTTTGCTATCTCCTTTTGTTGTGGTCCCAACTGCAAGGCTGGTGCGCTCAAATTTACTTCTATAAATAATACCTTAACCCTCAGATGCCCAAGCGGAAAACCGCTTTGCCAGCTTCAAAGAAGCAGTCGATCTGGATAATGTACGAGATCATTTGCAGCAACTATAAGGCAAAGTTAGTTCTTATAATTACATTTTTCGAGTGAATGTACGGCCCAAGAAGATTGTGGGAAACCAAAGTCGTAATAATAAATCAACTGCTATTACAAAAAATTTTGGAACAGCTGTGCTCGTACTATCTGAATTAGCACGTTAGAAAACAGCGCTTACATAATCTTGTTGACACATCGCGTCATCCTGATTTCCAGCTAAAGAAGGCAGAACCGCATTAAGTGAATTTGTATGCGAAACTTAAACACTGTTAGCACTGTTGCTTTTTAACTTTGCTTTGGGCATTGACAATTAAACTTCCACTTAAGGAGTGTATTCAAGCATGCAGTTTCAGCACTAAGCTCGTCAACATTTCTTAGCTATTATTGTTAGCTTACATAACATTTTTATATTACCATTGCCTACGTTTTTTATATATTTTCATGCATGTATATTCTTTTCCAGAGTATATGTACTTTTATATAAAGGGTTTGGTTTTTATTTCTTGTAGGATTTGCATGTTTGATTACAAAATTATAGGTGACAACGGGCAGGCTAGAACAATCTGTATTGACATTCTCTTAGCTGCACTGAGGTAAGAGCGGGTTTTATGCTTCTACGACTGACTAGCTGATAAAGGGCCATTCAAATTCATAGTAAAGTAGAGTATATTGCACGGGAAAATTACCATTACACAGTCAATACATAGTATCTATATATTTAAAACGTGAAGCGTTTTCTTTCGACATCTATTTTGAGACTTCCACCGGGCCGATTTCGATAATTCTTTTTTTAAATGAAAGCCGTCACCGTGTAGATGTGCACAAAAGTCTTAAATTGCAAATAACTGCATAACTTTTAAAGAAAAAGCATAATATTGTAGTGCGTACGTGACGTAGCTTTGTCCCGCGTAGCAGTGGAACAAGTAAGTTCTCGAAGTCGGCCCGCGATGTTTTGGCGATTTTTGCAATGATCCACTGCACTGCTCGATTTTGTTTGTGTAAAACACGGCCGGCTGAATTCTTAGAGAAACGTCAAACTGGCAGCGAATTTTTAAAAAATTTCAATCTTGCGTTTTGAAAAATAGCGTGTGTGAGTGAATCTTGACTGTACATCAGTTCATTATTAATCGAATGTACCTAAACATCGTCCATTCTCTTGCAAATTGAAAATGGAGAGTACCCCACGATTACAGATGAAGAGGATACAATTAAAATACCATCTCAACTAATTGCCAAGGAGAACATCATTATAGAAATATTTGGTAATAGTTTGTCAACTCTTGAGAACGCCCTTAGTATCTCAAAATTCTCAATTTTAGCGCCAAAAAAACGAACATTGCAATGAAATTAACCACAAAATTATACCTACCTCTCTTACCTGGTTATGCAAACAATATTTGAGTGTGATTACAATTGCAGATAATGACAACATTTTACAATTTTCTACGGAATTTCTAGATTCGTAAAATTTCAGTGAAAACCCTCCACATTGCTTAACACTAAAAATAGCGGCCATTGATATTCTCTTGAGAAATTTAAATGTGTCTACTGGTATAGATTACGCGTATAGATTTAACACCTGATATTGCATTATCTTTCTGCTTTCGGAGAAGACAGTTGCCTGTACGCCTAGCATTTGCGATGACAATTAATAAATCGGAAGGACAAATTCAAGGACAGCCAGTATTTAGCCATGGGTCAATTATATGTAGCAATGTCAGGTATGCGTTGTTTTGAAAACTTTAAAATTAAAATTTTACCTAATGGATCGTGCAACACGTTAAACATTGTCAACAAAGAAGTGTTATAAGTTGCAAAATATGTTGCAATGGATGGCTTTTGATTTACTGCGGTTTTATCCGCTCGACGATGATATTTAAATGGCAGTTGCTCTCAAGACAAAAAAGTGTTATAACAGTGATTTTTCAAAATGCAGTATCAGTACAATAAGGACATATTGTCTTGAATTTACATAAGGGTTCACCTGAGAGGATATTCCAAGGTCGAATAGTACAAACTTCTCTTGAAACTCTGCAACGAAAACTATGTCAAGCCGTGACAGGTGTCGTCAACCTAACATAATATATTCCGACATTAAGAACATAACAGCAAAACCTGTGTCCTGGCTTCGAAAAAGGACGATTATCACTCTGAAGAATGATAGGCACTAAAAATCAGCAACACACACCTCGGAGCCTTTCATTCTGAAGAAAAGATCTACCAGTCGATTAACACTGTGGTGGAGGCAGATGACACGGTGCACTACCACGTTGAGTTTCTCCACACTCACGACCCTCCCGGACTGCTTCCAAATCGCCTGTTTTAAAAGTTAGAGCACCCATTATACTACTGAGAAACGTGAAGACTCCCAAATTCGATTTCTGGTGAAAGCTCCGCATCGAAACGTCACTGAGGCCACAATTTTTATAGGTTTTGGAAAAGAGGAGATAGTCTTCATCCCTCGAATACCCCTTATTCTTTCAAACTATTCTTTTCAATTTAAAAGACTGAAATTTCCCGTCAAAACCTGCTTCGCCATGACGATCAACAAGGTGCAAGCACGGTCGCTGAATCAGGTTGATGTCGACTTGAGGGAAGACTGTCTCTCGGTCATCTAGACTGTTTAGGGGTCAGTTCTCCAAACAACTTAGTGGTGCTCAAACGAGAAGGGAAAGCTATACTATACTAAACAATATCGTCTACAAAGAAGTTTAGTTTTTTTACCCTCTATTCGACGGGATTGAGTTTTACTTCATAGATCGTTACATAACAGAATCTGGGGAAAGTAAAAAGTTGCAATTCGCCATAAAAGTTCTTTTTACAAATAGGGTCAAATCATTTTCAGGGCTTTTCGAAATGTATTCCTCCAAAGAAGCTAACTGTGTGACACCTGTTTTTCTAAAGATCTACGACGAGGAAACTACTACAGGTGGGAAGCTAAAATTCCACATATTAGTTCGTTTTGCAAATCAGATCAAGTAAATTTCAAGGTTTTGCAGATTTCATCCCCGAAAGGAGTTAAATGGGACAAATCTGTATTTCTAAATATCGCCACGAGGAAACGACTACAAGTAGGTATAGGAAGTTGAAATTGAGCATATTAGAACAGTTTTCAAATCGGGTCAAATCATTTTTCGGGTTTTGGAGAATTCATCACCGAAAGGGGTTAAATGAAACAAATCTATTTGTCAAAATATATCCACGGGAAAACTACTACAGGCAGTATGTTGAAATTCGGCATTTTACATCGTTTTTAGGGTTTTTCGAAATACATTCTCTCAAAATAGGCCAGACGTGTTTTTCTAAAAATAATCACAAATGATCTACTACAGGCCGGAAATTAAAATTCGGCATATTAGATCGTTTTACAAATTAGGTCGAATCAATTTCAGGCTTTTTCAAAAATAACTCCCAAAAGGGTTAAATGGGGTAGATGTGTTTTTCTAAAGATCGCCATAATACGGCAACTGCTGTAGGTAGAAAGTTGATTCGGCACAATAGTTCGTTTTACACATCGAACTAAGTCATTGCCAGGGTTTTTCGAAATGTATCCTCTCAAAGGGATTAAATAAGGTAGATGTGTCTAAAGATCGTTACGAGAAGATACAGGTAGGAAGTCGAAATTCGCCAATTAGTTCGTTTTACAAATTAGGTCAAACGATTTTCAGGGTTTTGCCGAATGCATCGACTTAAAAGCGTTAAATTAGATAGATCTGTTTTTTAAAGATTGCCTTAACGAGCCAACTTCTACAGATAGGAAGTTGAAATTTGGCATATTCGATCGTCTTACAAATAAGCCAAACAATTTTTAGGGATTTTTGGAATTCATCACCAAAGGGTGTTACGGTGTAAATGCTCTCTTAGCGGTTGGCACTCTGTGAACACACCTTTAGTGCCGATATTCAGTTCGCGCGCATCGAAATTCGTTAGGTTGGCTATTACTTTTTTTGGTGGTGCTTGGATATTGCGCTTCGACCTTCGTTTCATTTTTACAGCGAAGCTAGCATCTTGCACGGTTTTTCTATAATCTGATGGGGGCGTTAGTCTGCTTTTGATTCTTTGTGTGCCCCGCGCTATTTGGAGGAGTTTTGGTGTAGAAACAAATATTTGGACATTTAAGCCCACGCCAATTGGCGGAGTTAGTTGCAAACAACCTTTTATACAAAAAAAAAAATCCGTGCACGTGGCCCATATTCTTGGGACGAGTTATTTTGAAATTTTCTAGCCGGTCTTACCCTATCCTCAAAATTCTCAATTTTAGCCCTAAAAACGAATATTGCGATAAAATCAACAAAAAAAGTATATATCTCTTCCCTGAATATGAAAAACAATATTGACTGTGAATACAATTCTATCACATAATGACCACTTTTTATAATTTTCTAAATTTCTAGATTCTTTAAATTTCAGTGGAATATGTCCACATTGCTTAATACTAAAAATAGGATCAATAGATATTCCCTCGAACATTTTAAATGTGTCTACTGGTTTAATAGATGAGATAAGCTTAATGGTACGCAATCTATTTGAGAAATGCTTAGATTTGGTATTAAACGGACAAGCTACAGGCAGAAGAGTATTATTACCGCGTATAGATTAACACATTCTAATATTGCACTACCTCTTTGAAAAGAAATTTTTCAGTGCGCCTATCATTTGCGATGACATTTAATAAATCACAAGAACAAACTATGGATAGAGTGGGATTATATCGTATTTGCCACAACCAGTATTTAGCCACTGTCAAGTATAGGCAGCAATATCACGTTTGAGTAGTTTTAAAAACTTAAAAATCTAAATTTTACCTAATGGATCCTGCCACACGTTACAAAGGAGTTTTCTAACTTGCAAAATATTTTGCAACGGGTCCACTAGTATTTATTTAAACGTTGTCACAATTTTGCTAAATAAATACATTTTATTTCACCGATTCTAAGAGAATGAGGCTGAGCATTTAAACACAATTTGTAAGAAATAACTCTATGCACCCTTAGTTACTTCCATTCTTCCTCGAATCTCCTCATTTGTTAATCTAACCCTCTTTGTTTCTCCACAACACCTCCGCCAATATTTCACCTTTACTGCTTTTATTTTTTCCCTTATTTTTCTTACGTGCGACCCAGTTCTCCACTCCATATATCATAATACTGCAAATCATCTTGTTGTACATTCTTGCTACTGTGTTCTTGGTAATGTGTGTATTTCAGATAATTAGGTTCAGTGGTTGTATGCACGTTCCTTTTGTCCTAGCCTATCTGTTATTTCCGTTTCTGACGTTGCGCCTTGCACGATGGTGAGCCTCAGTTGAATTTTTCGACGCCCCATATCTCTAAATTTAATTCAACTATCGAATTTACTACGCTTTCTTCCATTGTTAGGTATTCAATTTTATTGATTTTATTTGCTTTATTGATTTTCAGATGTTCGTGTGTAATCGAGATGTGTATATCCTCGCATTTCCTTCTCCGATTTTCAAGGAATATTTTATGAAATTCTTGAACAGAGTTGGTGAGATGACATTTTTCAAATCTACAAAGGCTAAGTGCATTGCCCTATTATTTGCTTTCTTCTTTTCAATGAGTTGTTGTATTGCATACACGTGCTCGGTTGTCGATCTTCCGATAATGAATCCTGCGTGATCTCCCTCTATCTTTCCATTTATTAGTTTTCCAATTGTGTTCTTCAGTATCCTTTCGTATACGAGTATCTATTATGACTAATACATTTACACCTCCGCAATTTTCGTAAGCTCTTGGATAGCCTTTTTTGAAGATGGAGGTTATATATGCGTTTGCCCTTTTTGGTGGTAGCCCATCTGCATCTATGCTGGCTCAATTTAGTTATTTATCTACATTTGATCAGTTATGGGGCGATTCTCTCAAATCCAGTACTTTATTATTTTTAATGAACTTGATCACCTTCTATACGTCTTCCATAGTAATTGCAATTTGATATTCTCTCTCACTTATCCGATTTTGCTCATATCCCTCTTTCTCCCTAAACTCTTCTCCTTTTTCTGCTAGTAGTTCTCGGTAATATTTCTCTCAAGTCGTTGCTTTTTATTGATTTAATGACGCTCCATTATTCTGAGCATCATGTGGTTCCACATTTTGACATATTTTCTGAAACTGGTATTTCTTTGGTTGCGAGCCACTTAACTTTCCTATCTTTCTCTCTATAAGATTCATATTTTAGTTCTCTAAGAATTTGGTAGCTTTCCTTTCTTTGGTTGCGAACCTCTTAACTTTCCTATTTTTCTTTCTATAGAATTCATACTTTAGTCCTCTATTTTGGTAGCCAACTATCTTTCGCAATACTGTTTCTTTTCCCTTATAGCTCTTGTGGTCGTTGGTCCAAGAGGTTCGAAAGCTGGCTCTTTCATATAGTATTTGTGCATTTGTTTGTCAAACTAGTAAATTCAACTTCGGTTAATTGGCGGTCCAGTCGATTGTGGTACAGCTGGCGTATGAAATTGTCTGGGAGAAGGTAAATTCTAAACTTCATTTACTTATTTCTGGTTCTTACTGCTGGGCTGTTGTTATATGTATGGTTTTGTTCGTCCATCTAATGCGTATTTCAACTTGGCTAGTACCAGTCACTGGTGACTCTTTTAACTCGGATTCGGAGACTCAGTGTAGGCTTCTTCTGACAATGATAGATCCAAATTTCCTCGTCGACTGTCTCCAAGTGTACTAGTGAATATCTTTGTGTTGGTAGAACTTGTTCGTTATCTGGACTCCCATTGTTTCGCATTTCTCTATTATTTTTCCCCGTTTTCGTTGTGGAACTGGCCGAACTGACCTACTGTCCCATAATTTTTCCTTCCTCCTTATTCTGTTCAAGTTTCCACCATTTATGGTTTCTTGAGTTGTTTTGATCTTTTCAACATTTTTAAAGTTTACACACCTTACAATTAGGCAACTATCTGTTCACAAGTAAGAAGACAAAAAATCCTTCCGTAATTGCTAAAATTCACGTACTGAGGGAAATAACCGCCGTCCTTTTGAAGTTCATCACTTCGAGAAACTAGTTTCGGCGACTTTTTCATAAGAAAATATAGTTTGTATTATTGCTAGTAAGAGACTTAACTATTGTTTTAAAAGTATTAAGTAGCCACACCTCATTTTTAATAATAAATTGGTCAAGGTGTAACCGGATGGCAAATTCTGAGCTATTCGCCAAGAGTTCCAACTCATTTTCATATTCTCCTACACATTTTAGAATATATCCGCTATTTGGAAGCACTGTTAACAGTATGAAATTTAGGCATCCAGACTGAACAACTAAAAGTGCAACTGCAATCTGAAAAGAGAAGGTAAGAAAGTGCATTTAAAATCAGTAAATATTAAAGAAAATTATCATTTATATCAATACATCGTAGACAAAATAGATAGCAAGACTGGGGTGGCACGAAAATGTGCATAAAAAGGAGAGGGACCTAAATATTTAATTGAAATTTTCCAGAAACACTGAACATCTGTGAAAGGGGAACTGGCGGAACAGATAAATGTAGAAACTTGAGAAACATAGGTGAAACTGTCAGCAGTAAAACAGAGGCATGATATATTAATTAAGTAAATCTCTCACTTAAAATTCACTGTATTATACGCAAATGACGTAACACGTGTAGCGACGTGTCATCAGCACGGGATTTCCTTATCAACTACCGCCAGTAAATTTAAGACTGTCTCAGCAGTCAGTTAAAGCTCTCAACGAGAATATATGCGTTTTGCTGGTCACCTTTAAAATCTACCTTCTAGGTTACTACCTTACAAAATTAAAGCTTAGTAGCAAATATAGGAAAAATCCTTTGGAAATAAAAATCATTTGGGCGAATTCTATTTATTCTAGACTGGGTAAGACTCCTTCGAACAAGTGGAACATCATTTAAGACGATCAATTGTCCCTTTCGAGTCCTAGAAGGGCGCTTTATTTTCATTATGACTGCTGAGCTCTTTGGCCTGCGCATAAAAAGTCATCATGGAAACGAACTACAACAAAGACATTTACATTTCGTAGCGTGTTTTAAATTAAATAGAATTTCTCGTTCTTTTGGCACACACGTAACGGGCGCAATTTGCATACGCAAGTTGACAAGAACGAGGTAATTCCATTCATATATTTCTCTGTAAAAGAGATTTTCCCATTTTTTACGGTCGTGTAAGCCCATTACCGGAGGGGTATGTTTATTTTTATTTAGCAAATTGGACTACCCGGCGTTCGCACATGAATTATGCTGGATATCATAACCTGAAATAAATTCCACTAACTGTATTTTTTTGCAACTCAAAAGCTGTTTCAATGTGTTTCTAAGTTATTAAGTGAGAAGCGAGAAAATCTATACCTAAGTGCTTTAAACTTTGGTAATTGGCGCTGTATTGCGCCATTGATAACATATAAACTATGTTGATTTTCAAGTCACGCTTCTTGTATGCAAAAGCAACCAGAAATTATACAAAGCCTTAGGTTAATTAAATTTTATAAACTGGAAAGTGCACAACTTTAAACGTTCACGAGTAGCAATTTCCAATTAAAGTTTTCCTGATACTCACTTTTACTTCAAAGCCGGGTAATGAAGCCAAACGCAAAAAACGATTGCGCAACAGAAATCTTCCAAAAACGTTGGTCGTTATACAGGTACAGGTCAGAAATGCACTGACATTATAAGAATAAATACAATTAATAGACTAAACACTTTTATCTTATTTTGAATGGTAAGAATTTCTGTTGATACCCCGTTAATCTCACTATCCGGTGAACCGTCTACTAGGAAAAATAATTAGGAGAATATAGCAACTAGACTAATATTTTGAATGGTAATACCACACGGAGTGGATATATTTTTGAAAAATATTTTGCCGTTTTCATGTAAATTATTGCATTTAAATTTCAAGAAGCAAAATCATATCAAAAATGTCACCTGCCGAAGGCCAGTAATATTTAAATGTGATTTTGTTGCGTGAAATTTGCAATAATTTCTATGGAAATGTTAAAATATTTAAAAAATATATATTCACTTCGAGTGGCATTTGGAACGACTGTTTAACAATATTAATACATAACGATGAACTTTATTAAAAAATAATCCAACAATTAATATAATTATTTATTCTCAATTAAATTCAGCGGAGTGAATGCTTTCAAAACCCAACATTATAAAATTTTTCCCGCAAGCCAAACTTTTCACAGTTTGTTGATGTTTATCTTACGTAACCTAGCGACATCACTAAGGACAGAACATCGCTGCCAAGTGATATTTCGCAACAAGGCTGCTTAGTTTTTGAGTAGGTACATTGGTTTGTGAATACAGCGTGCCCAACTTAAATGTACGCAGCTTTAAGCAGGTGAGTATGGAACACACATTATATCTAGACTATTACTACATTGAAATGTAATGTGTGTTGAATACTCACCTGCTTAAAGCTGCGTACATTTAAGTTGGGCACGCTGTATATTGCATGGTGCTCAATATTCAGTAGTTATATCCCTAGTGCATTCTGTATATTCGAGTATTTCTCGAGAACGCGAAGCGTTCGAGAGAAATACTCGAATTATACAGAATGCACGTGGGGAATATTGCAAGACTATTCCTCGAAGAAATATCATCCTTTGTATACCACACTATTCATTTTTAATAAGTTTTCAGTTTTCTGTCTGAAATTTCTTGTGTACCTTGCTGGTTTGCTCTTTTTCCTGCAAATACTCGCTATTGCACTTGTGCAAATACCCGGGTATTGCACTAGTGCAAAATATTCGCTGTATTCGACTCTGATTGGTTCAAATTTTGAAAATTTATTAATGGGATTGGTTTATATTATCTGAGGGGAATAGTCAGTGATATACTGTTCTTATTGGTTGAAATAGTGTGAATAGTCTTTAAATACGAATCATGCAAATATGAATGATTAGTTTCCATGTATTAAAATAGCTTTCATAGCAGAACTAAATGTTTGCACTTAATGTAGTTTGAACATATGCTTCAAGCCGTTAAACTATGCTGTGATAATTTAAAAGTAAGTCATAAAACTCATAAATCCAGTAAATTAAACTATCACTAATAGAATTTGAATTATGTAGAAAAAATGTATAAAAAATATAATACGAAATAGAAAACAAAGAAAATAACACAGTGACTACTGACTCCTGGTATTTAAAACTAAAGGAAAACGTGTGTAAATCTAAGTCCTCATGGTGAACCATAAAATGTAGTAACATATAAAATAAAATAAACTCAAATCGTAGCTTTCAAAAGAGTCAGTCATCTACCGGAATTTAGCTACATAGAGAGAAACAATATCTAAAAAATTTGAATTCTTAAAAAAGACAGTCAACCTCCAGAAAGTAAGTCCCTAAAGAAATTAATTCTGCACTTTGATGCGATAGTTTTCAATTAATTTTAAATTATCCTGACTACAGGCGCGTATCTGAAGGTCGACTGGAGACGGCGTGGAATCTTTTACAAAAGCTTAAAGCAAATTAAATTATAAAGGGCAGCAATGAGTTTTTTTTTAATATGCCTACCAGAGAGTGAGGAGAACTCAAAAAGAAAGAAATTTACTTGACGCCCAGGTCACAAAAGGTGTGCAGTACCGAATAAAACATAAACTTTATGTAAAAGACGTATAATAACCAGGAGTAATTGGTACGGGAAATATATTACCAAATACATACAGTTTAAAAATAGCAAATATTAACACAGTAGCGCGCATTTGGTATAAAAATTTTCACTGTAAGTTAGTACTACTGTAAACCAGCAATAATCGGCCGGAAAATGGTAAGCGAAAGCCACAAGTAATTGTAAATAACAAAATCACGTAATGAAATGGACAAAAGTAGTAAATAACGGCAAATGACGATTAAGCAGGCTAAGAAAACTTGAGAGGGCTTGAGGAGTCCCTGTCAAGAGCAATAAAATAATTAAAGAAAGCTACGCGAATAACCAGCGAGGTCCTCTTGCTATGATCATAAGTGAAATGTCTATGTTATTTATAACTTGAAAGCTAAAGGCTAGATTACTTAGCATAAATGGTCGTAAAGCACCCATAGTATCTCGATGCACCAAACGGCTGCTAAAACTAATAGAAAAAGGTATCTAAATCTAAGTTCTCACTTGAAATCGTTAAGGATAAAGTGAAGCAACAGGCTCAAACTCAAAAAAAAATTAGGGGATTACACGTTAGCAGTTGTAACTATATAATATATTACGTTAAAAGATCGTTAAATGCCCTAGAACAGGCCGAGCAAAAATTTAGAGATACCAATCCGAACAGGGCCGAATTTATCTATGTTTTTTAAGCCTGTTCCAATAACGCATTTAGCGATCGAGTGTCGTATAACATTTTTTGCACTAACAACTTAAAAAATAAAAATACCATTGAATAGTACAGATATCTTTTGTCTAAAAAAGTACGTGATTGTTGTTTCTATAGTAAGCAAATACAAAATAAAATTCCGAACGGATAATTTAAATCTGAAGCATAAACATCTCAACTCTATAATTTCATTGCTTCAATAATTCAAACGTTTTTTCATTTGCAATATTTCCAAACTGCATTCTTTCAGAATTTTGAAAACGTTCCGTATCTTGTTTCAAATAGAGAGTGATTAGTTTGTGAAACAATAATAATTGATCTTAACCGTGTTTTTTCTAACTTAAACTTTCGCTCACAAATAACCCCAAAAGAGAGTAAAGGTAAATACACAAACCCAAAAATCCAATCGATCTAGTAGGATAAAGCTACATAAAGCAATCGATTGATTCTAGACTTAAATTGGAAGATGAAAATAAAAACGAAAAAAGTTATAAATAATATACATTATCATTGTTTGTTAAATAAATACATTGAACATGAAAGAATATAATCATTGTTGAGGATGAGCAGCTCAGTTGATCATTATTGGCACGAAATATTCCTGATTTTCGATTATTACTAAACAAATCTATATAATGAAAAGGTATCAACTCATTCTGCAGTGCCTTCACGGCAGCTTTATGCGTACAAGCGCATTTAGTCCCGCCATAGCCTCTGTATTCGCCGATACTATTTACTTCCCTAATCTAAAATTTGAAGGAAGTCTTGTAATCGTGAAAACACACCTTCCGAGATTTCTTCAGATCGTCACGTTTCAGGGTCCATAAATATCGAAAAATATGTTTTCACAATTCCGTCTGCCTGTCTGTCCGTCTGTATGTCTGTCTGTCTGTCTGTTACCGGTATAGCTCAAAAATTATTCGTTGAAGGAAAATTATATTTTTCATGCGGGTTACTGGTCTATCTGGCTCGAAATCGAATACACTTTCAGTTAAATATATACAAAGTTAACACCTTAAAAATATTTTTTCCTAGTTTTGCTTTAACGCAGGAATATATCTTGCACATATCAAGCTTTTACCGTGGAAAAAATGGGACCGCAGTAGTTGAGTAATGTAAACCGATGTGTACATCTTACTAAAAATAGCAGTTGGATATCGTTACGATATTTACACCTACTTTTTACATAATTGCGATTCCTTTTTTTGACATTTTCAAAATTTTTGTTCAAAACTTCTACTTGGAGATAAGTTCCGAGTAAAGCTCTTTACAGATGTTGTTTGTTTAGAAAAATGATAGAAGCGAAGGTGCACAATTTTCAACTAACAAAATGCAACGAAAAAGCCGCATCTTAAATCGTTTAGAAGATAAACATAATATGTTCTACTAGTGAATCACCCAAGCTGCGCTTCGCTTCACTAATTTAAGAAAGATTAATTAATATAAATTGAAAAAAGGTTGCATCGGCTGGGAAGCGAACCCGGGCCACCCGCGTGACAGGCGAGCATTCTATCACTGAACCAACAATGCTTCGTTGAATAAGGCGCCACTATAATGGTATATAGTGAATCACCCGAGCTACGCTTAACTTCGCTAATTACACGATTTAATTAAAGCTTTACTTTTTAGTACTTCGATCTAACTCTAAATATTACCAAAATTTTAAGCTATCATTAGTACGTTTACCTAACGATCTACTCATTATACTTCTCACGTTTAGCCCTCGGTTGCTTTCCATTCTATGCTTATACAGGTGGTTTTGTTGTATTATATATAAGTTCACTAAATTTTTCAGTCGATGAAAAAGTAGCTGCCGGCCCCATTTCATCAATTCAATTGCATACCTCCCAGTTCTGGTGATCTTCATATCTGACACACTCTATTTAAGGAAATTCGTAATATTCTCTTCATTTCTTGGACTCACGGAGTGGATACACTTTTTTCTATTTATTTATTTGCATGCTCCTTGCGGTCTGTTATACTTCAGTAGATTATGCACATCTAATTGCAATTATTCTTCGGAAACGCATTTCTCTCTTCTTTTATTTTTTGAGCACTTCTTTATTCTTACTTTTACAGTTGTACTTGTTTTCCTTGTTCCTGTTAATGGTATATATCTTCTTATATATTTAGTCCATTTTTTAATTATTAATCGCTTATCCTCTTCGCTTACCAAAACGGTTGTTTATTATTTTTCGAAGTATTTTCTTACTCACCTAATGTTTCAGCAACTATTTCATGTAAGGAGCTTTTAATATATTCATGTTTTTCGACATTCTTTGATGATTCACAAGCATTTAGTTTATAAGTTAATCTCACTCTAAAAGTTTTCAGACGCTTTCATTCGTATTTAGTGTTCTTTGCTTATTTGGTTATTCTTTTCTTCGTGGGAACGGATATACTAATTTGGCTATTACTAAATGGTGGTCAGTTCAGTTTGCTTCTATCTTAACGCTGATATCATATGCTTGGAAATTTGAGTCTTGTTTTATTACGATGTAATTTAAAAGTCTTCAGATTCATTGATAGTTTTTCATCTTTATGTTCAAACCAAATATTATCCCTGAGTTATAGACTATGCTAGTTGCGCACCTCATAAACTTCATAATACAGAAAATGAAAAATTGAACTTTGAAAGCAAAAAAGGTATTCCATCATATAATTAAATTTTATAGTCTAGTAACGCCTTGTCGAAGAAGACAACATTAATTATTAAAAAGTAACTAGAAAGACACACAACGGTACAGTTATGAGAGCAGTTTCCGTAATAACTTTAACGTACTGAACAGAAAATCTGGATAATGCAAGACAACAAACAGTTGCCCAGATGATGCAATGAAAAAGAAATTGAATAAGCTAAAAAATCTCTAAAGGGCTTTACTCAGAACTTTCCTTGCAAGTGAACGTTGTAACACTAAACAATTTAAAAAATCAGAGAAAAATAGAGGTAAAAATATCTTTACGTTCGTAATAATACTGAAACAATAAAAGGAAACACTTGGTAATGCAAATTACAGCAATTTTAAAATAAAAGAAACATTACCAGCAATTACATTCGATCTTCAGCCCCTGCGAACTAGCCTTAGTATACCCGAAGTAAACCAGGCGTTTGCTGCTTCGCCCACCAAGGACGCCACCGATCGGTGTGATGCGGCTGCCTTAAATACAACGCAAATATTGTTGACCCTTATTTTATTTTTTAGAACTTTTGTCTTGTATGTGGTGGTTCCCAGTTTCGTCAAGGGTAAAGCCTGAGCTATTTAGAAATTATCACTTTTATCTATTTCTCAGTTGAAGCAAATATAAACAAGATCTGATTGTTTTATGGGATTTTTTTTTCGCCAAGATGGTAAACCTGAGTTATATTCAAAATGTTACTTTTATTTCAGTGCCAGTTCTTGAGTTAAAGCAAAAATAGGCAGAAGTTCTGAAGGTATTTATGCCAGGAATATAATCCGCATGCAAAATATCGTCTTCCCCCAACAAATATTTTTGCAGTTATACTGGTAACAGAGCAACAGACATACATACAGACATGCAGGCAGACGGAATATAGAAAACCAGGAACTCTGAAACGTGAAGATCTGAAGAAAATGTGGAAGGTTATTTCTTGCGATTACAATACTTGTTTCGTCTTCGACGAGGGAAGTAAAACAGTAATGGAAGTGCAAAGCGAAGGAAAAAATACAGGAATATCCAAGATAATCTGGATACATATATAAAAAACCCCGAAAATTAAAAAAACCTACTCCTTCAGTAGGAAGGGAATGCCAGAAATTAATAGAGGATCTTTTACGGTGTAAAAAATTTAGCAAAGATCAGTAATAATATAGTTTCAAAATTAGCAGTATGTGTGTGCGGTTACAGGAGAATTACTTTGTATGTGACAGCATTGTAATCGGTTAGTATACTGCTTAATCTTGGCCAAATAGTAGTTATGCTTTTTTCAAACACAGTCACATACTGAATATTTTGTTTGTCCAAACACACAACCATGAGACCATCTCCCCGGAAACAGTGGAATTTCATCCATAAGGTGGTAAAGCTACCTATCCATTTACATGCCATTAACATTTCACGACTCGGTGATACAGCGCGTAACTAATGCCGAATATTGATCCCATACATCCACTCACCCTCATGTGCGATAAAGACTGTCATCTCTCAAAATTGGTCATCAATTTATTCCGGCGATAAGCACTTTCCTGCCAACTTACTAAATACAATCTGACCGCCCAGTCCTACTGCGAGTAACGGATATCTCCGTTTTAACTACGCGATTAGGTTGCCGCATGTCTACAATCTTGCACCGTTACCCCGTTTTATGATCAGGATTGTCGGTGTGCACGAAGAGTACGGGTGCTTTAACCTCTCGATGATATCGGCTTTAATTAAGCTGTCTGATTTCTTTTCTACTGTTTGCAGGCATCCTCCGGCAACCGTCCTGAGAGGTGATTTAGTGAAGATAACGTCTTATTAAAGCATTGTTCCGATGTTCTTTGTTTTTTGTTCGGCCGGAGCTTCTTAAGCTGTAACTCCAACCTGGACGTTATCAGAACGATTATGTTGAAGGTGAAAAAGTGATTACTTTTGTACGGTATTTATTATAGCTGGGCTACTTTTTACTAGCAGATTTAAAAAAAGACATTCCATCTTCAAAATGGAAGGACAGCTGTAGGTCGCACCATTCTTTCATCATATTAATCGACTCATCGCCTTTTGTTCTGTGTGGGATTTTTTTTTAAATTAAGAAACAAATCGCTTAGTGTGTAGAGATTAAGAAGGATTCTCTCTTCTTTGTTGCCTACTTACTCTACATAGTGTCTTTAGTAGCATCGAACAATATCTTATGCTCTTTCCCCACTTTAACTAAAACTTTTCCTACATTTATTTTAAATTTCCCAGAAAGTGGAAATCTAGAATGTCTCCATTTTATTATTCGTTATTTCAGTCTAAAGTGAAAAAGCTGTTGTTTCAACCGACGTTCTATAATGAAGCACAAATTCATTGTTATCGTGTTGGAACAATACTGCAATTGCTCCTGAATACAATAATCTAGGATGCATTTAATCTTCTACATTCAGTGACTTGGATATACATCCTGAAGACAGACTTAATAGGGTTTTAATTAGTGATGGGCTTATTCGAAACAAAATAACCGGTTATCCGGTGATTGAAAAACCTCTGTAACTCGGTTTTCGTTCCAAGTATTCGAATGAAAAATAACCTCATCTTGATACGTACTACGTTCCGTATCTCAGCGACCTGCTAGTGATCTGTAAATAATACGTCATTCAGAACCATAAGCAAGGCAGATGGTACTGGTTGACCCAAGTGAGGCTCGCGGCTGCTTGTTGATGTTATTAACACATTTGAGACTCCTAGTCGACCGGTTAAATTTATGGGACCGTTCCTATTAAAGATAACGCTGAGTATGCGATTTGCCGAAGCTGTGTTGGTATTAATTTATAACGGCCTAAATTTTTGCTTCGAAACGCGGTTGATTATGCCTAATAAGGGATAAACAGAAAGCGAAATAAGATTTTCCAATATCGTAACAGATTTATATTTAATTTTTAATCACCATCCGTCGTCATATGATATGAACGTGGGACAAGAAGTGGATTTCGATGTTTAAAATTTTAAGTGTGCGCCCTTAGAACCGCGGAAAGCTGAACTTAGATCAATTATGGATTCTAAAATATACCGGTATGATGTGCAAGCGAAAAGGGAAGGGTGGCTACTAGAGAATTTTAGGAATTAAAAATAGATTCAATAGATACTTTGTATTCGCATATTTATAATTTCTTTATGATTAGTATTGATATAGCTATTCTCAATGGTTTAAACTCCTTAAAAATCAACTAAAAATAATTTATACAATTATTATAATTAACGATTAACTGAGTTCCTCTGCGATCTGCAAGTTACGGTGCCGATGCACATGACGGTGAACTGCCAACCGGCAAACCGCCAACCGGCGAAATCGAAACGAATCGAGAGCCAAAATTTATTCCAATGATTATTCAAATAATCGTTCAGTTATTAATATCATTTGAATGCAAATAATTCCGTTATGAAAATTGTCCGGTTATGCCCATCACTAGTTTTAATTATACATTGCCAAAAACCTACAACGTCTACCAAGTTTGTCGCTGTCGGTCGACGATTTGTAACCATGATATCATGAAACTCTGCGCAATTATGAGATTTTTAAACAATACAATACAATCCAGCATATTCAACATATCTTCTATTGCCTTTTTTTTTCTCACAGTAGCAGTTTAAACGACACAGAACATACAGGCCTGAAATGTAAATACCAATTAGTGAAAAAAGTCCCTAGTCTTTCTTAATATACATCGGGCTGCGCCAAGTCTGGTCTTTTAATTTATACAGATTGTCCGAAATCCGTTTTGAACATAGGAAATTAATGAGTGCAACTAAGGAAGACATAAACAAAATGATTAGCAGGACAAAGGTAGAATGTAATCATGGCTAGGTAAATTTTTAAACTAAAATTAAGTCAATGAAACAAACAAACACTTCCGTCAAATATTTTATCTGTCATTAAGAATATAAAGTGAGGTTTAAATAATTATAAGAATTATGTGAATAGTAAACAATAATATATTTTTTTCTATAGCACATGTTAAATTATGCTTTTATCAACTCAGAACAAAAGGTCAAGCTTTACTTTAACAGCAAGGGTAGATAAAGTAGCACTTTAACATCAAGGATAGATAAAGTAATTTAATTTTCTAACTTTTGTTTAAATTAAATATGACAGCTTCGTATTATCGTAGCAACCCAATCTAGCTACTGACATTTTGAAATGTGATTGACTGTCCTTATTTTCTTTTGAAATTGTCTTGCTATAGACAAAAATATTGTATTATACACGACGATAAAGTTATTTCTATCCACTCTTAAATCATTAACGTCTCGACTTCGTCTCGACGTTAAACGATTCACTCGTGGATAAAATTTAACTTTATCGTCTTGTATAATATTGACAGAAGTGTTTGTTTGTTTCATCGACTTCATTTTAGTTTAAAAATTTACCTAGCCATGATTACATTTTATCTTTGTTCTGCTACGCATTTTGTTTATGTCGTCCTTGTCGCACTCATTAATTTCCTGTGTACAAAACGAATTTCGGACAATCTGTATAGTTCAAGATGTGTTATGCAAGACAAAAAAACTGGGAAAGGTAATAGGGCCTATTGTAAATGTGACTGCTTTAATATACATAGTTGTTATGTATTTCTAACTTAAGAGTCAACTTCTTTGGATGTTGTTATGAATCAAAATTGTTATAGTAAATATAATTCTCTAAAGCCTCGTTTAAGGTAATCAAATTATGGCAAAATCTGTATCAAGAGTTGTCCCAGTTTTTTCTTAGGCGTCCAATTGTCAGATCAAGTTAGTCACTCAACCAATTATATGAAATTCTCTAGTTTCAATTGAAAGAGTGCACTTCGATTTTGCACTTCGACAAAACTAGAATAACGCTGGATAGGAATTTGTCAGTTAAATCGCCATCATAAGCTTCTTTAACAAGGTTAAAAAATTAAATGTAGACTATCATGTCTACGTCATAACTAAATGCAATTTGAGCTACCATTTACACGTTTTTCAAAATTTTTATTGTTAAAAGTATATTACGTAGCTTTCTGTATAGCAAACTGCTCTTACCTCACGAATTTTATCTCAAGATAAGAGCAAACCCCTTAAACTGTCAGTGATCAGTCTTCATACTGCTATTTTTCAAACTAAGCTCTGTATTTTTGTTGGACTTAACAGAAGCTCGCGTATTCTCATCTCACAAGCTAAAGCTTACAATCGCACATTAAGCATTCTTGTATGAAAGGATGTTTTGGTAGTTTTCGAAGTAGCATTCAACCGAGGTAGAAGTTCTTGAATAAACATTCAAATATTTGAACATTTTCATAACCCTATATTATAATCTTTAAGTTAGTACATGAAAAACAATATTTTGTTGGTTATAGTAAGGTACCAAACCGTCCACACAATTCGACTAGGTTGAATTTAGTATACGTGTGGAAATAGCTAATACAGCCAAGTTCTTTATAAATAAAGCAACGAAAGTTGAAAGTGGTCTACTTTAAACGTACCTAAAAAATATCAACAATTAAAAGTAAGCATTTAGGAAAATATACTTTGGTAAATATTTCTATTTCGAAATTAAGATAACGAAAATGTAAAAATAATTTAAATCCAATTATGATAGAACTATATTACTTTAGTTAAAATTATCTAATACTTTGTCTATAATGTTTATTTATTCGATGCTAGTAAAGGTTTTTGTTCAGCAATGTAAGGCCGAAAACCAGCATTATTTAAGATAAAAATATAGGAAAATACTGGAGTACAGTGAAAAATACTGGCCGAAAATAATCCAAATTGTAGCCAATTATATTAAAATCGGTAAGAGAAAGCTACTAACAATCAAAAAGGACTAAGAAAGGTGGGTAACGAAAGTAAAGAATCAAATAAAAAGCAAATGGAAAAGTATCTGGAAACAGAGCAAAGATAAGCAGAAATGGGATAGAAAAAAAAAACAGCATCGATAGATTGCGGTAGCAAGGTGGAAACAATATATAAAGACAAGCAAAACCTCTTCCACAGAACACGATACCTAGCAGCTACAATACAAGACAAATAAAAGAATAAAAAAAAGTACGAAAAGCACAAGAAGAGATAAGGGTAAAGCCATAGCAGCAACAATAGTAGAAAAAAAGCAGAATATAATGGTATAACTACAGAAATAATAATATATGCAAAACCGTTAAAAAAGGATAATACATTGTACCATTCACGATAAACCTGCTAAGGAACTGGCAAATATGAATAACACTTACAAACAAGAAAGAATATTCGAGAGACTATCGAGAAGTAACTCTGTGTGTCATACACAGCAAAATATACTTAAAAATAGCAGAAGGTAAATCTAAAATCTCAGACCAATCATAATCACGCCACATATAGCATTCCACTCAATCCTATACCATTTGCGTCGAAATGTCATATAATCTGCAATCAAGGTGGAATAAAACTGTTCCACCAAGTGCTGGAGTTTTTTCCAGCGTGCGCCGCGCAGCTCCAGCCGGTGGATACAAATATACGACTCTTTCATCGTTCGAAAGCTATTTCGAGTCCCTCAAAATTGATGTACAGAACATCAAAACATGCAAGTGCAATTGTGCAACAATTCATAACAACAAAGTCTGCACCTGCTTACTGATGCTTTTCGGCTTTATGTTTTGTAAACGTCACTGAAAGAAGTTCAAAAAAGCATCTTTGCAACCTCGAATGTAAAGTTATGACATAATGCAAAAGGTACTAAATGATACAATTCAGAAAAGTAAGACGGAAATGCAACCCAATAGATTAAAAAAATGCAGGCAAAAGTATAAATATGTGCAGGTGATATGGTGATACTAGAGATAACAGAATTGCATTCAGGTGAAACTGGTATCCCTATGTTCATCGCGAAAAAGTCAAAAAGCAAATAAAGAAAATGTTAAATGAAGATATTATAGAGCCATCGGAATCACCATATAATTTTCCTATTTGGGTCGTCCCAAAAAAGTTGGATGCCTCCGGAAAGCAAAAATGGCGCATTGTAGTTGATTATCGAAAATTAAATAAACAAACCGTATTAGACAATCTTGGCAGAGCCAAATACTTCACAACTTTGGATCTTGCCTCTGGCTTCCACCAGAGAGAAATCGAAAAGAAAGATCGCGAAAAAACAGCTTTTTCAACGGAAGAAGGCCATTTTCAGTTTAAAAGAATGGCTATGGGTTTACGTAACAGTCCTGCATCCTTCCAAAGGATGAGAAATACAGCTTTAATTGGACTCACTCCCACTAAATGCCTAGTTTACCTAGATGACATAATTTTCGGAAATTCTCTCCAAGAACACATGCAACGTTTAAAAAATTTATTACAAAAATGTAGAGATGCTAATGTAAAGATTCAGTTAGATAAATCAAAATTTTTTAATAAATCTGTAAAATATTTAGGTCGTATAGTTACTTCAGAAGGAATAAAACCAGATCCATCTAAAATTTCAGCAATCAAAAATTTCCCAGCACCTAAAACAAGAACCGAGATAAAATCATTCTTAGGATTGTTTGGCTATTATAGAAAATTCGTCGAAGACTTTGCCAAAATAACTAAATTATTAACTGTATGTTTAAAGAAAGAAAATAAAATTGTACACACCCCTGAATTTTTGAAAAACTTTGAGAATTGTAAACAAATTTTAATGAATGAACCAGTACTTCAATATCCTGATTTTGAAAAACCTTTCGAATTGACTACCGATGCATCTAAATTTGCGATAGGTGCGGTATTATCCCAAGATGGTAAACCCATCTGTTACAGCTCCAGAACCCTTAATAATGCAGAACAAAATTACCTATACGACAATCGAACGAGTATTTCTAGCCATAGTTTGGGCAACCAACAATTTCGTCCATATTTATATGGAGTAAAATTTAAATTGTACACTGATCATAGAACCCTTGTTTGGCTCAAAAACTTAAATGAACTAAATTCCAAATTAACTGGTTGGGCACTAAAATCAAAAGAATATGATTTTACCGTAAACTATCTTCCAGGCAAATTAAATAAAGTTGCCGACGCTGTATCACGCGTTCAAATTCACCCCATGACTTTAGAAACACCCAATAGACTTGATACACCAATACCAATACACGGTAACCAAAGCTTAATGGCAAGCAGAGCAAGTACCCCCGACATACAAGACTTTTTTTCAGTACCGACCATCGAACTACCAAAACCAGAAACGCCTAAAGCAAAAATTATATCCGACATACGAATACGACCACCAAATAACGACGACAATAAATCCTATGTCGAAACAGTACACTCACAACAATCGTCTACCCCCGTAATCGATATTGCCGAAAAACCCCTACAACAATTTAAAAATCAAATTGAAATTGTAATTTCTCAGCTACCACGAGATATCGGAATCACTATGTACGACGGAATTACGCATTATTCTGTATCCATAAATAATACAAATAAAATCGACGTATTCAATAGGCTATTAATTGAACATTGTGAACCTAGAACACATTACCATTGCTATTTTCCCAACGACGAACTTTGTTCAGATTTTTCTAATTTTCTACAACACATAATTAACGATAACACACCCAAATTTCATCGATGTATGTCACAAGTGACTTACGTTCTAAATCCCCAAGAACGTCAATATCAAATTCAAAATTATCACTTAGGCAAAACCAATCATCGAGGTATTAACGAGACAATCGAATATATGAAAAGAAAATACTACTGGAAATCGATTAATAAGGACATTACCGACTACATTAATAATTGTCATGTTTGCAAAGCACAAAAATATAACAGAAATCTAATAAACAACCTCTTCAACTTACTCCTACCCAAAATAGACCGTTTCATACTTTACATCGAGACATATTTCAAATAGGTAAACGAAGCTATTTAACTATAATAGACGCAGTTTAAAAAATTTAGGCAATGTAGTTCTTCAACAAAGCAAATAGACACTTATTAGAAATATATACAGTGTGTCCCCGGATTGAGTTCACTATAGGTATAATCGACAAAAAATTTTACAATTTTATTTTAGTGTTTTGGGATCCCGCCCTGCTTGGTCTGAAAACAATTTTAAGCAGACTTTTAATTTTTAGAAATTAAGTCGGCCATGAAAAATGTGAAAAAACTATTTTCTATTTAGGTAAACTACCCTTTTTGTTCATGATACGGCAAAATTTTGTTAAGAAAAGTTGTTTAGAATGATAAATTACGGCACTATGCAAAATTTCAGAAAGATCTGTTGACTTAGAAAACACCGTTATTTTTTAGATAATTGTATTTTATTCTCAGGTAAACTACTTTTTTTGTTCAGGATACGGAAAAATTGTATTAAGAAAAGTTGTTCAGAATGAAAAATTATGGCCCTGTACCAAATTTTAAAAAGATCTGTCGACTTAGATTAAACCGTTATTTTTTAGATTAAACAAATTGCATTTATTAAAAATGACGGTTTCATCTAAGTAGATAGATCTTTCTGAAATTTTGCATAAGGCCGTAATTTATCATTCTAAACAACTTTTCTTAATAAAATTTTGCCGTATCATGAACAAAAAGAGTAGTTTACCTGAAAATTAAATAGTTTTCACTTCCCTGCCAAGGCCTACTTGTTTTTCAAAAACTGAAAATATTCTTAAAATTCTTTTCAAACCAAGCAGGACCGAATCCCAGAACTTTAAAATAAAATTCAAAAATGTTTAGTCCATCTAACCTCTTGTAACATCAATCCTGGGACACACTATTGTATTTTCTTTTCAGGTAAACTACCCTTTTTGTTTATAATACAGCAAAATTTTACTAAGAAGAGTTGTTCAGCATGGAAAATTATGGCACTATACAAAATTTCAGGAAGTTCTACCTACTTAAATCAAACAGTATTTTTAATAAATAGGTTCAATTTTAACGGTTTAATTTAAGTAGGTAGATCTTCCTGAAATTTTGTATAGGGCCATAATTTCCCATTCTGAACAACTCTTCTTAGTAAAATTTTGCCGTATCATGAACAGAAAGGGTAGTTTACCTGAAAAGAAAATAGTTTTTGCTTCACTGTCAAGGCCAACTTGTGTTTTCAAAAACTGTAAATATTCTTAAAATTTTCTTCAGACCAAGCAGGGCGAAATCCCAAAACATTAAAATAAAATTGTAAAATTTTTAGTCAATTATACCTATAGTGAACTCAATCCGGGGACACACTGTATATGATATCCCTATTTTTATTGGTCATGATACACTTAGAAACAATTTAATGAAAATCGTATTACAACTTTATTCTTCTTCTTCTTCTTCGTCTTCTTCTTCTTCTTATTATTATTATTCTTATAGGATAATATCCTGTTAATTCCATTTTGCCTCATATTGGTTGGGGGTGAATTTCTTACTGGTCTTGGGATACTGATGTCCATCGCTTGGGTGGCCGTCCGTTTTGTGTTAGGTTTTTGTGTCTTCGACCATTCTGTCAACGTGATCTCGCCAGTGACGTCGTCTTGTTCTCACCCACCTAACGATGTCTTGAGTGTTGCTTCTTTCTCTAATGGTTTCATTTCTCACTTTATCCCGGAGAGGGAGTCCAGTGATAGTTCTCATTTCGGGCGATCTCATTGTCTGCTTAGATTTTCCTGTTTCGGCTCGTGTCTCCGCTGCATATGTTAATATTGGCCTGACAACTGACACACGTTTTGTATATTCGTGCTTTACTCTCATTGGTCATATATTTGTTCTGCCATATTATGTCGCGGAGATAGCCAGACACTGCTGCAGCTTTATTTGATTGTTTTGTTTTCTGTTTTCTTTATTATTCAATGTGAAAAAATAGTATTCCCGTTGAATAAGCCATTGTAAACTTTTAACTTTAGACACCTACTTCTGTAATCAAAATAACTACTTCGAAATTCCCAACTTCTGTCATTTAATAAAAATAAAACATGTATCCCTTATTTTTTCAATTCAAAGAGAGATCAAAATATTACAAATAAATCCTGATACGTGGTTAATATCTCCCCCATCTGAAGCAATATTGGACGTCAAATGTAAAAATCAAAATTTTAGGAAAGGAATATCTGGCACCAACCTCTTACACCTCAGTTCAGACTATACTGTTTCGATAAATCAAAAACACATGTTGTTTCCCGCTAAAAGAACCTCTAATGAAATTGTTAATTTAAAAATTTCAAACATTGACCGCTTAATGATTCCTGAATCGAATCACATAAATGTCTCAAAGATTGACTTGATACCTGTTGACACCCAGAAATTGGTTGAGGACAGAATTAAGCTTAATAAATATAAAAATTTGTTAAAACCTATTAATTACACTAAATCTGATAACTTAAGTGTGTCTGCGATTATATTTACGCTGCTTACTATTCTTGTGTTAATTATTTTTGTATTGTATTTATATTATAATAAGAACACAATGAAGATTAAACTTATTAGATTTCTAAATAAAGATTTTTAACCAGTTAACGTAAATGCGTAAGTTTATGTTTTTTCTCTTTGTAAGTTCAATAGATGCATATATGAATACGCTATTGAACATTCTATCGGCGGACGAGTTATTTGTAGCTAGACAATAGCCCCTTTGTGCAAACTGCAAGCTTGCAACCTTGAACGCACGTGGCTTGCTGCCTCACGCTTCCTTTAGAGATAACGCTTATCTTAGCTGATAAAGACATACTATATATACAAGCAGTTTGCACCTTTAAGTTAAGTTCCAGTTAGTTCATATCCTAGCTAGATGTAAGATATTGTCTGGCTGCTAGCTGTGTGCTTCCAATGTTATATTTCATTGTAAAATGAAAATAAACGTTTTTTAAAAAGTCGTTTCGGCGGCCTTTTAATAAAACTTTTCAGTATTATCTAACTAAATGTCTTCGGTTATTCAACCAATTGCGCTCATTTTGTCTAAAAAGTGAAATATTTTATTTTGCATTTTTTCATCTATAAAAGTTTTAAAACGCGAGCTCTATAAATACAAAATCAAACTGTCAAAAATTCATTTCTGTTAAATGCAACCGATGTGCACACCTACAGTATATGTATACAAAATCTAATGCATTGTACTAATTTTGGGAATATTCTGGGTCTGTCGTCGAGATTAATTGAGTAAACAGATATCGATTGTATTCACAGGTTTGATTTAGTATAGTCAACACAATGTATTGGAAAACATAAATGGAGCGTGCCTTCACAGTTACTGGAAAAATATGAAAGATAAATCAAATACAAATTTGCAGAAAATATATGACTCTACGTCTTCCGCATGCAGACCTCGAACGTGTTCTTTAAGGTATTCCGAGTTCCAAAGCAATATGTCTTTACACAGTTTCAGCAAAAGCATACAATTTAAAGTTTAAGAATAATAGTAACGGTTTAATTCTATTTCGATAATAGATTTGCGACATTAATTTTAATTATATTAGTTACTCTCCAGTTACTCACCGTAAAGCATGAAGTCTGAGGAAAATGGCTGTAAAATATGCACTTCGAATGAAAAACGCTTAGTCTCTAATACAGCAATCAGTAAAACCATTAAATATTTATATCGCTACATTTAGAACTTGTGTGTTCTAAATCTGTTAGTATTTTATTTATTAATTAGCTATTTTTGTAGACGCAAATGTGCGGAAAGCTATCACTTATATAACATTTTTAATTTATAAAATTAATGCAGATGCTTTATACTTACAGCATCAAATGCTAATCCTTAGCACTTTGTTTTAATGACTGTAGATTAATATCCGTATTTAAATCGATACTACTCTATTTGTCGACCTCATGCGCTCAATTTAGACCTTAAATTTAGATTTACCTTGATTTTGTTTGAGAATCGTTAAAACAAGCATGTATCAACATACAACATATCTGTTAAATAATGTTCATCGGTGTTGTTACAGACTATTAACCAAATTAATTTTAGTACCGAATGCGGTAATGGATAAATATTACCCCACTCTTTTTATATAAAAGAAATACATTGAACCAGAATTTATTGATGAAGATTAAATATTGAACAATACACGTTTGCTTATGGCACTTAACGAGACTCATTTCGTTCAGATCCTCATAATCAAACTTGTATCGTTAATATCTGTAATACAATAATTATCTTAAATGCATGGGAATGTCAAAACGCATAGGTCATAATAGAAAATGGATCATTAAAAAATCGAGTAGAGAGACCTGAAAAACCTATTGAATAAATGCAGATTTTTACTAATCAACACAGCCAAGGAGATTTGAAGCAAGTTAAAAAACCACACGATGAACGCACATTATTCAGATAGGAACAAAGGAGTTATTGAAGTCACTACTACTAAGTTTTAGTTAAATATGAAACATGAAAGAACCAAAGAAAACGTTAAAAGAAATAGTAGAAAGAACTAAAAGAAGACGATGAAAAGAATTCGAAACTAAAATGGGAAACCAAAAAAACCAAAAGCTTTTGTATACGTTTTTAGAGAGGCTTAGAAAAGAAAAGAAACTCACAATGAGAAATGTCCTATCTAAAAATATCAGCTCAGTTGGAACATATCAATAAAAAGCGCTTCACAGAGCAGTTGGAGGCATACCGACCTTGGCCGTTTAAATTTTCGTCAGTTGCGAGCCCAGGCTATTGCGATATAGAAAAATCACAATAACAATGAAGAGACTATTGATGTTTTCAGGACCTCATTGTTTCAAATGCAGAACTTTTGCCTACAAGGGTTCTGAAAACTAAAGAAAATGAGTTACAACGACTTCAAGAGCCTCAGCAATGAGTTTACATATCTAGTCGTTCATAATAATAGGTGCAGTCAGATAACTAGTTAGTAATAATATGAACTTAAATGCACTCATACACACTGGAAGCCGAGTTAATTTAATAAAAAGAGATGTTTATGACAAATTACCTAATATGTGAAAATGAATTAGTATTGATAGGATTTACGCAGAACAATGTTGATACTATCAGATTTTTGGCTATGCTTATAACAATTGCTGAGTAAGCATTTTCCAACTATAAGAACTACTAAACCGGGCCAACCTAACAATAAATCAAAATTAAATTACAATTAGAAGGAGAATTGATGATATTACTGCGGAACAAGCGACAAGCACGCCAATATAAATCCCCTTGCCAAAGATATACCAAGACACAAATAAAAAGTGCAGCTTAATTAATGGGTGTTCAAATTAAAACGTTACGCGATCTGCAGCATAATGTCTAACATCAAAAACATTTACATCATTGATTGACAGATTACTTCTGCAAATTTCAAAAAGTGTGCAATGTATGCTTTCCGACGAAACTCCAGCATCACCTTTAAAACACTCTACTTGCGTAAACTAAGGGTTATATAACGAAGCAGAGTGCCAGAGGCCACCAATCGGTTCATAATCACGTTTGACAGTTCGTTTCGACTTGTTCAGTCACTACATACTTACGTATTCAATCATTGGCAATTTGCTACCAGTGCTTCCAAGCCAGCTAGTTTCAGCACTTGTGACTTGTGTGCTCACAGCATTTTCGCGTAATTGGTAGCGTTTAATGTGTTCTATGTAATCACGCACTTTATATGTAGATATAATTTTATTCCTGCTTCCTATATCTATTTGTTCGTGTATGTTAATTTATTTTGTTTTCAAATAAAAATAATTTTGTTTTGCTTCATATCATGTATAATTTGTTAAGATAAGTCCTCCAAACACCTCCAAGATATACTATTACACAGTGATCAAGTGAAGTATAAAGTGGATAGATAAGAAGATCAGTGAGCAGAACCAAGACAAGCTGACGATGTTATTGAAAAACACAATTGAAGAAAATCAGTGCCCGTTAAGATGAAAATAATTATGAAGGATCAATTCACAGTAAACCAAGAAAGCGAAAGAAAGATACCACTATAGCAACAATTTTAAGAGTGTATTTTGAATGGAATAGCGAAAACCTGTAGTTCAGAATGGTTACTCCTATTGGAGAACCGTGAAGAACGAAAAAGGAAAGGATTGCTACAACCGTTACATAAATAAGGCATACTGTTTAATACCAACCCCATCAATAAGATCGGTTTGTCAAAATCAGCTAACAAAATTTGTAATCATATCTTAATCGTTATAAATCACTTACTAAGTTCATTTCGTTATACCCTACCAAATCAACGTCATCGCGAAGCTAGAACCACAAAAGAAGATATTTGGGAATCCAAGGGTTATTATTTCGCATAGAGGTTCAGTCATCTCTTCAGTAGAATTTGAAGATCATTGCAAAACTGATAATGTCTAGTATCGTAGGATCGCGATAGGGCTATCCAGAGGGTATGGTCAAATGGAGCTCATAAGCAGTATTAGGTACTCCAAGAAGTAGTATGAAAACGTCGATGCTATACAACAGATCTTCAATTCAACTTACCAATTCAGCATAATTTTGAAGGAGTTATTAGAGGAAACATTGATAAAATACTTCGAAAACAAGAGAAAACACTTGAGGAAAGAAACGAAAAAGGATGCGAAAAAATTAAAACCTGATTATATTTTTGTCTGTGACGTGTGCTATTATCTACTCATCTTTCTGTAGTTATTTTACAAATGCTTTGGGCCGAAGGCTAAGTGGTAGTGGGAGGCTTTAACCTTAAAAGCTAATCGGCTAGCAAATATGCTGGTCATGACCTTGAAATGACAGCTAAACGGTGGGGAAGGTTCCTGGCCTTTACTTTAAACTCAAGACTAATTGGTGGGGGAGGTTTTAGAACTATCTACTTCACTCTATTAGTGTCAACCATCTGTTGCAATGCACATCGCACGCTGGGAAAATACATACCACCTGGTAGCATGAATTCGTTTTGGTGGATTGCAACTCCTTCAATTTTTCGATACATGCGGACAACGAGCTATCGCGCGATTCGTAATAGAGGTTACTTAACGTAGATTTTAAATCTGCTGTAGTTTGTAAATAGTAATCAGACTACAGCTATTTAGCAATTTCACTTGGTTGATGTATGAGGGTCAAGCTACAATTATTGAGAATAAAGCAAACGGTTAACAACTGCGGTATCAATCGCTTCATCAGACGAAAACCTTCTACCCTGCAAACGTCTTTTAAGCCCATACAATAGCCAAAAAGCACATTGCTAAACCAGGGGTGCACAGCGGGTGTTCTATTTTCTTAATAGTTTTTCCAGTCAAAACCTGCAGTGTTAAAGCAGCCGTATGGGACCATGCATTTTCATAAAGTCGCGTAATTTCCTTCTCTGGAACTCAATTGAACATTTCAGGCAAACATTTTTCAGTGTATCATGTAGCCATAACTGTCTTTTATCCATCTATGTTAATTGCATTGACTAGACCCATACTTTTAAATAATACCACATACATAACTTTTTCCATAGCTCGCCGCTTCTTGGTCATTGCTGGAGGTTCTTCATCTTCTCTTGGCGGGTAGGTACGTTGAAAAAGGGAATATAAGTTTCGTCATTCATCAGAATATTGGAAAAAATGTTTGTTTGCCATTACTTAGGAGATATAAAGTTTCATGGCCAATTCTGAAACACTCAGTTTTTTAGGAATCAGAAAGCCAATGCGGCACAAAACGATTGATATTTTTTTTAAATGTTGCTAATCGTGTATGTTTGTGTTAACAGCTGTGGATCTAATGATGCCCTATTACCGCATAAGTGGCTTTATTTCCCTCTTCAATTATTTTCTTAACAGCAGCAATGTTTTTTTCGGTAACGGTCGTAGAAGTATGCCCTGCTCCTTTTTGATGCTGAACAAAATTCCTTTCGAGTTAAAATGTTTTATACCATGGTAAATTGTAACAAAAGACTATGCGTATTCGCTAAAAGCTGAGTCTAAATTCTATTTGCAGTCATAAGCGTTTAAACATTTTTTAAAGTCATAATAAACCATGAGTGGAAAATGATCTTTGGTTAATTCCATTTTTTGACTTTTAATACCATTGAAAAAATTAACAACTCGGGTTCCAACTAACGTAACTTCAACAACTAAACCTTAAATGGCAGATAAAGAATTCCTCTAAGTAATACTGTATGTTTTGTTTTTCACAGCCTAGTAGATTGTCCTATTATCAATAATTATAGCTTGGCCCTCGTATTATTCGGATTTATGCTATATTTTTCTATTTGTAAAATAGTACACGAGTATTGCGCAATTGTAGCAAAGAGCTTTTATATGCAATAAGTACGATATCTATAATTGCGTCCTTTCGGTGAGTCGTACAGCGGAATCCGCGGATCATTTTGTACAATAATGTTGAATACTGAGTGACGCTTTTTCAATCAATATTTTTCCACTACGCTAAATCGATTCTGAGCGCTTTCATACACTTCGTCACTTTCAATGTCGTGAAACTTGCTAATCCCAGCATATAATATTGCCTTCTTTGTGTACACATTTTTATAAACACATGCACTTCTTTGTTAAATATAGAGAGCGTTTAAAATACAAATCACTGTCACACATCAGGACGACGATATATGTTAAGTAAGTTTACAATTACAATGCAATACAACTCGAAAGTGGCTGTCGCGAGACGCTAGTACTCGTAGTTGCAGTGTCGCCAGCACTTGCTACTATCAGTAAAAACAATACTGCGAATACCTTACAAAAAAATAGAAATACTTGACGTCACAGCACAGAATAATGATGTTAATAATTTTTTTCGTTGACCGCTTGTTAATTTGAATATTAATGAATTATTTTTTCTAAAAAAGGATGGATTAATAGACGTTATTAATACACAGTTTTTGATTAATACTCTCTTTTTCATTAATTAACTGTTTTTTTAAGAAAGGATGGATTAAAGATCTATTAATACACTGGTTTTGATTAATACACTATTTTTCATGAATTAACTGTTTTTGTGATTTTGACGTTTTGATGATATTCTCCATGGTGGTTAGTTGTATTAATCAAATTTTTCGCCACAAAAAAAGATTTTGCGGTCAACGAAAAAATGTTGTAATCGACTCGTTTGTTAATGGGCCAGTAATAATCTCAACTATTACAGACACTCACTCGCTATCGCTCGTTCGTGCTTTAAACAGTTTCGATTATTAATCGCCTTCATTAACACACTTGTTGGTTAAATAACTATTATCGGTTGCAGGATATTAATCCCTTGTTTTACATATACAAAAGTAGACTGGTAACTAAGTCATAACTGATCTGTACGGTTATTACCGTACATGGCAACCATTACCGTACATGGCAACCATTACCGTACATGACAACCGATAAACTATTGAACAAACCACGGATGTTATGGATCATAACATTCCTAGCTAATAGCTATGAAACGAACAGAAGCCTAATAACATGATAAATAATAAAGAATTGAAAATGCTGTAAGAGAGTTGGGAATGATTCACTGTTAGCTGTGACTGAGTTTTGGTATAATTAGCAGCAATGGCAGCATATGTAATAGTTTGTTTGAACACGGAGCAACGCTTCATAGAACCAATAACGTTCTCTTAACCTGAAAAATAATGATGGGAAACTAATATTCGTTGTTTACCTGGTAATCTGTACACAGCCCTAGTTAACTCACTATTGGATCTTCCATTAATTGAGCCCCTGCCAGTAGTTCTGATCAAATTCAAACCAAACCACCATTATTTAACGTTGCTGCTCTGCAGCCCAGGTATCGAACCCTCCGCTACACTTACTTCATTAAAAACTTTTACAAATATTGCAACATCTCACAAAGGCAAACACACATAGTCAAAATCCTGCACTGGGAGCATTAAGGATTCAATTAGACACAATCGATAAATCGAGACGAAGATCAGAACTGTTTGTGTTCTGTTTGTTCCATCTAAACGCAGCGCAAACTTTTTAATGAAGTAGCTGGAGCGATAAAAATAATAGCGCTCAAGCCGGGTGTGCTTAATGTTTCACGTCAAATTTTTAGATAATAATGCAATGGAGATATTTTGGGAGGGCGCTCCTGAATTATTGAACACCTCTCAGAATCGATAGATGCCAAGCGTAAACAAATTTTTATTCGGCAAATATTGGGCCAGGTGTCACTTTAATTACTTTTAATGTTGTGATTTTATGAAACCCGTTGTCATATTAACGAAGTTCCGGTTGTTGCGAAACTTGAAAGGGTTTTGATAAGAACAGCAATTTTATCTTCAAATCTAATTTCCAACCAACAAACATTATTTCTCTGGTATGATGTCGTTTTGATTCAGGTTGATAAGAAGATAAAACAAATTGTCCAAAATTGATTAAGGTTTGCCGAACCCACATTGTTGCAAGCAAATTACCAAAATATTTTTTTAATAATTTTCGTTTTGATTTATATGTTGCTCATGAAATGGGTATTTTGAGCTCTTTAGGAAGTTATAAATTGTGATTTAGTAGCACCCTGGATGCGTCTAGGGTCAGGTAGGGATAGGCGCGACACGTGAAAGCAGTTGGGTCACGCTGGGTCAAGGAGGGTTCCGTCGTGAACGTGAGTAATATTTGAAAATCGGGCCGTGAACGGCATGATTCACGTTTCACATTAATTTCACGTTAAATATTTAGTAACAAAGAAAAGATTCCAGGGTGCCCCGCTACCCTCTCATGTGGAAGATCTAGAATTGGAGTGGGATGTCATTGTACTTCTGTGTGACAGCCTGCAGCGACGGATCTTCGCACCTGTGTTGTGTCGTGAATGTTGTGTCTACAGTCAATCACGTGTCTGCGTCTATAAGCGACCAAGCAGAACTTACTTTTAGTTCCTTGGATGTAAAAGTACTTTTAAACCTAGAAATTAAAAGTGTTGCCTAGCAACATATACCTTCGTATCAATAAGGGAAACGTCAATTCCAATGACAGCTGTTGATACTAAAAGTAATGTTTTTGAAGACTGTTGCAAAAAAAATTTTGCTAGAAATCAGTATTTATGTTTTATTGTAAGCTATTGTAGTCAATTTCCATTTATTTCTTTTTGTGTCTACTATTCTGCTTGCAACATATCACGTAAATTTATTCACGTGCAAAACATATTTTATTTTAGAGTTTTTTGTTCTGTTGCGGGTAATTCATTGGTTTTAAATTTGAAATTTCTGTTCTATCTGAATTTTCAAATAAAAGCTGCGGGTCACTTCGTGAGTGGAGGGTCACGTCGTGAACGTGAGTGAGTACTCACTCACCCGCTCACCTCTAGAGCCAGGGAAGCTGCAGCGAAGACACGGTATTCTGGGACCACGATTTTCTTTTCGAATTGCTTCAATAGGTTAAGATAAGTCAATTGTTTTAAATTTTTTATTCTAATTCTTCTTTATTTGTGACTTAGTCTTTCCTTCAATAAAGTTTTTGTGCAACAATTAATTTTACTGATATTTTTCTTTAAAATACACCAAAAATGCCAGTGAATGCACCAGTAAGAAGTTCTCTTCCTGAAGAGTGCTCAGTATCCATCCGGTTTAAAGAAGCTTAGCTATTTAATTGGTTCAGAGAATGAGACGGCAAAATAAAAGAAGAACGTTGACGTGGTTCTCACTTTAAGTGAAATTTAGAAGACAGTACCATTTGTTAGATCATTTTCGACCTCTTTCGTTTTGCTCAAAATTACGTTCATTTGTCGCCCGAATTCTTACTGATTACGGCCCTGTACTAGTTTTATGCGAATTTATTTTGACGTGCGATGAAATGCTTGCGCCTCGCATATTTATTTCGTGACCGTGAATTCCTTCTTTGATTTCGTATTGCTGACACTGTATATGAGCGCCCCAAATTCTGTGCATCGCTTTTGTTGCCCTTGTAAATAGTTCTCGGAACTACGTCGTTTATGGCAAGCAGTGCCGTTTAGTTTCAAATCTCCGAATTACAGCGATAACGATAAGGCATTCTTTGTTCACTGTTCCATATAGATCGCTTTGTATCTCAACCTTCAACTTGCCTTCTGCCTGATGTAATTAAGCTTTCAAAATAAGGCTTACTGAAATCTTTGTTGTCACACATTTAAACACCGATATCAGAGCTTAAATTTAGTTCTTGGAATTTTTTTAAGAGCCGCGCTGGTAATTGATACTTAAGCTCGTAAATTTTCCGTGCGTGGCTTAGTAGTGCATTGGAACCCTTATCTTGTGTTTTGTTACCCGGGGCTTCTGGGAACTTTGCTTATTTTGCTAATACAGCTATGACATCATGCTGCGTGTAGTTGCACCAAGCTTTGTGTAAAGGAAATAAAAATTGATAACTCCTTAGGGAATGAGGCATTTAAAATTAGTGGTTTCGGAGTTCTAAACTCTTTTCCGTCGTGTTCTTCACGCAGAGTCCAATTTTAAAAATTAATTATTAGCCAGCCTTCAGTTCAGACAGACGTGTTTGTTTTGCACCCTCGGGGGTCGCCTCGGCGGTCCGCCGGGGGACCTTTTGTGTTAACCCATTTCGGTGCTATCCAGCTAAATTAATGTTTTGTGAAGGATTTCTGTTCTTTCCCCGCAGAACGCGTTGTGTGTGACTCGATTGACGTATCAGCGGGCGGCGTTTTTAATGTTCGTTAACCAACCCCAGAGCCGGGGGAAAGTTATTTTGCACATGGTTGCACATCTAGTACAAGACGCCCTATGAAGCCCATGTAGTTTTCCCATAGTGAGTGGGGAAACGTCTGCTTTTTGCAAATTTTGCTACGTTCAGCCGATCTCGAGTTTTCTTGAATTTCCGGGGGACGACCGCATTCATTGTGAATTTCCTCTGCCCTCTTTTGGACCGCTGTCTACCGTTCCACAACCCTTGGGTCTACCTTGTTCTACACTGCAGGAAGCAATCACCACTCCCCGGCGTCCTTTGCAGCATCACCGAGGCTTGGACTTCCAATAGACTACCATGCCTGGGCTAAGGTAAAATTGTACATTGTTAACTATTTCTGTTACGCTTATCCAGTTCCGGGTGTGTTATTATCATTTGTTGTTGCGCAGCGTGCGGAGTTATGAACATTGCGTACGTCTTTGTATTTTAATTATGTCAGTTGATCATTGAAGGCGGAAGCTTTACTCCTGCCAATATTTTAGTTGTTTATTCTTTGTAACTCTGTTTAGACTAAGTTAGTTCTTGCGTGGGGTCCCCTTTTGTCCTCAGCTAGGGTGTCACCTTTTCGATAGCCGACTTTTGGCTCGATGTACTAAAATTTAAATCATTAAATTTCATTATTGGCTAAATTAATTATTGGTTTGATTTAAATGTGTGAACCTATTGAGTCTTCAACTAAAGACGGCTTTAGCCGAGTGTAATTTCATGTAAAGACCAGAGCATGCGATAGAACGCGTAAGCCCTTAAGATCAGGGGTGTTTTGTATTTTGTTATTAGCTTCCAGAGCGGTGGCCATCGAAGGTAAGTGACTTCGATTTTTGTGACCACCCTACGTTTGCATCCGGCGTCGGTGCAGCTGACGAGTGACGCTGGAGTGGTGTAAAGGACTTCTTCATGGCTAGGTGGTATTTCTTGTTTTCGCTGCGTTTGCAATTCTCTGTTTAAAAACAAGTGGCGCTCCGAGCATTTTCCCCATTTATGAATTGAATTGTTAGGGATTAGAATAGGATAACCCCTGTCGGTTTCGTTAAGTTTGTCGAACCACGCCTTCCCGAGTAAGCTAGCTGAGGGTAACAGAAGCCGAGCATCTGCTTCGAAACATTTTTAGATCTGTGTCCTTTAGGAAACCGGCAAACCCTTCTAAACCTAACCCGCTCTTTGACGTTGAATACATGCAATGTCGATTCATTAAGATTATACCGTAATACATTACGATCATCCGAAGGTGCACACAATTTATTTTTGAAACTTTGTCTTAAAAAAAGGAACGCCGCTGACAATAGCCAGTTATGATGTATGGAAAAAATTAAGAAATTGCCTTAGTAACGACAAACCGTGCATCTTTGGGTGATCACAATTGTACGAATTTTTCTTAATATATTTTTGCAGAAGACATTGAAGTAAGTGATTGATATTAGGTTAGGAATCCTTTTCAAAACAGTTTAGTTGGCCTACTTACAAACAAGTCTAAGAAATCGGTAAAGGATTTTAGTCAGAACTTCCCTTGCAGGTGTGCGTTGTGATACTAAACAATTTTAAAAATCAAATAAAAATGGAAGTAGAAATGTCCTCACGTTCGTAATAATACTGAAACAATAAAATAAAACCCTTGGTAATGCAAATTACATTAATTTTCAGACAAAAAACATTACCGGCGAAGCGATTCGAACTTCAGCGCCTGAGAACGAGCTAGCGAATGCGATTTCAATTATCTGTGCGTAGCCCGAAGTAAGGCACCCGTTGTCTGCCTCGCGCACCAAGGACACTCGATCGGTGAGATGAGGGTGCCTTAAATAGAACGCATTTATTGTTAACGCATGTTTTATTTTTTAGAACATTTATTTTTATATCTGTTGGTTCCGATTTTCCTCAAGAGCAAAGTAAGAGGTATGTGCAAATTGCTGATTTTATCTATTTCTCAGTTTAAGCAAAAATAAACAAAATTTTGTTATTTAAGGTGCTAACCCTGTACGTATTTGTCTCGGTTTCGTGCCGGGTAGATATATAATCTGCATGCAAAATATTGTTTTCCTCCAATAAATAGTTTTTCAGTTATACCGCCCACAGGCAGACAGATAGACGACAGACAGACAAAATTGATAGAAAAACCTGTTTCTCGTCATGTAAGGACCCTGAATCGTAAAGATGTGAAGAAATCTCGGAAGGTAATTTTTTCATGATTATAATGCTTAATTCGTCTTTTAGGCAAGAGAAGTAAAAATGAGTAGTTAATGAAAGTAGAAAATAAGCATAATCACCTACTTCCACTTATACATGGCAATTGTTACAGTACTTTTCCGATATTAGAAAAACAGTTTTCAGACGTCACTAGCAACTAATAGCCGTTGTAAAAAATTAAAAGCCATATTTCTTCATGACACTTACATTATCGAAACCGACATTAACGTCATGAACTTAAACGTGGTTAGATAAAAGATATTTGAAGTTCTTAATGAGTTTTAGATACTATTACAACGTCAGTTCTCCAAAAGAAGATTGATGAAAGGATATGAAATATTAAATTGCAGTGCATTACGTACTTATTGACGTCTTACAATTAAGATTTAATTAGTAAGCAAGGCGTATTATATACTTACTTTCACTTCAATTGCAGAAAAGTAATGAAAACACGTATATTCAGTCTATTCCAAATATGAGAACGTTCATTTGTCAATCACATTCTACACCTTTAAAATGCATAGCAGACTGCTGCTTTTCATAGAAGTAATTTAACTTGTGACCCCGAGTACACATTATATAAGAGCATGCAATTTGTGAAAGTTACTAATGCTGTACAACAGAGGGCTTATGCAGAAAGCTTTTACGATAGGTGTAAGCATAAAATAATGAATAGCTACTAGTAGCAAAAGTAAGAAAAATGAACCATTTCCGAGGCAGCCGTTAGATCGGGGCATAGTTGTGTATGAAAAACTATATGCTGCACAAGATATTTTTTATTGCCATTTAAAAGGCTAACCAAAAAATATTTTTAATTTCCTATTGCTACCTGTGACTTTAATATTTTAGCAAATTCTTGTTTTCTGTCTCAAAAGGTGAATCCCGTATCTTTTCTATTTCGATATTAGGAGTTTGTATCCTGTATATTGGTTGTCAGTATTAATAACGCCTAATTGCGTGTTTTTTGTTGAAGAAGAATAAATTAATTTTAATGAAGAAGCCTTTGCGATATTGTTTACAATTCGTGAATTGGCTTAACGAAAGAAGAGTGAAGATGATCTATACATTTTACTACTATATTTTTAAGTTTAAGCCCACCTTATGAATGTTTACCCAGCAATGCAAACGACATTATCAGTAAAGGTAAACATATATAAAAATCAGATAATACTGAACCCTTACAATTAAAATTCTAAATTTTTCAGAAACGTTAGCTGATTGTTGGACTTACAACATCATATGGTAGAAATTAAATGTTTTTATTCAGCATGAAAACATAAAGCTATAGAATCATACATAATAGCCACTGTGCGTCGAGAATTTACAGTTTTAAATGGAAACATTGAAGGTTTGAATCTCCATGAAATATTTAGGATTCTTCTCTTTGCCCATCGCCATTCAAACGGTTTTCTTAAATATGGCAGTGTTAAATATACCAAAAAATCTGTTGGTAGACTAACATTCGAGGGGTACTTAAGAAATTGCAATTTCTCAACGTTTGTCTGGGATGCAGAATGTGTCAAAATTGCACGTTACTAATTTAGGAGCGTATTCTACGCTTAGCTTCCCTCGCTCGAATTACTCAATTTGCAAAAAGATGTAGTCCGCTGGGATTCGAACATTGCGCTCCCAGGCGAACATTTCGGGACCAGTTTTTAGTCCGCCGCTCGGGTCCGCCGCTTGCAGCCGCTTGAACAACTGAACCACGACTATGCTCGGGTTGTAAGAGTTTTTGCTGCTTTCTAAAGAAACCATACTATTCTGTCCCATTTGTGAATTTTGCTCTGTATCTGTTGGGTCTAATTTTTGCCAATGACAAGGCCTGAGCTATGTGTAAATTATTACTTTTATCTATTTCTCAGGTGAAGCAAAAATAAACAACGTTTAATTTTTTTAAGGTGCGGTTTCATGCAAGGTAGATATATAATCTGCATGCAACATATCGCCTTCCTCCAACAAATAATTTTTGAGTTATACCATCAACAGACAGAGAGACAAACAGACATACAGTCAAACGAAATTGAGACAACTCGGAAAGTGATTTTTTAACGATTACAGCATTTCACTCTGCTTTTAGACGAGAGAAGTAAAAATCTACGAACATTATTCCGAAATTGTGTATTAAGTGAGTACGGCAATACAAAATGGAATTGCCATGAGTAGGTTAAAAAAAATTCATGATCTGGTCCACACTCACAATGAGGTGATTCAGTTAATTAACGTAAATTAAACACAGTCTTCCTCATAACAATTAACATATATTTTTTACATACGCTACATGTTTCGGTTTATCTGTTAAACCATGTTCAGGCTAAAAGATAAAGCTTATAAAAATACGTATTTTTATAAGCTTTATCTTTAATAGTTTGAGACGCGCTAAAAGACGTCTGTGTATTGGTTACTGCGGTTTTATAGTACTACTAAGGGACTCCTCTCATTAAAGACTCGACACCTTCGTCGTCTCGTCTTGAAAAATGATTCATCCCCTAAAACTCCATTTTACTATTATCTGAAACAGTGGTTTAAAGTAGGCGTTTCGGTACTTGTTTCAGTATGGACTCTTTACAAAATAATCATAAAATGACTTTCCTGACTAGTCAGGACCTGACTCACACGGATAACTACAACTAGATGTATAAAACCAGTCATGAACAGGTCGAACGGCAGTGTATATAATATCCAGTCTCCTATATGTATCCCCATGTTTTTGCATTTATTTTTTTTCAATTAGAGATTCTTTGTAATAAGTATATATTAAAGAAAAATACAGCAGTCCTGTTTAAGTACTTAACTAACTGCTATTTTTTCTATAATGAAACACCGCTGGAGGCTGTGGTTTGAATCTGACACAAACCCCTAACCACACAAATGTTTAACAACCGCTTAATACGTATTTCCATTAAATAGCCTTGAAGAGAAGCTAACACGACAAAGATGGCTTAAGATATGCTCTTCACCAAATCACCAGTGAAAGTCAGCATTCCCGCACAATCTAAAGTTTGACCCGGAGGGCGTGCTCTAAGCGACCAAACAAATGTCACCTTTAATAGAACGTAAAGATCAGAGTGGGGAATGGGTCCTCTATCTTTGTTCAAAAGTTTATTATCATGATTCTTAAAAATGGGCCGACTTTCAAAAGAATATAGCTACTTTGTGTTGTATTGTGTTGTGCTATTTCTTCTGATACCCAACTTTCACTACACGTTCTTGCTATTAAAGTATATATTTCAGTCGTATTCGCTAATACCATACTGAATCTTTTCAATTTCAGAACCTCTAACAGTTTCTTGATATGGATGCTATTATACGCTTTATGTAACTTGATAAATACGAATTTGATATATCTGCCACTTTATCTTTTTTTCCAACATTTGTTGTAGACAAAACATATTGTCTAGTTTCATAAATGAATGAATTGGAAACAAAACGTATGCCACTTTTCAATTCATTTATTAGAAAAACCAAAGGTTTTAAGCATATTTACTATTTAATTCAAGGCGAATGTATAAATATATTCTAACAGACGACACAACGTTTCAATCGATAGTTTAAATAAAATAATAGTGGATTAGCAAAATGAATTCCTATAAATTTGAACACAGAATAGTTACGAGCCTCGGCAAATAAACCACATGAGGGATAAAAAGAAGGCAAGTGCTGAGGAGCACATTATGAAATCGCAAGATTACATTTTTAACCAATTTTTGTAGGTTATGTTGATTTTATGTCACCCATCTGTCACCCTCGAACTTCAGAGATCGTAAAAAAATCATCGCTACCTGCGACGATTTCGAAGTTCTTCACTGTCAATTTAAAAAATCACTCTTCAACTTGATATTCTAGTGTACTTTTTTTCTATGTTCAGTGTGATGTTTTTGGATGATTAGTATGATTTACAGGTAACGCATACATTGTGTTTTGACAATTTCGAGTACATGTAAATCCGGGTCCCACCAATAACTTTACAAGCACACTTTCACTAAATTTACAATTATTTAGTAAGGAAAAATAAGAAACGCCAGAAATTATTAAACATTCTTTTGTGACTTTAAACAGACATGTAAACTTAACAAAAACATGAGCGTATAAGCTGTTTCAATTGTGGTATTTCACGTAAACCAAAAATCCCATTGAATTGAAAAATAAACTGTAACAACTAACTAAATTGACTTACGCTGGTACACACAAAATGTGATTTCAGAAATGTTCCTTAATAATAAAATAAATTTGGAAAGGCTTTTCTTTATGGACTACAACTCTATTTAAGGTAAACAAAGTTGAGAGCTTATTAAATTAAAAATCTTTCAAGTGCAAAACCAAGTGACAGGAACGAGAAAATTATGAAATTAGTAAATTTATTTTCATATTTTCGAAAATTATTATAAAGACAAATGCACTGGTAGATCGTTATTAAGAAATTTGTTAAATTAAAAAAAAATAAGAACAAAAATGTTTGCTATAGTATGCATTAACTCAGCAACTTTCGACACCAATTTAATAATATTGTTACATTCAGTATGTAGTAACTAATGACAATTGCAATTACGAGCTTGCCATCAACGCAGTAATCTTGACACAGAAAGTTATTCACAGCACGTTGTTACACACATTAACTGTCAATTGCGGAGAAAATTTAAATGTGTTAACTAGTATTAGTGATTATAAACAAATTTAATGGAAATGGCGGTAAAAGGCTGCTTTGAGAATTTTACCTTGAACGAGAAAGCTATTTTTGTACTCATGACTTCAAAATTCATATTTCCCGGTCATTCCCTGTGCGCCGAAAGTTACTTTTCCCGCACTGGGGTGCTTTTTACTTCTCAACAAAAACTGGGGCAATTGTGTGTTCTTTGTACATTTTCATAATTGCCGTTCGTTGGTTTAATTGCTCTCCCAAACATCAGAGGCTCTTTAAACGTCGACAAAAGCCAACAGGTACGTAGGATACGTATAAAAGTTTAGTGATTTACGCTGTCAATTCAGTAAAGTAGTAAAACACTAAACATTTTCAATTATTCGTTACAAAAAACATTGCACCTAACTTTTTCGGGAAAATTGCCTTTGCCTTCCCGAACTTGTTAGGTAAATAAATATTACTGTAGATCATTTTAAAACAATGATCACTAAAACGATTTTCCGGCAGTGAAAGCTGGAAAGATGACGAGAAGGAAGAACTTGTAATCGCGGTAATTGGAAAACTTAAACAATCACACACAAGTGATAATAAAAAGGTCGGCTTTTAAATACAGAAAAAAAACAACTGCAACATCAAAGAAAACTTTTGCGTAAATTTCGAGATGGTCTTATAAATCCAACGAATCATTTATACGTTGTCATAGCGACGTCCAATGGATCTGATTGAGTTGGTAATCCTACTTACTTTTATAAATCTTGAAAACAAATTCAAAAGACGTTCAAAGTTTCTAGAGAAAATTCAGATATGGCTAGTGATTAGTGCCAACAAAACATATTTTATTAAGAAACACCATTATATTCAGGAGTACATATTTTGACAGGACTTGGCAACAACGCATTATGGTAATGTTATTATTGGTGTATTTGAGCGATATAATATTTGGTAGATGCATTGCACCATTAGAAAATTTAACAAATCAGTAACCGAGAAGGTTTTCCTATGAATTAAAACAGAAACAATTTGTAAAGAGCTTTACTCAGAACTTTCATCGCAAGTGGACGTTGTGACAGCAAACAATTTAAAAAATCAAATAAAAATAAGGGTAGACATATCTTAACGTTCCTAACACTACTGAAACAATAAAATAAAATACTTGATAATGCAAATTACATCATTTTTTAAATAAAAAGAATTAGCTGTGGTGAGATTAGAACTTGCAAACTAGCGCCTGCGAACGCGATTTCAATGTTCGGCCATTTGTTCCGTCCTGCCACGCGATACCGCTCCGATCTCTGCAATGCAGCTCCAATAAATGTAACGCACTTATTCGTTGCCGTTTTTTGTCTCTTACAACATTTTTCTTGTATCTGTTGGGTCCCATTTCCGTCAAGGGTAAATCGAGCTATGTGCAAAATTATATTTTCATATAAGCAATAGTTCTTGATTTAAATGAAACAGGCAGAACTTTATTTTTTTTAAGAAGCTCACCCAGTATATGTGTCACCAAAATTTTCTCGGTTTTATACCAGAAGGCATCTAATCCTCATGCAAAATATCGTCTTCCTCCAATAAATAGTTTTGAATTATACCGACAACAGGAAGACAAACAAACATACATACTGACAGACAGACAGACAAACAGAATAGAGAAAACCTGTTTTTCGTCATCTATGGACACTGAAACGTGAACGTAGGTGATTTTTTTCGCGATTATAATATATCTTCGCCTTTTAGACGAGAGAAGTAAAATATCAAAATGGGTGGAAAGCGGAGAGATTGGCAAAATTACAAAATAGAATAAACGCACCACTGCTAAAAACTTTAAAACGTTAATGGTACTAACATTATACGAAAGTTAGGCAAACAAAGATTTCGTGTGCTGATTATGTTATTTCACAGTAATCTAAATATGCTGTAGCTGGTTTAAATAATTATGAAATTTCTAAATCTGTTCACAAGCACACTTTCACTAAATTTACCATTATTTAGTAGTAGCAACTGAGAAATGTCTGCAATTAGTCAGCAGATTGCTTACTGTGAATAAATATGGAAACTTATCGATAATAAGAGTGTACTGTAGAAACTGTTTCAGTTGACCTATTTTACTGAACACAAATATTAAATTCAATTGAAAACATTTCTAGAGCTGCTATAACTAACAACTTTAGTTAATAGTCCTGGTACTTACGTTCTTTGGAATTAATTTCTGGTTTTTAGGTAATTTGCAAATAACAAGTAAAAAAGTAATGCCACTTGAATTATATCAAAATGTGGAAAATACAGGTTTAATTATTGAAATGGTTTAAGGTTTCAAAGAACCTGAATATTATTTCGAAGAAAATATATTTCAGCAATTTTTCTTGATAATCAATATTTCGATTTTTAATTATTTTTCAACTAGAAAACATTGGCGTAAAGACGTTAAAATAATACTGATAAATGCTGTATACAAATTTTCAGAAATAATTATTAGAAAAAATTAACTAGTTAACTGTTTACAAAATTAAAATAACTTTAATATTTGATAAGAATCTAAAGTAATTTTTCTATAAATTTACCCTTGATCTTATACTTAACAGCCATGATAGTTTATTTTGGTTTATATTTATAAATAATTGACACTTTCAAGAATAACGTAACAGCTAATGACAATTGCAATTGCAGCAAGTAAAACCACTACTGATTCATTTAATAAATACTATTGAATATTCTAGGAAAAGAAAGTTGTAGTATTTAATAAATTTTAAATTAAGAAATCGTATTGCCACCGATATAAAATGCTTTTTGGGGTGTTCTTAAATTTATGAATTTTTATTGCATAAATAACAAGGTCTTTTAATTTGGTTAGCTTGAAAACGCAACGTCATTAGTTCTCTATTAATCAGTTTTTTAAGTAGCACTTTTTATGGGAACTTTTAATTAAACATTTTTCCAGTGGCCCTATTTTATAATGAAGCTGTTTATATCAGAAACAGAGAGCTTGTGGGTAACGAATAATAAATATCGATTTTACGTTATGTTTTCTCTGTGATCCACCAGCAAACCCATGGAGTTGTTAACTCAAAAGCGCGGTGTCGACTGCCATAATGCCTTCAGAATATTAATCCTGGTAATTAAAACACAATTTCGGGACACAATGAAAAACCGATCTCGGCATAAAACAAACTCCGCCGACTCGCTACCACTTAATAAGAATTGTAAATTCATCTTGAGCAAGCCCTAATTAGATTTGCATTATGAATTTTAAAAAATAATTTCCTGTCGCTAATAAAATCATTCTTCTTAATAAGCGCCGACCCGCTTGTTACAGGAAGAATCGGAGTTTTCCCTTGCTCATTAGGCTCGCGCCATTAGCTTTTAGCAAAATTCCCCTGGCGAAAAAAAACTGTCAAGGTCGAAGAAATGGTGATAAAAATTACGATTGTCCCTGGGGACGACGACGAAATTTTAAGTGAGTGAAAAGTTGCCCAAAACGCCCCAGGTGTGAGTTTTCCTCACTCCAAAATTAGGCCCCAACAATGCAAAAAAGCGAAAGGGCAAATTACCTGTTGTTCTGAGCAAGTTTCGCGCGTCTACGTCGAACAGCGCGCGGGTGTGCGATGTTCACTGAGTCGCGGCGGCAACACAACTACCCCATTAGTACGGGGGGTTGCCACATAACCCTCCGGGCGCATTCGTACTAAAACCGGTGATCCGATGCCTGTTAAAATGCCTTTATTAGCGATTAAATAAATGTTTTTCGAAGCGGCGCTCATATCGCTCATTGCGTGAATACTCAATAATACACCCACCCCCAATACCGAAATATTTTTGTTGCTTTCAACTACTACGGCTTTCTGCCATTGGAAAACGCGCAAACTTGAACAATAGGGTTTTTTATGTTATTTTTTCATGTTAACCTTTTTTTCACTATTGCATTTTGAAACAATTTATCTAAAATGTTAATATCGCATCGGTAGAATGGTTTCAGTGGTTTTCTTGTAAAAACATATTTGTTTCTTAATCCTTAGTGACGCCATGACTCTCATAATTATGGGTTAAAACAAGTTTTTTCCAACTCTGCATTTTACACCTTTGTTCTTTTTATCGGGTAACTAGGAAGCTGATTGTACCCATCAAAACGAACAGAGCTGGACCTAGCGCTGAGCGCAAGCAATATTTTAACGCCCCTAGCATACAATCTCTCCCATTTTCTCCCGTCAAAGAATTCATTATTTAGCCCTTAGTTGGTCGCTGTATACTGCGATGGTTCTGTGTTTTGAAAATGAATGCTAATTGAGTAATTACATTAATAGATGGGGTTGCCCTTGTTGAGATTTACTACAGTGCCTTTATAATAAACAGTGGCGACAATGGGGTGTCCTATTTTTGATTGGCTCTCTAGATCACGTGGTTTTAGCCGCCATGTTTATGCTAAATCACCTGTGGTTCGTGTTATACTTTTGGCAGTACTGAAGTGTATTGTCAGTCTATGTCAAATTCGAGGTTAGCAGGTTCGGTTTTGCGTCAGTTTTGACACAAACTGACGCAAATCTTAACCTGCAAATCTCAAATGTTTTCAGTACTGCCAAACGTAAAACACGTATCACACAGTCGACTCTGATTACGGATTTAAATAAACACCCGTTAGAAATTTGCCAAAATATGGCGGCGGGGGTGTGGCTTAGTTGTATTGTCGCCACTGTCTATATAAAGGCACTGTAAGATTTACTAGCTCATTAATAATAAATTTTCGTTAATGTCATTTTATTTCGTTTATATCTAATAAATAAAGCTAATACTAAGAATCTTAGTTCAGAATGGAACTAAAATTACTCTATTTCATTTCATTAGAAAGTGACGATGACCCAATTCGTTTTCTATTCATTCTCATAACTTGGTAGGTAGTTCAACGAAGCATTAAATGGATGCAAAAACAGCCGGCTGACCTGAAAGAAAAGTGAATAAGTTTAAAGTACAATGAAATTAAAAAAAGAAGAAGTGAAGGTGGAACTTGCTTGCACAAGATAGTAATGGTGTTAAGTCATTTTGCTGTTTCAGATGCTTAATTGCATTTCACGCCGTTAGTTAGGTCTTTTTGGTATTTTGAATAGCCGCCTAAGCTTAGAGCAGCGCGCCCGTATGCTAAGCCCTTTTAGCTCTTTATTTGGCTCCATCGCCTAATTCCAGAATCACGATTTCGCACATAGTTAGCCTAAAAAGCAGTATTTGTCGTCGGTTGGAGCTCTCGTTTGATGGCGTTTTTCTGAATTCTGAATAGCACGCTGTGGCGGCGTGATACCAGCGTGGCCCGGATTGGTTGGTTTCATTTCATCGCCTTGCGATTCGCTGTGGTTTAGTCACGTGGGGGACGCGGCCAAGGGGACCTTTTGCCAACGCTTCCCTCGTGGCATTCAGCCGAGAGCCGTCGTTAAAACAAGAGGTCGGATAGTGTATGTGAGTTCGTGCGGCGCTCCCGCCATCATGGCGGGGGCGTCAGTCGTTTTCCCGTCGGGTGCTGCTTCAGCAGTTATGTTGCGGGCGTTTTCGCCTTGAAGGCAGTCTTCCAGAGCCCGTGGCAGAGAGCGCTTGTGTGTGGTGGTGGTGATTCGAAATTTGTCGAGTGATCTTCGGCGTAACGTGGGTGTTTTGGAGCCCAGTTCCTGCTACTATTAGTGAGGGGTCGTGCCCCCTTCATCTCGACCTACGAGGATTTGGTTCAGCAGAACGAGTGAGGCCCCATTATTTTCGTCGTCCCGTTGTACGCGTCTTGACGCGTCTCCCGTCGCCATTGAGGCGGTTATGCATTCACCCCCTTTCGCCGTTGTAACACCGAAGGTACCTACCACCTACGATTGCAGCTCGTCGCAACTCAGCTGTACCAGGCTCCCTCGCCGCCCACGCATTAAGGTATGTGCCTTTAACCTGATTACCGCTGTGAACGCGAGTGTTACTCATTACTACTCATTATTACGCTAGTGTATTCATTCAGATTGCAGACAGTTCGTGCCGTGAAGGCTAATGTAAATCGTCGCTGCCCTTGCATAAAGCAACGTGTATCTTTGTACCTATTCATTACTACGCTAGTGTATTCATTCAGACTGCAGACAGTTCAGGCCGTGAAGGCTAATGTAAATCGTCGCTGCCCTTGCATAAGGCAATGTGTATCTTTGTACCTATTATTGCTGTTCACTAATGTTCAACATCTGTCGTTAAGCTTAGAGCGCGCGTGCCAGCTGGTGCCCTTAATTATAGAGTAAGGTTAGATACAGGGCGACGCATTCTGCTACCCCATTGTAACTCAAAGTGAAATATATGATTGGTTAGTTAAGGGAACTATTGTTTGTTTCGGTTTGTGCATGTTCTGTTACAGAAAGACGCCCCTTTATTGTACGAATTATTGTACGACGGAACGAGGAAGCTGTGAGCGTGCAGGTGAGTGGGACGGCTGCGTAGTCGTGGTCGGATGGACACCTAATCACAATCCTTGCTTAAGGCAATCCCGAAGTTGTTGTTTGACCTTGCAACTCTTAAATAATCTTATTGGCGGAGTATTTTTGCATGCTTCGCTCCCGTCTAACCGTCCAGGCCCGGTTAGCCGGGTTACGACAGGCTTGGTGGCGCCCTCATAATTTCGACATACCCTGTATATATTATGCCACAACGCGCTTGCCCAGAACGTATCGTGTGACTCACGCCCGACTCCCTGAGCGTTCCAGCCGTGGCCTATTAGCCTATTTCGAACCGATTTCAGGGCAAGTGTGTCATGTTTTCAGGACTGATTCCGTGGTGCGATGCTCACCTTGGGTGGGTGTCGTAAAGTCCTTTTTATACCGTAACAGGCTAATTTTGGCGGCCCAATCGCGTGGGGCTTGTGGTTTGTTGTTGTTGTTGGACGGTAGTAGTCTCGTTAAGCCCACCCGTCGTACGTCTTAATTTTGGCTTCCCAACGTGTGGGCCTGTTCTTTTCCGATATTCGTCTTCTCGTCAAGCCCCTTCGTTGTACGTCTTAATTTTGGTTCCCTAACGTGGGGTTGTGTCTGTTTGGTTCTGTCGTCAAGCCACCCGTTGTGCCTTGATTTTGGCTATTCCAACGTTTGGAGCCTATTGGTGCACGACAACGCTCGACCTCATTTTGGGGTTTTCTTTTTTTTGCGCTGTGTGTCTTAATTTTGGCGCTGTGTGTCTTAATTTTGGCGCGATAACGTGGGACGTTGATGTTCATTGTTGTCTGTTATCATTTATATTGTTGTCACAAATGTTTTTTTCGTCGTTTCGAAGTGGTATGGACTGGTAAACCCGTTTTTTTTCTTAGTAGAATATTTTACCGAGCTTTTCTTGTTTTCTATTTGTCTTTTCCTGTTTTCTTCTGTTTTCTATATGTCTTTTCTTGTCTTTTCCTGTTCTTAGTTTATTTTCATTAGTTTTCTTGACCGTGTATATGTTTCTTCTTAGTTGTCATTTGTCTTTACGTTTCTTTTCTTGTTTTCTATATGTTTTTTTTCTTGTCTTTTCTTATTTTCTATTTGTAGTTTTGTGTTTTCTTGTTGTTTATCGCCTTTTTGAGTTTTCTTTTTGTGTTTTTCCATGTCTTTTTATATTTTGAGTATCTTTTCCGTCATTTTTACCGTTGTTTCTTGTTTTTCTTAGCCAGTTCATACTACCGAGATCTCTCGTTGCATTTAGTGCAGATTTTATCCCGTATTAGTTGGATTTAGTACCAGATGTCGTTGAGTGAAGGTACCGACCTTGTTTTTTTTAAGTCTTTTCGAAGGCTTAGTTGGGAGTTTCGATTCCCTGTCGTTTACATTGTTTAGCCTTGGGCTAAGTTGACACTTTTGTTGTACCGAACTGACGTTTACCGATTTTGACGTTTTTTCTCTCTATCGTTTGGTGTTGTACCGAGTTGATTTTTGGTAAGCAGGTTGGAATTCATTTTCACCTTCATTACCGTGTCTTGGTTTGTTGATAAGTTTTGGTGTGTTGTTGGTGTGCTTGGGGAGATTCGCTCGTGCGGTTATTACGTCCCTCAGGCCATCTTCTTAGGTGGTTTAGTGTAGTTATTTTCGTTGGCCTTTATCCCATTCTCATTATTATCATGTACCGCCCAACCTGGTTTACCGACTTCTTCGTGGACACCCCTAACAGTTATCGCAGTGTTTTGTACACTTACCGTTAGCATTTAACGAGTCTTTACCGCTGGTCGGAATGTTTCGTACTTGTTGACGTTTTGTTGTCATTTACCGTACCGTTTTTGTCTGATGACGTCATGTTGTCAAGTATCGTGTTCTTTGTGAACAGTTTCGTTGAAGCTTCTGAGCTTTGTGTGGCGGCAGTGCACGGCTGTCCGCATGAGGTTTCTTAAGTGTAAAGTGTTTGAGTATTTAAAGGTTTTTGACTTTTTTTTTTGTAGTAATGCCCTGTTGATTTCGTGGCCTAGCGCTCTTTTACCGTACCGTTGGCCGTCGCCATTTTCAACCACCTGTGTGGGATTACATAAAGAGAGCGTGTTTCTGGTCATTTTGTTTCGTGCGGACCCTGTCGTAATAAGGTAGTCCCTTTGGGCCGCATGGATTTCTGAAAAGGATTTATTGGGCATGCGTCATCGAACGCCTACACCCTTGGAGACTTGGTTCGTCCGGATTTTCTTTTGGTGTTCGGTGTTGGAGTCACTTTCGAGCTCGCGCTTTGCGGTTTAATAGTCGACTTGGCTCCGGCATCGGCATCGATTGAGGATTTCGGTGGACTGAGTTTTTCCTATCACTGATTATGACTATTTTTGACAGTTTCTGTCACAACCATTTCCCTTTTTTTTTGGTGGTTCATCCTCTTCTCTTGGGTACTCATACCAGTTGTGGGATCCACACAATGCGCCGATCTCGTGACGCGCAGCGTGCCCTCTTCAGGTAACCCTTGGGTGGGACTTTGGACTTCCATTTCTATACCCCCCCCTCCCTGTGTTCTTTTGGAACGGTTGGTCGGAAGTGTCCACAGGTGTAAGACTTATTTGTACCCCATTTAGACCCATATTTTGTACCCGATTGTGACCCAATTTACGTATTTTCTACTGGCGTATCCAGTCTTTTTTCTTCCTCTTCTCTCTTCCCACCTTTGCACCCTATCTGGTGGCCAGTGTGCGTAATCCCTTTGGGGGTGCACTCTATCGTATCGAATGTTTTTTTTTGTTTCGTTTGTTTTTCGTTGTTGCGTTTTCGTTTGAGTTCTCGTTACGTTGTCGCAAAATGCCTCGTTGTTTTATAAGAGACTTCGGGGAACTCTCTTTCAAGTAAGGGGAGTGTTAAGTCATTTTGCTGTTTCAGATGCTTAATTGCATTTCACGCCGTTAGTTAGGTCTTTTGGTATTTTGAATAGCCGCCTAAGCTTAGAGCAGCGCGCCCGTATGCTAAGCCCTTTTAGCTCTTTATTTGGCTCCATCGCCTAATTCCAGAATCACGATTTCGCACATAGTTAGCCTAAAAAGCAGTATTTGTCGTCGGTTGGAGCTCTCGTTTGATGGCGTTTTTCTGAATTCTGAATAGCACGCTGTGGCGGCGTGATACCAGCGTGGCCCGCATTGGTTTGTTTCATTTAGCACGCTGTGGCGGCGTGATACCAGCGTGGCCCGGATTGGTTGGTTTCATTTCATCGCCTTGCGATTCGCTGTGGTTTAGTCACGTGGGGGACGCGGCCAAGGGGACCTTTTGCCAACGCTTCCCTCGTGGCATTCAGCCGAGAGCCGTCGTTAAAACAAGAGGTCGGATAGTGTATGTGAGTTCGTGCGGCGCTCCCGCCATCATGGCGGGGGCGTCAGTCGTTTTCCCCGTCGGGTGCTGCTTCAGCAGTTATGTTGCGGGCGTTTTCGCCTTGAAGGCAGTCTTCCAGAGCCCGTGGCAGAGAGCGCTTGTGTGTGGTGGTGGTGATTCGAAATTTGTCGAGTGATCTTCGGCGTAACGTGGGTGTTTTGGAGCCCAGTTCCTGCTACTATTAGTGAGGGGTCGTGCCCCCTTCATCTCGACCTACGAGGATTTGGTTCAGCAGAACGAGTGAGGCCCCATTATTTTCGTCGTCCCGTTGTACGCGTCTTGACGCGTCTCCCGTCGCCATTGAGGCGGTTATGCATTCACCCCCTTTCGCCGTTGTAACACCGAAGGTACCTACCACCTACGATTGCAGCTCGTCGCAACTCAGCTGTACCAGGCTCCCTCGCCGCCCACGCATTAAGGTATGTGCCTTTAACCTGATTACCGCTGTGAACGCGAGTGTTACTCATTACTACTCATTATTACGCTAGTGTATTCATTCAGATTGCAGACAGTTCGTGCCGTGAAGGCTAATGTAAATCGTCGCTGCCCTTGCATAAGGCAACGTGTATCTTTGTACCTATTCATTATTACGCTAGTGTATTCATTCAGACTGCAGACAGTTCAGGCCGTGAAGGCTAATGTAAATCGTCGCTGCCCTTGCATAAGGCAATGTGTATCTTTGTACCTATTATTGCTGTTCACTAATGTTCAACATCTGTCGTTAAGCTTAGAGCGCGCGTGCCAGCTGGTGCCCTTAAGAGTAAGGTTAGATACAGGGCGACGCATTCTGCTACCCCATTGTAACTCAAAGTGAAATATATGATTGGTTAGTTAAGGGAACTATTGTTTGTTTCGGTTTGTGCATGTTCTGTTACAGAAAGACGCCCCTTTATTGTACGAATTATTGTACGACGGAACGAGGAAGCTGTGAGCGTGCAGGTGAGTGGGACGGCTGCGTAGTCGTGGTCGGATGGACACCTAATCACAATCCTTGCTTAAGGCAATCCCGAAGTTGTTGTTTGACCTTGCAACTCTTAAATAATCTTATTGGCGGAGTATTTTTGCATGCTTCGCTCCCGTCTAACCGTCCAGGCCCGGTTAGCCGGGTTACGACAGGCTTGGTGGCGCCCTCATAATTTCGACATACCCTGTATATATTATGCCACAACGCGCTTGCCCAGAACGTATCGTGTGACTCACGCCCGACTCCCTGAGCGTTCCAGCCGTGGCCTATTAGCCTATTTCGAACCGATTTCAGGGCAAGTGTGTCATGTTTTCAGGACTGATTCCGTGGTGCGATGCTCACCTTGGGTGGGTGTCGTAAAGTCCTTTTTATACCGTAACAATGGATATGAAAGAAGCTCAGGCATGTTGACTTTTAATATGCAGAAGCGAACAGAAATGTCGAGATTTATAAACAGTGTGGAGATGTGCTACGTTTGAAATTGAGAATGGCCGATAAACTTGTTTTGGACTGTGAATAGAAGTTGAGATGTGAATTCTGAAGAAAACTTCTATTTTAATATCTATTAAGGTTTTTTAATTAGTACGTCAATTTATTTTTTAAGGTGTCAAAATTGAGACAATAAATAAGATTTGATAGTAACTACCCTAGACGCTTAGTAAGTATTTCTAATAAGGAATAGAAATACACATATTTTTGATATGTTCCAATAAATTATATTGTATTCTATCATAAATGATTAAAAAATTGCCTATTAAAGTCAAGTTTAATAAATAACCTGTTATAGTTTGCGACGTACCTGATTATTCGAGTGTTAGAATCCTTGAGTATGATGGAAATATGATGGATCTATATAAATTGAACCATTAGCTGTAGAAGAGAACCTCTAAGTGACAGAGATCGTCATAACAAGGTTAGAGCAATATTGTATGTGAAAGACTAAATTAAAATGCTTCTGAAAGAAAAGATTTATGCTGAACAAACTAAACCACGTATAGCCTAATTAATAATTGCCTGAAATAAACTGAGAAGTGATGTTTACAAAAGGTATTGAATTATGAACTTAAGTAAACTGTCAACGTATACCTTATACTAAAGAGATGTATATAACCGGTATTGTATTTAAACGAAAAGTGTTCTTACAAATCTATTGCAATTATAATGCATGTCCCAACCTGAGTAAACAAGTTCTATGTTTAAAAATCAACTACTGAGCTAGGTAAAATGACTTAACAAAACATAATTGGCACACCGGATAATTAAATAAAATTTATATTTTAGGTCAATCTGACGTTTAATTGAGGAAAGATCTAAGCAAGCTTATGTGAAAAGTAACTTTGAAAACTAAAAAACAAGGAAATAAAATCTATTTATATATTCACAAGAAGATCATTGCAGTACTTTTTCTTCTTCCTCTTATGTTAGGTCAGCGTCCTGTTTAGTTCCACAAAGTCGTGGTTCTATGAGCTCCCTTTGTTCTTGAGCCGGGCAGGTGACTAGCCTTGCCTGTCGAAATCGAGTAAGAGTTCCCTTGTTAGGTGTTGATGACTAACACAGGTTTAGCGTGATATCCCAGAAGCGTACGATTGTTAAAATCCTTCTACAGTCGCCGGGAAGCAAGTCCGGGTCATCCGCTCACCGCAATACCTTGTCATTTAATTAATCGTAGAGTGTATTTTCTACAGTGTGCTTAATTAACACTAATTTTAAGTTGAAATATACTGTTATAGTCTTGGTACAGGGGTTTAAAATCAGATTAATAAGGTTAAAAGAATACAGTATTAAAAATTACAAATATGCATTTAAGTATGAAATGGATATCAAAATTATTAAAATGTATTTGGTAAAGAAAGGAAATAGCATTTAAAATTCAATTGAATGAAGCTACATAAAAAACAGTAAGATTTTAACATAATTGAATTTATCCGAAATGAAAAAGGGAATTAATGGCAAATACCTTTTCGAGACATACCATTTAACATAGTGGGCATGAGGCAAATATAATAAAGTTTTTATAGTGTGTTTGCCTATGAAATATATGCTAAACTAAATCGCTAAGGAGATTTATTATTATTTATGAATATGTAAAAATAATTTAATACAAAAATAATTTGTAAGCGTTTGAAATTATGAAAATAAACCCTTTATAAAAGTTTTAAAAAGCTATTTGGAATATAAAAGGGTTATAAATTAAATTAAAATTGGCGTGGTGTAAATAAAAGCTAAAAACTTCAAAAGATTAAAAGATGTGAAGAAGAAGAGGATTAAAATAAATGGATGTGGTGAGAAAGCCTAAGTAATAAAGTTATAATCTACAAAAGCAAAGTTTTGGAAGGAGATGTTGAACTGAATTTATTGTAAAATTACATTGCATCACATGATTTGGATAACAAGAAAAGGCTTTTACTGGAAGTGGCTTACATCAAGATCATTAGCAGAGTGAGCGTTTTATGGGTTGGATAGGAGGTTTTCATCTAAAAGAGTTCTAATTCGGCAAGCTTGTCATTGAAGTGACATCTTATAACTTGCATCTAGTCGAGGTTCGTGATACCAGGTCGTCGGAGGCTTGAGGATTTTGGTAGGATGACGTGGATGGTTTTTGCTGATGCCATTGCTGCTAGAGAGGGTTGGTAGGTGCCTTGTCGTACCAGGAAGTTTTTGAGGATCCAGGTGTGTTTTGTGGCGGAGTTCGTGCAGGCATTGTTTCTGGAAATTGGGAGATCTTGGTGAGGTTGCTGTAGGCGTTCGAGGAAAGTGTCAAGTCCAATAACAGGTGACAGGATACAGATATTGAAACTATAAAGAAGCCGACCTGCGATTAATTAATAAAATTGATCGATGGTAGTAAAAATCGCAGATTAACCCCCCTACAGTTTATACACCACGGCAGCTCTGAAAAACTCTTTACTTACCGCAATGGCCCTAGCTAACTCAAATATCGGCGGCCTTAGATCGTAGGTTCAAATCATCAGCTATGTACCCTGGAATGTCTTCAAAAAGGAAAGGAAATGGGAATGGAAATGGGCGCCAGAAATCAAAAGATAATAAGAAAAATAAACTACAAGTGACTAGCGTTTAATTAATAAGCAATAATAGAAAAGTCTTGAAATGTTAGTAGTAAATTATCAGAATAATTAAACTGCAAACAATTTTATAACAACATTGTGTACGTGAACTGAAGGTTGCTACACGCATAAAATTAAAAACCCCTTTCGGGTTATTTTAATAACTCTAAATTCAAATTATTCATGGAATATGCATACCTCAATTATTTAATAATATACCTTCTGTTTAGGCTATTGAAATAAAAAAGCGTGACTGTACCTTTTACAGAGGGTCGAAATACACATCAAAATAGCAACTTTAAATACAGCATAATTAAATATAAGTATAAAAATCTAAATATTAAAATAAGAGTATGTATGAAATTGAATGTTACATTACATGTTAATAATTGCGGAACGTATGCATTTAAATTTTAAATATTTACGGTTTTAGAATGTATAAATGTAAAATACAGGTATTGAAGATACGATATATCTCGGAATAGCACTAACTAACCTCAAAACATAAGCTGGACGTAAACGGCAACAACCCTTGTTGAAATCGCCATGGATGCGCCGAAAATTGCTTCGAAGCATCTCCAAGAGGCGGCAAATACGCCGAACCCAGCAGGTGTCGAAAGTGCGATGAGGTTAGCGACTTGGCCTCCGAGATAAAATCGTGGTTGAAACTGATAATTAAGAGCTAAGAAAAATATAATTACTATGGAGATAATAAGACCGAAAAGCGCAATCGTACCTGATCATAATCAGCCCTTAGGAAACACACTGCTCATTAAAATTGGTTGAGCGCACGTAATTTGACATAATTAAAATCAAACCTCAGCCGCGCCGGTATCGGCGGGCTCAAGCGAAGACAACAAGTGCCAGGTACGAAAATTTCGAGCCCACAGCAAGACTCGGACTCTGATAAGAGATAGCGGAGATCGAGAGGGCATCGTGCAAACGAAAGGAACTTGATCCAAGTATAAAATACGCTGCTTTGGAAAATAGAAGAATTTGAAATGCAAAAGGATTCATAATTCAACTAAAAATATACAGGTTAAGCCTGAAATAATTGGATAAATGGCGAAACAATTAGGCTAAGCCAAAAAATTGTTTCACTATTTAAATAAACACTGAAAAAAATATAGAAAGAGTGAAGTGGGGTAATTATAATTAAGGGAGTACTTACCATTTGATATAGTTGAATGACAAAAATGTAACGAGAAAGTATTTGTAATTAATTTTGCACTAAAATAATTTGAAGTGTCAGGTGACAGACGTACGAGTTGTCATAAAATAATAAAATCAAATTTCAGACTAGAATCAGTCTAGATTATAAAGAATCCGACTTCCTACATCACAACCATGCATAATACTGTTACTCAGTGTTGATCTGGTTTTCTATTAATTAAAAAAAAGAAGAAGAATGCGACCCATAATTATAAAAGGGCAAATGAGTTAATTAAAATTACATTTTAAAAAGAATTGATTGATAATAAACTAAAGTAAGGTTTAAGTCAATTATAACATAATCACAACATCACAACAATACATTTTCTGAATTTAGTGTCTCTAAACAAGTAAAAATTATTAAGTAACCAACGACTTCCGAGATTCGACCATGTCATTATTGAGGGCGGAGAACTTAACTTTTGGTCCACTTTCATAAGGGGGCTCATTATTTTGGAAACGCTTCGCTACGAGTTTTTAAAACTTGTACACGTGTGACAAAATAATGTATTATGCAACTTGTTTTTAATATACGCACTATGATAAATTCTTGAAAAATATGAACATTTTTTCACACAATTCAAATATAAGTAATGGCAACAATATGGTGATAGATCGCATACATTAAAATTAAATGACTAAATCAATATTTATTATTAATATTATTCGATGCCTTTACATTAAGTATGTCAACTGGTTACTTCCTACTTTTGTAACCTTCTTTAGTGCACATCTAACATTAACTAAATAAATATTTTACATCTATATGAACGCGTTTACAGCCCGAAATGAAGGTCTTCAATTGTCTACCTTGAATTCTTATATAGGTACTTTATTCTTTATAAAGACTGTGTGTAAGATTATCTTGAACATACGTATATGTGTTTTCAAATCGAATATTTACTAAACTAGTTCACATAGCAATGGTAGTGTTATTTGAAGGCACTTCAGCTTGCTGATTCCACTTCCCACAAAATTAAGCAAAGGCATGTGATCTGATACGTCTACAGCAAAGGGTTATAATACAGATAATATTGCAATCTTTGAAGCGGAGTTTTAAAATGTATGAGATGCTCGGAGAAATTTTGATGAAAAGCTAGTAGATTCAAACTACGTTCTTTCTAGACGCCTAGAAAATTTGCACGGTCTTTGTATTCAATGTATGAGTTTATTCCATGCACCATCATTATAACACCCCATTTTCTGAATCTGACATAAGGTTCGTAAATTCTAAATAGAAATCATATTCGTCCACTTCATTCATCTTTCTTCTATAAATTTTTATGGCTTCTGGCCAACAAATGCTAACCTAGTTACTTTTGGTCTTATTCCACTTTTTACGATAATCCATTTGATCAGTTTCAACAAAATTAGTCGCTGTTAAGACAAACTATTTAGTTATTTCGATAGTCTTTACTAATTAATCGCAATTCAAGTCTTTGCACCCATGTAAAGCTGAGTTAGCAAAACGTTGTAATCTAATTGCTCCAACATTAAAAATGAAATTTTCTTGAAAAAATCCGAATAGAAGCTAAGTAGGTAGATACTACAGTAATTGTCGGAAAACTACCGCGGATTTTAAAAACGATTCTTTGAAATGTGAATCATCATACCTGCTGCACTTCCAAAATTTTAATGCACATGATTTAGTTGTGTAGTTTCACCTTCATATACCTACCAATAAGTTATATACACGCCCGCAGCAGTTGAAGATTACATGAATTCAGTTTTTCGGTATGTGCAGTAAGTCAATTGTATTGAAAATATAAACGCTCGTGAAATTTACATCAGCAACTATTAACAAGCTAATATTCAACCCAGGAGTTTGCAGCCAAAAACTTCCTATGGATCATGTAGTGCGGTCAGTGCACTTCAACATATCTGCTTCACAAATGCTCATAAACCGTTAAACCTCAGCAAAGCCATTCCATAATTTGCACAACTAATCTACATTTTGATGCTTCAATTTCACCATGCTCATGCTGCACACGGCACACTTCAGAAAATTCTAAACAAGTAGTGGAGTTGAGTCAAATCTCATATTCATCCAGCTCTCCTGGTTTAATTTTAATTCAAATTGCCTTAGTCTGTCTCATTGGTTTAAAAAGACAACTTATAATTTAATTATACATACCGCGTGGCTACACAAAAATGCGTCCTGTTTGACAGTTGATAGCTTCTGACAGATAATCTTAATTCGTTTCCAGTTACAGAAAAAATAATGCAAAACAAGTATTTCAAACGAAAAACATTTATTGATGAAAATAAGTCAACAATTGAAACGAAAAAGTGGATAACGAAAAGTTTCCTTTTGCAAATTAATTTTAAACATTTTCAAAACTGTACTGGATTTGCTCGCTATTATGAAGGCTGACAGTCATTAATCTGGATTTGAACTGAACTCCTAATTAAATCAACAGAAACGTCTGGTCTCCACCATTCTGTTACGAAATCGTATGTTTTCATACAGCTCTTTTTTCCCTTCAGAAACTTTTTCTTCGAGAGCATTCCATATTGATAAATCTAAACGATTGCCACCTAGAGCACTGTCTTGGACCATGTACCCACATGGTACAAGTAATTAATAAAATAATTTGGCATATCAACTGACTCTGTTTAATACTATTAAGATATTCATTTGTTTTAAAATTTGTATACACTTAAAATGCTATTTATTGGCCCCGGAAAACCGAATTAGAGAATTTAAAATTCTTAACTTCGTTGTTTTCCAGAATTGAGGAGTATCCATTGCATCCATATTTGTGGTTCTAGGTAAATTGCTCGAATGCAATTGCTCGAAAACGAATTGCTCGAAATCAGTTGCCCGAAAGTCAATTGCTCGAATTGACTTTGCTCAAATTCCAAGTTTCTCGAACAGTAATTTCTCGATTATCTATTGCTCGAAAAAAATAAAGTTGTGAAATAGCCCTAACTTGAATCAGTTAATATCAAATATTAACAAAAAAACGCAAATTGCAAATTATAACCTTTATTAATAAAAAGTAGGTATAAGTATGTGATTAAGTTAAAAATTAGAAAAACCAAATATTATATGTTTTTAATATGATATTTTATGTGCTATTCCACAGACATAATCATATATATTTCTGTCGCGTCCATAATTATTCACAAATCTTAAAAGTCTCTGTGCACTATCACGATATATTCTTCGACTTATGGTGTGTTGTTGACCGCTGACATATTGTCTACCCGTAATAAATTCGTTCAAACTCTGCTCCCTCTTTAACGCCGAAATAAATTTCCAGATATTAAGACCACATATATATTCGAGGAAAACATTTTCGAGAAATTGCAGTTCGATGAACTTGTATTTCGAAAAAAGTTCCATTCGAGCAATTTGATTTTCGAGCAATTGATTTCGAGCAATTACATTCGAGGAATTTGCCGAAGACGCATATTTGTTACCTCGATATTTTCATTACAAATAAAAAATATTGGCCCTCAATGAAGACGCATTTCCTGTAGCCACCCGGTATACAGTGTTAAGTAAATTTCAACTTTTGTAGCATTTGTTCTGTTACACGTGTTCAAGCAATCGCTCTCTCATAAATTATTCAAACTGACAGGCGCAAAAGTCTGCAGTTGCGGTTCAATCCGCTCCAAAGACCAGCTGCTGCCTCATAAATTAGTCAAAAGTAAATTCAACATTAAGATAGGGGCTAGAGAACACACACATTGAGCAGATAATTTTGAGATGTCAATCAAAACGCTCGTTAGGCCATTCAAAAGGCTGTAAAAGTAATTTTAAGATTGATATATAAGCATAAAATTAACACGTGTTCAGCAGTAAATTCCTTCTCGCACAAAATCAGTCAGCTAATGACCTTACACAATAAATAGCATGCACAATTGTTAAGCCAATAGCAGCAAACATCTAATTGTTTCCCCGCTACAACGCTTTCAGATCTTTTAAAAGGGTCTTGCTTACTTTCCTGCAGGGACAGTTTCTTCAGTTGTCGTAGCGAAGCAAGCCGCGTAGGTTGGTGCCGAATTGTTGCGTGTTTTTACCACGACCGACGCTTCTAATTTCCGTAAATATTTCCTCAATCCGCTCTGCGAGATTTAATTTACGGAATCTGATTTGAGTCATTTAACCTAAAGTGTTTACCGGATTTTCGTCTCGTCATATCGACGCACTCCGAAATTTTCCTGCACAAGGGACCAGCACGAAGATCAAGTTCTCGCACTACAACATTCATCTTATGCATTCCGTGTTATAGATTTTCCCCCGGGCTCTTCTGTAGCACTGTAGCGACTCGTCCAAGCGCATTTCCTGAGGGACTTCATGGACCTCAAGCCCCAGCAAAGATCTTCGAAGGTATTGTGTAAAATTTATATTAATGTTGACGCCCATTATTTTCGCTAAATGAAATAGTGTGGCGGAAGGGAATTAAGTGATGCACGTTTAAAAGATCTTACATAGCGTTCAGATAACGGCTAAATAGTCATTATCATTTGACAAATCTATAATCCTGTATATAGTTAAATTAAGAACACTGAATGAGAACATTATCCTCATTATCATTTCACAAATTCATAACTCTGTATATAGTTAAATTTAGAATACCGAATGAGAATATTATCGTCAGTATCTTTTCACGAATTCATAATCCTGTAAATAGTTGAACTAAGATTACCGAAGGAAAATATTATTTAGCAGTTTGTAAAACACCATGACGTCTTGTAGGACTTAGAATTCAAGTAATCAAATCAGATTATTTCATTGTATATAATAATTTTGTGTTTGATGTTAATATATTGAATTTTAATTATTCTATGTTTTCTTGGATTTTTAATTATTCTATGTTTTCTTGGATTTGACGGTTGCTGCATGCGTTCTTTCCTATATTGAAGTGTAAAAAGTATAGCTGTAAAAAATCACTTAAGGTAAGTTCCATCCGGAATAGCGCAAGGAAGGACGTTGCTGCAGCCGTATCAACAACACACCTACGGGCGATTTTCTCTTTCCACTTTTAAGAAATCGCTCAGTATTATTACTATTCCAAGTGGTGGTACCTAGGCATTTCATCCCTTTTCAGTTACCGAGCCCTGCCCGGTGTAAAGCACAGTCCCGAAATAACCTACGCCCTTGCGACTACCTGCCGGCAAACCTTTTTTATTACAACCATTCCGGGCGGGCTGGGCTTATAATCACCCAATATTGTCGTAATCTATCGCGTTATAACAGTTCCTAAACAACAATAAAATCTAATGAATGAAAACTGTTGGACGAAGAAGAACGTCCTGGCCAAATTTGCGCAAATGATATAAAAAACTAGAGAGAACAAGAAAAAGAAGAAGAAGAAAACAAATCAATTAAGGAACTTTAGCCAATTATTTTCATAGCCTTATATTCTTACATGTCAACCATCGCATTTTCACAACTTCTACGTAGGTTTTCAGGCCAGAATAATTGTAATTTAACAAATGGTTGCCAACTTGTTTGACGCTTGGCCTATCAAAACTAGATTCCAGGGTAGCCACGTTTTTCTGCATTATCATATTGACACCTCTAAGACTTTTCACCACGTTAAATTACAGTAATTAGCTATAGGCATTTCAATTCTAATGGCATTTCCCCAGTGTGCAATTTGTGATTTCTAGGAATTTTGGGCAGGTAATATAATACCTGAATTTTGGATTTCTTTTGAATGTACGTGAGGGTTTCCTCTAGTCAATCATAGCGACTGGAGCTGGAACTGTGTAAATAATTTCTAAAACAAGCTGCAATATCGTAATTTCTTACATGGTTAAACGATATTTATGACACTAACACAATGTAAAAGACATGAATATGCTAAAATAATTCTGAAACTCACAGAGATTCAATTTTACCTGCAGCGACTTTCGCTTCAGCTTACTGCATTTTTGGGAAGAGGGGGTTTGATAACGATAAAATTGTGGGTGTACGAAAATGAAAAAAGATAATTTTTCGAAAAAAACTGCTATGCAAGTAACTCTCTAGTTAGGTACTTACTCGATTATTCAATTTTTAGTACTTCAAGCTTAACCTAGTTAAGCTAACACGAAAACATGCAATACCCGAAAGGTTTAAGTTAGTTAAATGCAATATCTGAAAAGGTTTATCAAGCGATTGATTCAATAAGTTTCCAGTAGGTGCGTACAATCCATGAATGGGCTCGCTTTACACTAGTGCCTCAAAAAGCAGTGACGAGTCCCTGACTGTTGCCGTTTCTGCTAGCACTTAGTGGAACCAAGTATAGGCTCTATGGAAGATGCCCACATTTTTTCCGGGACCACGATTAATTTACCCTGCTTGTATAGCGACGAAAAAGAGTCCGAGAATCGGAAATAGCTTCGAAATCCATTTAAGATGGGGAGGGGAGGTCGGCAAAACTAACAACCCGTTCTTCAGAATGCGAAAAAGAATCAAATTTCACATCTGGAATAAGCCGAAAATCCAGGTATCACTCGTCCGAATCGGTAATAATTCCCTTGATACCCAGCTATTCCTTATCCCGACTCACACTTTAACTCAGTACGTCCACTCTTCACGCAGCGTAGAAAAATTATCCGTCCAAACCTCCAGTCGCGTCATCCCAGCGCTCGCGAAACAGAGAGGACCGAGATAAACTCCACCACAGGCGGTTACCAAGAAGAGAGAGTTTTCCTTAACTTTTTGTACAATCAATTAATACCTTCAGAACTTAGTTGTCTTTTGCAATGTTTACTGTTCTTTAGTTATGTAAAACCTAGTTAAACCCAGTTAAACAAAATTAGCTAAAGCATGTAGTCGTGATTTCGGTCAGTAGCCTTGCAATAGGTATTGGAATATTGCAAACAAATAAGTTATAAAAATGGCTAAAGAAAAGACAACAAAGAAAAACTATACAACAATGGTTTACTTGATATTTTTATGTAAGAAATATGTTAATCTATTGGTCTATTGTACTGCATATATTGTAACGGTTTACTGCCCATAGCAATTTTGATTGCCTAATTAACTAAATGAATAAGGTCAACATGAGCACAGAATTGAGTATTTTATTTATTGCAAGATAATCAACAGTAATATCCCAAGTGCATTAAAATAGCCAATTAAATTTGTATCAGTGCAGTATTAACAAAAGTGATTTAAAAGCAGAGCAAAGTGTAGTGACATTTATTCCAAGAAAAAGACAATTTTAGTAGTTAGCAAAAATATGACATCAAAACTGTAGTCCATAAGGTTAAACATGTTATCAATCTAAATTCCTTTATAAAAAATAATGTAGTTGCTAAGTTTAAAGACAGTCTTTTGTTAAAAATTACAAAACAAGCGTGTACATTTGTGTATGGGGGCAGATTGAGCTACACATTTCATTGCCTAAAATTATACATAAAAAATCGTCTGTAACATCATTTGTGTATAAAGTTATTCACCAGTGTACAGGGCATCTGTGGGTATAATTTGCCAAGTGTTAAGAGGTCCAAGTGAAGCAAATTAGCCAGCAGTAAGATTCGTCCAAGTGAGAGTGACTTCGGGGGCTACGTGCAGCGGGGACCTTCAGGAGCTCGTACGTGTAAAAATTTCAACCAACAAGCCATTCCCAAGTGCATAATTTCCGTGGCGTCATTGAAAAGGGTATCCAGCGTGCGAGAGGCCTCCTGTTAAGGTAAGATTTCCCAGGAAGCTTTTGCTGCAGTCCCAGAATTCGCTGGGTTCGTCAAGTAGCTAGCTCACCAGTTCCGTCCAGCTTCGAGAATTTTAGGTTGCATCTTTTGAAAATGCAAGATGACGCAGCATTTTTCAGTTTTGGCCGGATATAAAACAAAAATGATAGCGCGTGGGTTTCTACGTCACACTAGAAACAAAACGAGCTTAGCAGTTGCTACGTCAGAGTAGTAATAATTACCTGATGCTTCCTTGCCATTTTGGTGTTTTAAAATTCAATTTAACGCTGTTTTGTAGTTGCAGATCATTTTGTTGCTGAGTCAAATTTAGGGGTTATCTATACGTCAGATGAAAATTGCGCATTTGACCGAAATATTTGAGAGTAATTGTCATACAACGACTTAGTTGTCATACAAAGTTTTTCTTAATTTTATAAACCTACACCCTGGACCAAGTTTGTCTCACGTTCTATGGAGCTAAGCCCGAATTTATTGCGGATAGATAAAATAAGAAAAGGGAAACAAACGATTTATTTGTCGTAATTATTATTACAATCTTTTAATTACCTGAGCTTGACAGGCAAGTTCGTAATTAAATTTAACACAATTATAAAGTGTAGTATCCTTTGCCATTAATTATTTTATTTAAAAACTATTATATACTTTATTAGGTGGGACTATTACAATATAAAGCGTAATTTCTCTTGCAAAAGGCGCAAAGTTTCATACCTGCTGAAGTCCTTGACCAGTTATGTTGATGTAATTGTTACTCCATTGTAACCTAAAATATGTAAGTTAAATAATGGTATAGGTGAGTGCAATAAGTCATTATACGCAAGTGAAATGGTTGTTTGACAATATGCCATTAAAGCATAACCTTTAACGAACAGCATACAAACGCTCAATTAATGTGACATTCAGTAGACACATTATCGCCCACATTTGCAAACAGTTATAGTGCAAAAAATGAAAATTTAACTGTTAAGGCCAAACATCTACCAAACTTAGACTATACTGACAATGTTAATATTACTTAAAAAAATATTATGAACGGTATTATTAAACGAATTTAATTATTTTTTCTGTTTTCCCAGTGGCTACGCAACCCGAGAACCTTAATTAGGTAAGTTAGTTTTAAGTATCAGTGCACGTGTGAACCCAAAAGTGCGCAAACTTTGGACCGGTGCCCTATTAGCAACTTCAAACTGCCTCCGTAGCTCATCTAAAATCTCTAATAACAACTTGCACATCCGGCTTTGCACAAGGTAGGCTACACTACATTATTACTACTTCCTCCACTGCATAGCAGACTACTGTAAAACGAACAATCCTTAAAAATGTATAATGTCGTAACTGACGAACACTCAATAAAGGAAATAACAAAACCGACACCACTCACAAATATTGAACAACTGATACCTTAAAACCAGATGCATTTTTATATTTTAAAATGCTGTGAAAGAGAAATATGCAGAAGCGCCTTTCAATAAAGTAGAAGCAACTATTCGTGTGAATGCATACCTTTGCTCGATTTGTAAACTACAAAAAGCACTACGAGGTTTGCAGCTCTGAAAACTACCGATATCAGCAAAAATTTGCATTTTCAAAGTGTATGTGAAATTCAAAAGAAATGTCAAATAGATTATTCGCTTGTATGTAACATATCTAAAATAAAATACTCAGAACGAATTGCCAACATTAAAAAAGAATCTACGTGGTAGTGCTGCTGATAAAATTTCAGAAAAAGTCTGCCTTCTCAGTTTTGTTCTAAGGCACACATTAAATTATCACATATAATCTCATAAGAGCATTAATTCTTTCCGGAAAATTTTTTGAGTGCGGTCCAACAACGTATTAATTTGCCAGAGCGGGACGCGAGGGCAAATTAGGACGTTGTTGGAATGCACGAAAATAATTTCCGGATATAAATTAATGCTCGAATGCAGATTCGGTAAGAAAATCGTAACGCCACAAACCCTCACAGTTAGGTTGGTCTACCTACAAAAAATTTCCAAGAATTTTTTTTATTGTCTTGGTTACGGCTCGTGAACTAATTTTTCTATTGGTCATTAATGAGTGTCGTACGATTTTCACTAAAATTCACTGGCACATGATCATGCTAAACACATACTAACGACGTTGCTACGTTATAAAGCGGATTACGAATAAACAATGCCAGATATTTAATACAACTGTGAAACAGAGGTATGTAATAATATTACTAATAAAAGGTAGGATATACTTGCTAATTAGTAATTCTCATGTAACTGTGATGCTCATTAAAGATTTAATTAGCACTAAAACGGCAACAATAACATATACTAGATTACATATTGTAATAACACCATGTAGGCCCAAGTTACACGTCAAATAAGCTATTAGAGTATATTACGCAACTATTTTAGAAAAGTTATGCGAGTACTTAAATAACCATACAAGTTCAGTAACATTTTTAACGCGTTCGGTATATTATTTTATCGCATTTTATACGGTAATGTAAAATATTCAATTTTTATGCAAAGTTTTATATAAAGCACAACAAGCAGTTCAGGTTGATGTTATACGTTTGGCAGTACTGCAGTGACACTGTCAGTTTATGTCGAATTCGAGGCTATTTAGACTGACGCAAAACTTAACCTGCTAACTTTAAATATGAGATAAATTGACAGTGCCATCAATAATACACTTCAGTATTCTCAAACGTAAAATTAATCATAATTGCTATGCTGTAATGGTTGCTATGTTGTAAAATACCACTTTACTTAAAGATTAGCGACGTTAAAAACACTGCGCTTTGCGTCGTGCTCTTAAACTCATCGCACGTGCTTTAAAAGAGTACTTATACACTATAGTATCATAATATACTATTAATGTAGAAATGTAGTACATTACTATACGAAATGAGATAAAGATTTTTACACATCACATAGAGGATAGCTTCTAAACTAATTAGCATTTTAGTCGTTATTATACATAATTCTTATAAAAAGGGACTCCCTGATGTATAATTTAATGCAATTGCTATTTTAAGTTACTATAGTAACAAAGAAGCAGCACTATTAGAAGACTGTCTATCCGTTATGGTTTTCAGAGCGTAGTACTTCTATGCTTTTGATACCAGGGAGCCTACTAGCTGCTGTTTGTGTTTTTTATAATTTTTTGGGTATAGTAAATGTATTTGACTTCTGTTTTTCAATATCCATTCAGCTCATCATTATCGTTATGTATCCTATTAACTCTTTTAGTATATTTCTGCAATACTCCATCACAACCTTTAATAACTGTTTTTTTATACCAAGGGTCACATCATTAAATATTTGTTAGGATCGTTTGAAAATTGAATGACACCATTGTATTTCGCTCGCGCAAATAAAAAGACAGATTTAGCAATTTTATTTATTTGAGCCACGCTAACGTCAGCGCGACAGAGGTCAGTTCACTTTGAGTAGTTGACCGGTAATCATCGAGCAACGTGAGTGTTTTGTGAGGTGACGGTTACGCTCGTCTCGTGCCAAGACGGGGTAAAACGGGGCGGCTCATTTTTGGAAATTACCATGGACAATTAAGCTAAAGGTTTTTCTGTTTATAGTGAGAGCGCACCGTTTCATTTTAAATTCCATAAACCTTTCTTAGTATTCATGCAGAAATGTCGAGTTTTAAAATAAAATCCCAGGTGAGTAGTGTAGAATACACGAAGTCTCACACTGATGCTAGATCAGTCTGCCTCAATTCGGATTCTGAGAGAGGCAAAAATTCGATTAATTCGATTAAACTAAATCGACAAAAGTCTACTAACACAAAAATCCAAGTAGCAACATACAACATCAGAACTATGAGTGCACTTGACTACCTCATTAAACTAGAAGAAGAACTCAAACATATTAAATGGGATGTTTTGGGTCTTTGTGAAACCCGATTGTCAGGAGAGAAAGCTACCGTTTTGAAATCAGGCCATACATTATACCAAAAAAATAATGAGAACAATAGTGGACAGGGAAGTGTTGCCTTCTTGGTCAATAAAAAAGTGGGCCATTTAGTAACTAAATTTCATTCCATTTCTGACAGAGTTATCTATATAGTACTCAGATTGAATAAGAGATACAGTGTACAGTTAATACATGGATACGCACCTACAAGTAAATCGGAAGACGAAGAGATGGAATCCTTCCTTGAAGATTTAGCCAAAGCAATGGAATTAGAGAAAACGGCGCATACTAGTTCGCTCCCGCGGTCAGTTTTTGAAAAAGGTCATAGGTAAGTTCGCTCCCGAAGCATAGGTAAGTTCGCTCCCGAGGATTAAAACGTAAATAAGTAGATTACGAGAGATTAAAATTTTACCAATATTTTATTTTACCAATATTTATATTATTACATACAATATTATACATACAAGACATTTAATATAATTTTAATGTGAGCAAAACTCTTGGTAAAAACGATAACTACTCATTTAATGACAATAACAAAACAGGAATAAACTTATATTCAAAATATATCAAATTTAAATTAATTAATTTTTCTTTACATATCTTGACAATTTTTCAAGAAATTGAATTTTTGTAATAGCTCCAGTTTTGAAGCTGGCCAAATGATCTTCAATTAATTTAATTTTTTGCATTTCTACCCTTCTGTATACTTTTTTAATTTTATGAGCACTGTTTATTTTTACATATGTCTCGACTTGAAATTCTTTCAACACTTCAATAAATTGAAAAATATTTGGATGGGCAGCGTAAAACGACCCATTGAATCTGCTGTGGAAAGCTTCACAAGCATTTGTTGATCTCGTCCTTGCTGAAGAATGTTCGGCCCACATTTCTGGCGGGAATAGAGAATCTTCTGATATATATGTTTCCACCAAATAGTTATTAAAAATCTCCAATTTTTGTTTTGTGGCAAAATTTCCGCAAGATCAAAGCAGAAACAATCTCCCACATCGGCTGGTTGTAAGTAGGGAAGGCCAAATACGAAATTTAAATATTTTCCAATATCTGATTGGGATTTGTAATCTTGAGTAAGTCCTAAGTGCTGAATTTTCCGCCACCTGCAGCAATGGAACAAAATAATTAATTTTTTGATAAAATATAAAAAGTAAGATCTTACCATGACTGGGTTAGATGAAATAAGCAACCCTTAATCACAACGTGTGGAAGTTTTCTTTGGAATGCTAAATGTATTGCCATTTCAAAATCTATGTAAACACATTTTGATGTTAGTGCAATTTCCATTTCTTGTAGCTTGTTGAGAAGAATGTTTAAGCAATTTTCATAAGTTTTTGTTGTTTTATCCGGTAATAGGAAAAATACTAAAGGCATGTAATGACCATTACATATTCCATGTATGGTAAATAATTGGTAGAAAAACTTTGGGCAACATTTAAATGTTCCATCCACATATAAACTTTCTAAAGTGCTTAAAAAGTTCAAGTTTGTCACGCTTGTAAACATCACAATTTTAGAGTTTATATCATTTGTTAGCATGAAATCTTCATTTCTATTGGTTTTTATTTCTAAATTGCTTAAGACTTCTTGAGTGTTTTCTAAGCTAGTTGGTAAGGCTGGTAGAAAGCTTCGTCTATGGTTATAGATATTCTTTCTAATATATTGCATATCAGTTGTTGTGATTGTTTCGACGTCATTATTTAGTAGCACACGGTTAATTATTTTCGACGGCTTTTCACTTACGTTTTCCGCTGCTTTTCTTTTCAAACTGTTGCTCAAAATTTGTCTGTTTAAGACGGCGTTTTCCATCGCCTCATGAGCATGATTCAAATTTGAATCAACCAACATATTTTCGTCACCCACACTTTTTAAAAATGATTTACAGCTCCTTACTATACACTGCCACCGTTTCACATTTCCCGCCAATAATTTATGGAAATTAAATTTATAGGAATTCACCACCAACATAGGTTTTCCTTTTTCACTAATAATTTGGCTTACGTCCATTTTAAATCTTTCTCAACCAAGTGTAAAGAAGAAATGATTTTGTTTATTCCGTACATTTTCTTATATTTATACAGAAAAATAGGCTCATTACTAACAAGTTTGTTATTGTCATTAAGCGATAACATGGCATGCCATTAACAGGGGATTATTTTTGAAAAATATTTGGCGATAATATTAAGCAATAATGTGGATTAACATTAACAGGGGATTATTTCTGCAAAATATTTGGGAGCGAACTTACCTACACCCTTTTCACGTAGGGGGATTAAAAACTGACCGCGGGAGCGAAATAGGTTGCGGCCAGAGAAAAGGCACTATAAGATCATCAGCGGTGACTTTAACGCTAAAATCGGTTAGAAATGTGAAACGGATTGAAGAAATATTGGACATTTTGGCTTGGGTATCAGAAATCAACGTGGTGATATGCTAGTGAACTATTTAAACAAAGAGAACTTATACTGCCTTAACACCTTTTTCAAAAAACCCAAGCAGAGGAAGTGGACATGGAAAAGTCCGGATGGCAAGACGAAAAACGAGATATATTACATAGTCGCTAACAACAAAAAATCTGCACAGATGTCTCAGTATTAAACCAGTTTCACACGGGTAGCGATCACAGGCTGGTAAGAACATCATTCATTTTCAATCGTAAAGCTGAAAGAAACAAATTCATTCATAAATATAAGTTTCCCACCATTGAAGAACTTAATCGGAACAAGGAAGAATATCAGAAGGAACTAAAAAAGAAACTGAAACCAGTTAACGCTTTAGATAAAATGGAGATCAATGTATTAAATGAAAAAATTACTGTTGATATCCGTATTGCTACAAAGAAAATCTGCAGCAAAGTCGGAAACAAAAAATATCACAAACTACAACCAAACACACTAAAACTTATAGATCAAAGAAGAAAAATTTCCAGAGATGCAGCAGAATATCAAGTACTTAACAAAGAAGTGAGAAAAGATATTCGATCATATAACACCAAAACAATTAAGACGACCATAGAAAACAATGCAAATATGAAAATCTTAAAGTCAAAACTATCCCCAGGTAGACATAAAATTACAAAAATGAAAGATCAACAAGGTAACTTAATTACTAACAACAAAGACATTGCTGCACTTATTAAAGATTTTTATACCCATCTTTACACTTCCATTGAACCTGATCCAAGAATATCTAACACTCTTATATGTAACGTTGGATCGGAAGATATTCCCGAAATCACAAACCAAGAAATACGTACAACACTTAAGCAAATGAAGAACAATAAATGTCCAGGGGAAGACCAAATCACTTGTGAAAGGCTAAAAATGGGAGGACTTATTATAGAAGACGCATTACGAACACTTCTTAATAAATGTTTTAGAGAAGGAAAAATCCCAGATTCATGGCAAAATGCAGAAGTGATCCTGCTTTTCAAAAAAGGCGATAATGCCAATATAGAAAACTACCGTCAAATCAGCCTCTTGTCACATCTATATAAGCTTCTAACCAAGATCGTTACCAACAGACTAACAAACAAATTCGATCCTTACCAACCGGTGGAACAAGCGGGGTTTCGGAAGGGTTCAGTACCATTGAACACTTACAAACGATACGAACATTAATAGAAAAAACAACCGAATATAACATACCCCTTCACTTAGTATTCATAGATTTTCATAAAGCACTCGATTCTATTGAAACATGGGCTTTGTTGCAAGCAATGGTCCAAGCTAGAATTGATTCTCGATACTCTAGTCTCTTAAAATATGTGAATGAAAATGCCACCTAGTGACCGATAAAATTAAGATCAATAGAGGTGTGCGTCAAGGAGACCCTATATCTCCAAAGCTATTTACCCTGGCGCTAGAGAACATCTTCAAGTCATTGCCATGGGAGACCAAAGGCATCAACATCGATGGGTCCTATTTGGGCCACTTGCGTTTTTCCGATGATATTGTTCTAATAAGTAGTGATATTCAAGAACTGACAGACATGCTAGAACAACTAAATGCAGCGTCAAAAAAAGTGGGTTTAAAAATGAACTTCTCCTAGACCAAGAGACTGCAGAGAGCGGTGGAACGCGCTATGCTTGGTATCAGTTTAAGTGACAAAATCAGAAACGAAGAAATCCGATGAAGAACCAAAGTCGTTGATATAATAACACATACGGCAGAACTTAAATGGCAATGGGTAAGACATGTAGCCAGGCAAGATCAAGACAGATGGATATCAAGAATAACACACTGGCGACCAAGACAAACAAAGCGCAGTGCAGGCAGACCACAGAAACGATGGCTAGATGACATCAAAAAACTAGCAGGAAAGTGATGGTTTCAAGTAGCACAGGACAGAGAAGCATGGAAACATATAAAAGAGGCCTATGTCCAATAGTGGATAGAAAACGGCTGAGGAAGAAGAAGAAGGCCGTTTCATAAACGTAGTTGTTCTGTGAAACCCCACCATGTCGCTTTGGTAAACCTCCGACGATGGTCAGGTCTGCCCAGCTTCCCTTAAACGCAAGCTACTTACAGTGTTTGAAATTTCGAATCCTGCCTCGTTTTCAACTACCACAAATTCTAATCGGATTTAAAGCAATGACTGCCGTGCATCGATGCCTTTCATCGTAGTCATCACCGCCTACTAATGAATCTCTTTAAAAACCTTCTGTTTATCGCGTGTAGAGTTAAACTAATTGCGCGTAGAAAATGTGTGAATTACCGTTGTCCATTCTTCTAACGAAACTCTGGAGAAAAATGTGTCTTTACATCGCATGTAGGACTGGCGCCATTGATCTTGCTTCCGTTTCTAACTAAAATTTCTAGTGCCATTGTAAAAAGTTTGTGCGATATGGTGTGTTCCTGGCGAATGCACCTATTGATAGAAATTCAGTTGGTGTTGGTGATTTCGTGAATTTTTATATTTGATATCGCTTGCCTGGAGATATTTTTTCTAACTCTTTGTACCTATAGTCGATGCGAACGTATTCCAGTCATTTCATAATTTACCAATGTTCTATGGAGTCAAAAGCTTTTTCATAATCAACGAATGCCACATATAAAAAAATGTTATGTGCGGTGCATTTTTCAATTAATATTGTCACTGTTAAAAGAAGGTAATATGTACCAAAGTCTTGACGAAAGGCAGTCTGTTCTATTGGTTGTTAGCTATCTAACCTATAACTCGGTTAGTGATAATTCTTGATAATAATTTTTGTAGCTGTGACAGTAGGCTTATTGATCTAGAACTTTGTAAAAATAATCTGTCTCCTTTTTTAAAGAGGACGATTATCGTTGCGTTTTGGAAACAACCCCTCTCTTATTTCAATCTATGACCTCTCCCATCCCGCTGAGCTGCTGAGCACTCTTTAAGTTTGTTATTGAAATTCCGTTTTACGAAGTTATCTGTGGTTTTGAAATAAGGGCTATTCTCAAAATACGAAAACGCATTCACTGTCTGTATTGCTTTATTGATAATTTGCCTTTTCTTTTTCTTTGGTACTTATTTGGATCATCGGATCTATATTATCAACTTAATGTTATGATGGTGCCAATTACTTCGTCGGTTTTCTAATTTCTATTCCGTTTGTTATATCAGATAATGTAAGTAACATTGATGTACATGCATTTTTATATTCGATTCTCTTGCATGCACGAGTTCGTTCATTGTTTGTTAGATGTCTGTATACGTAAAGTATCAGTAAGGAAAGGCCACATCCTTGTGGGTGCCATGTTAATTTGGATTTCTGTCTTTTTCCCGTTGTACTCTATAGTGTCAAAACCTTATTCCCGCGTTTCGTCTAAAAAAATTCCTTCTCCGTCAAATTTACTTCCAATAATCCTTCAGTTATTCGATATGTTCCATTTGTTAACATTTTGGATACACGGTCAACTAGACAACGGCCATGAACCGGAAGAAGAACTTAGAGCATGGCTCGTTATTCCTTGCATTTTGGTCTTTGATATTAATTAGATAATGTAGACGAATTGGTCTAATGTATGTTAATTAAGACATCTGATTATTTGACTTGGAGTATCATTCACAATGGAGGCCTTTCAGTGCTGTCTAAAATTATGATTTTATTATTGGTTTTTCTCATCTTATCTTCATCGTATGACTAGAAATTTATTTGACATCGTAGAGTTCTTGGAAGTAATGGATTCAATCTAATTTTTTGTGTACTTTATCACTTTATCCTATTGCCTTTCCCACACTTTTTTATATGGTTTCCTTTGCCACTTTTGGCCATAAGATTTCTAAAATTTGAAAGGAACGCAACTAGTTAACTTAAATATTCAATAAGGGGATTAACATATTGTATGCAGAAAACAATTTAATAACAAGAAGAATATACAAATGATAAAAATATAATAAGAAAAAAGGAAGTAAGCATTTGTATATTTGCCTCTACCGCTAAATTTAAAAAGCCTACTTTTCTGCAATCTAACATTTAATCAATCTTTAGCTCATCTCTTAACCTTGTATACATTTACAAGCTACCATTTATTACTAATTGATGCAACGCTTTTGTAAATTCGTATTCCGTTTCACGCTGTTTATACTAGAGCATTAAAGAGCACACATCTGAGTCCGACGTTTATAGTAGCTGTAAAAGACTTGTTGAAATGCTTACCGACTATTTTATAACCTGTGATGTAAAAGTCAAGAAAAGTTGTCCGCTTTTCACCCTTGGCATACATTAGCCTGTTTATTTGCGCTTCAGCAGAGTGCCTGTAAATGCGTGAAGCAACCTTAAACCGATCAAAACAATGCAACCGCTTGCTTAGATTCTAAAATTTAAATTTTACATATTAGAACAAGTACAGAAACTAACTCTTATTTCTTTGCTAATTTTTATAGAACCTATTAAAATGTGTAACGAATTTTCACCAGTCCTTTGTACCGTTCCTAAACATTATGCACTGCACATCCACTGTTAATAAATTTGGCAGATTTGTGTAATTTTACACTATTACGTGGCCCTTGTTTATTAAATTTGTCTGCCATGTCTTTCGTTTATTAAATTCTTAGTTGAAAAGTAGCCCGAAATTTCACATAAAATTCGGTTCAATAATGAAGGCTATGCACATATTATTTTCATTTACTGCTGTGTAATCAAATAATACATTTTGTCAAAAAACATTTTAATATGCGATGTTAACATCTGTAGAAGTTAATTTTACGCATAAATGATGAGCCAGTAATTAGTACGCCGTCAATAAGTCACAATAGGCGTAAAAACTTGAAGATAAGAAAAACGGCCCAGCTGTGCGACATCGCGTACAGCTAAGCATAGCGCATAATTTCTTAAATTTCACTAGAAAATGTTTCAGATACAGAGGCCCAGAAAGGTATAAAACGTATACGCACAGCCTGCTAAAGGTAAAGGGTGTTTTTTTAGAGTGGGAGAACTTTAAATTGAAATAAAACACAGAAAAATGTGTTTAATATCCATGAAATTGGATTTATTTGAAAGATAATTTTATGGTATTTATGTTTGAATATGATTTCGGGCATGTGACCTGTCGCGGCTGGCGTGTACATGACGTAATCTGGAGGTCCAATTTTCACACACTCTTCGCAGTAAATCAGGCTGTATTTCGGCAATAACGCGTCGAATGTTGGCTTCCAAGTGCTCAATTGTTTCCGGTTTATCGACTTAGACATGCGAATTACATATCCTTAAAGAAAATAATCTAACGGAGTCAAATCGCACGAAAGAGGTGGCCAGTTAACAGATCCATTTCGTGGATCCATTTTGTGGATCTGTTAATTGGCCACCTCTTTCGTGCAATTTGACGCCGTTAGATTATTTTATTTGAGGATACGTAAAGTCGCATGTCTACGTCGATAAACCGGAAACAATTGAGCACTTGGAAGCCAACATTCGACGCGTTATTGCCGAAATACAGCCTGATTTACTGCGAAGAGTGTGTGAAAATTGGACCTCCAGATTACGTCATGTACACGCCAGCCGCGACAGGTCACATGCCCGAAATCATATTCAAACATAAATGCCATAAAATTATCTTTCAAATAAAGCTAATTTCATGGATATTAAAAACATTTTTCTGTGTTTTATTTCAATATAAAGTTCTCTCACTCTAAAAAAACACCCTTTACTTGCGTCCAAACATCAGTCCAGTTAACTCCAACTGGAGAAGCCAACAGAACTAGACCTTCTGGGCCTCACCAAAGCTACCTACAGCAGGAGAAAGCATTTTTGTCTAGTTGAAAGCCGCCGGTTAATTCTGATAAGTGAAACAGGCCTACCGCACCGATCTGGAGTTCACATTATCATCGAAGACAAACCGCGACCTTAGATCACCTGAATTCATGGATCCACTTGGAAGAGCCTTTTAGGGCTCCGCATACCCTCCTGAACTCCCATTCTGAAACAGTTACAAATAACTCCGGATTTGGTACCTGGGAACTAATCTGAGACCCACTCTTAACGTATTCGTTAGATCGCCGGTACCTGTAAATACCTCTCTAAAACCACCCTACAGCGTAATCTAGGTTGTTAGCTCCGGTACCACAATTCGGCTCAGAAAACAGCCCCTAAATCGATCTTTTAGGTCGATGGATCCGGTACTAGAGTTTCACTTGCCCTCACCTGCATTCCTATAAGTCAACATTCCAACTCGATGCCTTTAAAACACAATTTCTACACCGTCAAAGGGATTTTTATAAATACCAGGTTGATCCACTCCGTAACTAATTAAAGGAACGACTTACCCGGTAAAGAACACTTTACTGACCCCCCGACAGTACAGCACCGTCACAACTCCACTCTAAACCCCGGGGCCGCAGCGAACTCATTGCGAGTGTCTTGCAGTAAAATTCGAGAACACCCGGGCTTTTTGGGAAGTAAAATTTGAACTATTATGTTCTTTCGGGGCCCTACAAGATGACCACTGTCGATGAATCATTTGCCGAAATTTAGTGACATATATTTAGCCACGAATCTATGCAAAGTCGACCGGCGCTACCATATTTACCACTCTAATGACCGAAGCAGCCGCTCTGCGAAAACACAGGCAAGTCGATAATTTTTCGTGGAAATCGGCGTAGGCTCTGGAATGTAGCTTGGGTTGCAGATCTCCCAGGTTTAGTTCTAAGTCCACCTACCCGAATACACTTTCGTTTATTATTTAAAATACGTAAATACATTGTATAATTGATTTTACTTTAAAGTTTGACATGTAAGATAAAGACCAATATACGTATTCTATCTGACATGCCCTTAATGTATTCACTCGAAAATAATTAGAACCCTTGCACACAAAAGTGGATTAAACACAAATTAACTAGCCCAAAGAAGGTATTACAACTCGAACTATAAGTAGTTGTTAATTTCTATGGATTGATCTCTGTTTAATGTTGTTTGGGAGAGACTCGGTTTCTTCCATACCATCCTCTTTGGCACCTTTATTCGCACGATAAATCACTTAATCCCGTCCCGTGGGCTACAACTGAGTAGTTAAAATTTCTGTCGTCAACAATATACTTTAAATAGTTGAAATACCTTTTTTAGCGATATCCTACTCTTACCCACACAAGATTTATATAAATTGTTAAAAAGATAAATACAGTCACTGCTTTTCCTTCCAGCGCACATAAATAAAAAGTGCTACTTTATGGCCATAATTTTGTTGCACGCAAAAGACCTACTATTTCAGCTCAAATGAGAAAATAGTACTAATGATTTTAACTTATTAACTCTAAAGCACAAATTATGCTTAACGAGTGGTATATACATTTGACTATTCAACACTATAACATATAAGCCAATCACATTGCAGACATTTGCTTTTTTCAACCAATAACAGCAGTATATCACTGAATATTGGGCACCATGCAAAATATTAACAAATCAATGTAGGTACTCAAAAAATAAATAGCCTTGTTGCTCAGTATCACTTAGCAACGATGTTCTGTCCTTAGTGATATCGCTAGGTTACGTAACACTAAACTCCAACAAACTGTGTGGCTTGTTTTAAAAATTTTAAAATCCTGTGTTTTGGAAGAATTCCGCTGAATTTAATTGAGAATGAATAATTATATTAATTGTTGGATTATTTTTCAATAAAGTTAATTGTTATGTATTAATATTGTTAAATAGTCGTCCCAAATACCACTCGAAGTGGATATATTTTTTTTAAATATTTTGCTATTTCCATAGAAATTATTGCAAATTTCACTCAACAAAATCACATTTAAATGTCATTCGCCTTCGGCTCGTGACATTTTTGATGTGATTTTGTATCGTGAAATTTTAACGCAATAATTTACATGGAAACGACAAAATATTTGTCAAAAATATATCCACTGCTTCTGGTATTACCCTTGAATATTCTATTTCATAAACACGCTTGATTTGAAAACGCTGCTTGGTAAGTTCTGCATAGTCAAACAATGTGTTACGGTATTATTTCATCAGATCGACATAGGTCGTATTGATTGTTCAAAAACGGGTACAAACTACAGGGTTCGCCGGCTTTACTAAAAAGTACACAGATCTTAATGTGCTGGAGCAGATTTTGTTGCTCCGGTTACTCGCACTTAACTCAGTCGGGAAGGCGTGGTTCGAAAGCTCAAAGAAAAACCGGCGGCACTTACCCTGATGGATTGCTTAACAGAAAAAGAAATGCCTGAGCGCCACTTGGTTCTGATTAGGGGTGGCTAACGTGTCTAGAACCAAGAACAATACACGTAGCCTATGTAGAAGTCCTCCAGGTACGTTGTTGAACACCTCCGCCTGTTGTTTACCAAGCCTCCTCCGAGTAGCCGGGTGACCTTGTCGTTAAATCACTTACCTTCAAGGCCACCGTCACTAAAGAATAACAAAAGAACACTGAATGGCCCAGGGCTTGGGGCTTGCTTATCAAAAAGGCGTACTTTCAGCTTTACATTGCAAATTACACTCGGCCTTTGCCACACTGGATTAATTAATGACCCAGAAGGGGTTCAGAACTCAACAAATAATCAAATTGACTTTAATGGGTTTATTATTTAAAGAAATAAAGTTTACACAAATCTTTACATTGATAATAATCACCCGGAGGTGAATTCAAGCTTAGTAAAAAGAAAAGGCACACCCTACATGAATATAAAAGGGATCCCAAGCAAAGTTACCTTATTGTCTAAATAGGTTGCTACACACTGGACAAAACGAAATAGATAACAGGGGTGAAGCCCCTGGTTAACAACAAGCAAATCAAAACATAGGCTTAAGCTTTAAGTGAACGGGCGCAATATTTACGAACTCCCGGAAAACACAACAAATATAGTCGCACCTTAATTAGGCACAAGAACACAATTGGTGTAATACATAGCTCCTACTTGGTAGCTGTAAGCACGTCGCTAGTTTCTGCTATAAACTTGTCCTCGGGGAAGCTTGGCAAGACGTGGTGGAGGTGTTGCGAAAAACCCCAAGAAGGGCAGACCGGTTGGGCAGGAACCCATCAAAGGTAGTAGAATAAGAACGGCAGCCAGCAAAATGACAGAAAACGAGTCTCCCGCGGCGAGCACTCGATTTAATTCAATCACAGCGTTGATACTTAAATTTGCATAAAGCAAGGGTTTTCCACACCTAACAGGAAAAGTTATTGAAGGCTTCAAGATGACGTCTCTTAACAAATCGGCAAATAAAAGCCAAAAGCATCCCCCGGGAAGCAAAACTATATGAGACGCCACTGCCTATCGTAACGACGCCGGCTACTTAACTTCACTTCTCACTACATGCTTCGCCGCGCGAACTTTTAGACACTCACAAAATGATAACTTCAAAGGCTCGGACTGCACTCAAAAATCCACAAGAACACAGTTAGTGGCTTCACAAGATTCTCCAAAACTACTAAGCGCAAATCCGCGCAACCCCCGGCTTCCGAAGGCCGGGGGGGGGGGTTGCAAAACTTCACACAACTGACTTCTGTGAGTGTCGAATACTGATTGAAATTTCAAATTGGGCTCTACGTGAAGAACACGACGGAAAAGAGTTTAGAACTCCGAAACCACTAATTTTAAATGCATCATTCCCTAAGGAGTTATCAATTTTTATTTCCTTTACACAAGCTTGGTCATCAAGGAACGTTCTAGAAGGAATTTCTGGCTACACAGCGGATCCCAATAATATTAAGTTACAAGGTCATCCTGCCGAACTTTAAACGATAATTTATAAGAGGGACATGAAGCTGTTATATTCTTAGAAGCTTAACTACGTCGAGCAGTATTTAAATAAGTTGAAGGTTGGGACTCAAAGCGATTTAAGCTGGGACGTAAACAAAGGATGCCTTATGTTCCCAATTCGAAGAAATATGATTTAGACGGAAGTGACTGCAATAGATTACATACGGCTCCGAGGAAATGCTTATTAGTGAGAATTCCAAGGACCGCGGGCATATCTGAACTTGAACTGAATGAATTGGCTGCAGCATTTTAAAATTATAATACAAGGCCGTACCCGAAAATTTTAAATAGAATAATTTCAGCTAAATGCACTAATAACACCCAATCGTGGAATTGATAACAAGGATAGCTTAATGACGTCAAAATCACTTAACAAATGCTTTGTCCCTTGTTCATTGTATTGCACCACGTATCTATGTATTTCATTTCCTGAGAAATAACATTTTGTTGTCAACATTACCATTTTCTTAAAAAATTAATTTATGCACTTAGCATGTGGCCTTAAAGGATTTGTTTACTTGCCTTACCCTTGTAGAAGGTCACAAAATATCTCTAACTATTTCTACTAAGTTTTGGTAAATGTAAGTACTTTTGTAAGCTTCCATTTACACTTTTAACGTTTTGACTGCTGCTTCCTTTTTTTCGGTTGCCGTTTTCTGTTTTCCTAGCCTTTTTTATAAGTGTCCAAATGTTCGCTTCATACAGCACGAAGTTTTCGACTATGCCATGGACATGTTTTGCGTTTTGATTAATATTTTCGTTCTATATTAGTCTTGCAAGGCTTTAGTAAACAGCTGCGTTATCAAAAGATGTATTAATTTTAATTACGAAGCGTTAACCACTGATCAAGCTGAAAGAATCTCCCTAAAAGGTAGTTCGGATGCACTTACGAGCGTTTTGCAATATAGCTTTGCTTCTGGCGTCACGCTAGCTTACGTGCGATGACGTAATCCACAACTTGCAAGTTTCCAGCGGCTTTTCGCAGCGTTGCTTGGACGCAGATAAAAGAAATCCTGAAATATTCGCTGAAAGCGATCATGATTAACTTCGTCTTAAGTCACTGGTAAGTAATTACGTCATGCACAATTCAAAGCAAAGCGGAGCAGACATTGTTCGGTGAGTTCTTTTTCCAATGCTGATTCCCAATGTCAGTTTGGTCAGTGAAGTGTAAAGAGTGTAGTATAAATTGGTTTACATATATTGCCATTCCAGAACATTTATACGAAAGGTAATACAAAGTAGAGCTAGAATTATAGAGAATGAACCTGTTCTCCAGTATCATAGAAAGCAAAATCGAAAAATGTATTTAAAATGAAACTATTTCTTCTGTTATTCACTGTATTAGGAAAATAATAGTGGCAACTCCTTTTACAATAAAATTTAAAAAATAAAATTCTCTTTATTTTTAAAGTTGGCGAAGTTCAGCTAAGGCTGTTCTTCCACTTAACCAACTAAGAATGTAATGTTACACAAAATAAATTTAATATGTGTTACACAAGAATATAAATATATAAACTAAAATTCGAAATTAGAGTAAACAATAAACAATAATCCATATGTTATGTAAATACTCGAGAAACGTATAATATATTTTTTTTAAAATCAGTTTAGGAAAAAAAATAAGAAAAATAAATGTTTTGATCAGGCTATAGTTAATAATTCAATAGATATTTATGTAAATGTTTTTTTAATTGTATCATCAAGTATTATTTTATTTCATATGGAATGCCATTGTAAGCGGTTACAGCATTGTACACAAAGGATCGCCGAAACTTAGCTGTGGAATGTTTAAACCTGAACAACGTACGTTTATCCCATGCAAATGTGTTCTTGTTATTAGTTTATCAAACAGATAACTAGGATTTTAGTAATGTGGAATGTGTTAGACATGCACGATGATACAATCGTCTCTGTTCCATTTTAAGCCATTTGATATTATTGTAATAAAGAGTAATGTGCTGACGTCTGTTTATTTTTAAAGCAAAACGAACACAACTATTTTGTAAAATTTGTATCTCTAAACCATCTGAAATACAACATTAAACGGTCCGGTACATATATCTACTAAATCAATGTATGTCTAGATTTAGTGTATCTATCTTCAGTTGTCATGTTATCGATCTTGTTATTTTAGATTTTTTATTTAGGAACACATAAGGTGTTCAAGTTGTCAACCCTAGACGGTTTTATTAATATATATATTTTTTCCAAGGTAACATTCAGCAATGCGATGCTGTGACATTGACATAGAAAATCGCGATAATACGTATGTTTACGAGTATGACTGGGTTGTGACGGCAACTAAAAGGTAGTACATATGTACTGTAATATGCTATTAACTACTAACATATTTACGCTTATGCGTCAATTGTAAAGCCAATGTTTAAATTGTAGTTCTGTGAAATGTCGGTAACCGCCTTCTGCGTTGAATTACAGTAATCATTGTATATAAACGCAAAGCGGTTCGTTTAAGCGAACAAAGTTTGTTATTACATCATCGAGAAAAAACTGAGGGGAAGGTATTTGTTGACCAGCAATTTAATGGAATTTTCATATAATTGTTGTTCGAAGTTTTGAAAGAAGTAGTCATTAATTGGTAGCAACTGCGCATTAGCAATAACCTTAAGTATATTTGCATCTTAATAACGAAAGTAAAGCGAAAACTATCCTTAATTGTAACTTACATTACTAGTGATAAATTAAATCCAAAACCTAACTACCATGAAAACCATATTTCCTAGAATTTACAAACGAAATGTATATGCAGTCGCATGTTAGTAGACCTGTGACCACCTTGATTTGCAGAGAATACGAATGTGGCAAGCAACGCCGATAATTTGGCAGTTCAGATTTAAAGGTGATAAAAAATAGAGATAGGCATCTTGCAGCCGCAATTAGGCGTTAAAACGTCCACAAATGGAATTATTAATGATACACATTAGACATTTTTGTTATATTAAGCAAACATATTTTATTTTTAATTTTGTAATATATATGAATAACAATACGCGTTTATTTTCGAATACATTTCTTTGTATGTGTTAGTAGACCATAGCCCACGCATAAGAGCTACCGGGAAATTCTAACCCCACAGCAGGACGTTACAGCCGTTTACAAATGATTGCTATTTATTTCCAAGTAAGTAAACGTTTTCAAAACAAATTACACAGATAAGTCAGGTCAAAACAAGTAACTTAACCTTAAAACGACCGACCGACCCCGTTGAATAAAAATTATAAAGTCGATCACGCTTCTTGGGGCTCTACTCTTTTATACCTACCGAAAAACAAGGCGAATGCTTAAATATAAGCTGTTAATTGGCTGAAACTGACATTACTTTAAAAACAAATACTGTGCGAAGCTCAAACAAATTCTAATCGCTAATTACAAAAATTCATATGCTAACTCTACAAAAACCTTACATCTAAACGAAAAACTAATTACGCCATTGCCTTTGGGGCATTTTGGTGTACAAATCCGTGCTGGTCACATGTCGAACTGCTTTTAACATGAGTTGACTTTCGCCCCATACACAGCCCAAATGTGATACTTAAAAGGTTGTTCACAGCCCTACTGCACATGTGTGAATGTTATCCACAAGAGAAAAATTAAATTAACGAAGATTTGTTTACATTGACCGACGCGATCTTTACATCTTGCAATCTCGCACAAAGTCACAGAGTTCCACAGCTCTGGTAGTGGATGAAGGCCCCAATATGTTCAATAGCGCCTCTTTCGAGTATGCGCCTGCTTTATAAACTTTCGTTTGTGTTGCCGGCGACCTCGGCCCTTATCCGACCACAAACCAATTCTGATTTTAGTTCCAGCAAAAACCAACGGCCCAATATGCTTCGCTAGTGCACCCAGTGTATAAATTTCTGGTGTTGTTGCTCGGTTTTATATGCATTTTAAACCGTAACTACACTGCATGTCTTAAATTTTGCACCTTGACGCACTGTGAAACGAACACTGGGTCGGACATAAACTTGTCCAAAATGTTTTATTCTGTGCCAACTAATACTAACATATGGCCATATACGTTTGCTAACTCTTTGTGTGGCTAAAATGGAATCTCCAAGTAAATTTTGATTTGGTGTTTGCCAAAACATAACCCCACATTTAGTAGGTAGACAGCGAAAGAATCTCGAATGTACTTGTGGCTGCATTGTGTGAAATACACTTTGTTGTGTATTTAATTTAATACAACTATGAGTTGTGTGGCTACTATATACAAGAATTTCGTATATTTTGCTTTTAAAACAATGTATGCCTTAAATGTGACTATTTACACCAATTGAATAAATTCTACAGCAAGGAAATCTGTTTGTGACAGCAATTTTCCTCGGGCAAATAAAACTTTGTTAGTTAGTCATGTCATTACACCACTTTATTAAACATCTACCGTACAAATGAATATCACAGCATATTTGCATTGATTGGACTTTTTCTAAAACTCCCCGTAGTTTTCATAATCGAATACAACCGTATCGTTTGGTTAGATCTATAAATATCAGGTCGATATGTCTTGCGACTGACATTTTTGGTTGTAGTATTTGTATTAAACAGGGGGTGTTGTCACCTCAACGACCGGCTCTGAAATCAGTTTGTTGTAGGCGCCTTATTATACAAGTTACTCATTGCTCGGATTACCAGGAAGCATCTTTCTAGATTTGACGGCTTCCTTGCCACAGATGATCAAGGGCATCTGTCTTTCTATGTCTATTAATCAACGCTGACAATATATCTATTACTTTTATGAAGCATATTTGATTAATTCACCTGTGAATTCGCATGATTTTCTATTTTGTAATAGGTTCACATGCTCTTTTGTTTGATGTTGCATGTTTCTGCCGCCTAAAGCATTTTCTTATTTCCATTAATAGCTACTTATGGCATTGTTGCCATTTTAGTGATAATTTTATAATCAATTTTATTTGCTTTTTCCTGTGTACTCCAATTACTTAGAAATGTCCATGCTTAGAAGTCCTCAACAGGTTTACAATTTCCCACGTTTTTTTAATAAAGCACATTTTCAGTATGTTTATAGTAAATATTCACTCATAATACTATAAGTATTTAAAGTTTTGTCAATTATTTTTGGGGTAGTAAGTATCGCGAAAGTCCATTGCATTTGGGTAAAAATAGGACGAGTTGCGAAGCAATGCACATGAGTGATACCACTCCAAAAATAGCTTACCTAACTTTGACTGTGAATAGTATGCGGAGGACTATTCAGTGAACCAAACCCATTTTTCAAATTAAAAAGACAACACTTTACACATGTTAAAATACAATTTGTGTAAACATCTTCAATACATATTTTAATTTGTTCAAAATAGTTCAAATAGACTACTATAGTTCATTCAAATTCAAGATAGAGCAAAATCTGCAACCCAAATTACAAATATCAGCAGTAAGTTGATTACTAATATGATGTTATTAAAATTTAGATCAGAGAGATATGGCTTTGTTGCTGTCTTGATGAGTGTCAAAATCAAATTCGAGGTTACCAGGTTAGGTTTTGCGTCAGTTCGTGTCAAAACTGACGCAAAACCTAACCTGCTAACCTCGAATTTGATTTTGACACTCATTAAGACGGCAACAAAGCCATATCTCTCTGATCTAAATTTTAATAAAATCAAATTAGTAATCAACTGACCACTGATATTTGTAACTTGGGTTGCAGATTTTGCTCTATCTTGAATTTGAATGAACTATAGTTCTATAGTCGCTGCAATTCGGAACTAGTATAGTTGGAGCAAAGATATTTCGGACGCCTCAGGCTACTACTTAAAGGTTAATGAGCATGGCAGGTGGGATTATGTTGTACACACGACAATCCCTTTGTAATAGTTCACAAGCAAATCCATATCCTTAAAATCGAAATACGGCTACGGAAACGCAATGTTTGTTAGTGTTTAAAAACTTATTATTTTTATTTAACAGCATTGTTAATAAAAAAAGATACAATCAAGAAAGACAAAAAATTATAGAAAATATGTATATGCAACAAATAACTACAGTTATTATTAAATTTGGGAAGTAAAGACAAGTCAAGTGATTTATATAATTTATCTTTCATTCTAATTACTGGAAGGGATGTAGTTGTAAATACATACTTTAATGCCAATATGACGCGACGAAACATTAAATGTCGATTTCTCTTATCTAGGAATGTCATTTGAGCAAAAATAATTTATTCCTCAATCAGGGCATAATCGCATAATGTGTTTATTTACCTAGTAAAATTAATTTTGTCATTCAATATTATTAGATAATTAAATATAAATTAAGTAGAAACTTCACTACAAAACGAAATAAATACCACCTTGGAAATATTCCCACCTTTGCGTATACCTGGCACGACTTAAGCGGACTAACAATAGTAAACTCATTTGCGGTTTAACTTTTAAAGCTCGCTCTGTCCGAAGTATCTTTGCGTCTACTATACAATAGTCACTACAATTTATTTTGTTAGGTTATGTGTGAGGACAATTTTCGGAATTCAGAGCTGCATTTTCCCACATTTCTAACTCAGATTGTAATATTTTGCATGCATAACTTAAGCTAAATTAATAGTTTAGTGGTGTATCCAAAACTTGTTTCGTTCGCTTTAAACAGTACCGCTTCTCAGCCCACTTTATATCATTAATTCAGGTTCAGATATACGTGTTCTAAATTTAGATATGTTTTCTGCTCTGGATGAAATGAGGTAGTCCGTTTATCGTATCTTAATCACCGCTCTGGAGGACCATTGTCTGCGAATTTGTCGTCAGGCAGGCGAGGACTTCCCGAAGCCTTAGGCAGAGTGCTGCGTTAAGATTTCATCATTATGCTGGACTTTCTGAGCGGTCTATAAGCTTAACAAGGTGCGAAGTTAAGTGGCGCGTGCGCCTTTTTTTTTTGGTTTTTAAAACTTCTTCCCGGGGCAATTCTCATTCTGACCCCGCTTCCGTCTTAAGAAAGTCGAGCACGGTGTCGATTTCGCGTCCCCAGCAGCGGCCTCGGCTGCTGGGACGCGCTGTGAAGTATTTCGTTGAAATTAACTGTGTGCTTTTCGTCAATTCTTGGTGCCCTCTGAAGAAGCTAACATTAACTGTGTGCTTTTCGTCAATTCTTGTGCCCATTGTGTTTGTGAGTTGTTTTGGTTCCGTGGGAACCCTTTGCTGCTCTGTGAAGACGAGTGTCGGAGTTAAAGTGATGTTAAATAGGTTGGCTGTAGTCAAGAATCTTCACGGAGGGGTTGTGAGGTCTCCAATCACCGTCACAGCGGATTACTTACTGGATTCTTAAAGGTACCAGCTCTAGCTTAACCAAGACGTCGGCGTCGTGTTGATCTCGCACTTAAAGTCTCGTTTCTTTGTTCCTTTATTGGAAATGTCGTACATCATCTATTCACCCATTGTAGAGACTGTGTCAAACATCGTCTTGAAGCCCTGTTCCCGTATCCCGCAAACACCCTTTCATGCAGTAGCTGTTTCACCGGTCGTCGGCAGCTTCAGCGGACATCAACGAAGGCCCCTGAATTCCGAAAACCAGGTATTTGTTTCTAGTTGTTTATGGTGCATTTTAAATCATTTTACGCGACGTTGTTCGGAATCTATGCGTGCGTAATTTAAGCTACCGTGGTTGAGCACTTACCTTAAAATTGGTTTGTGTCACTTTTAATAAACATTCAATAAATATCGCCGTAGAAACTTTTTGTTTTTGTCAAATTCACGATTAATGAGGTCATCATTGCAAATTGTTGTTGTTAAATTTATTTTTTACGCATAATTTCAGATTTCCAGTATTTTTCTTTGCAAGTTTGCAGTAACTTTCAGTACGAATGAAAATAAACCTTTACTGCAGCAATTGTTGGATAGCTAAACGAATTTGAACGCTATGTTCTTTAGCAAACTGGCAGTACATTTTTAGAAAATCTAAATAAAACTTCAGTAAGTCTGCTGCAAAGTTTTACCAAGTTTGCAATAGATATCTTACCAAAAGTTTGCAATGAATTACTGGCACTTTTAATCAATTTAGCTGCGGACATTAGTAATGTGCCAGAATTATTTTTAGTAAAGTTTTCAGGAATAAATTGCTATTTCATACATTTTTGATAATTTTCCAGCTAATTTATCGAATATATTCACTATATTTGCGATCAATTTTACACCTAATTTGTTTAGCAAGTTTCCAATAAAGAATGGCGGATTTTACAAAAGATGTTCAATGACCACGTAATTGCCACATTTAGCAATGAGTAACTGCAGCGACGTTTAACTTTAAAATAATAAAAATCTACTATAGTCACCATCAACACTTGGTGTTTTGGTCGTAGCTATTATATTTGTGTTCCCAAGAATAAACAATTACAATCCTTCGTTCATGGAGCTTTATCTTAATATTACATCAACGTCGAATTAACAATCTGCTAGTTTTTATATCTGTAGGCTAACTTAATTTGATATTGGTGCACAGCATTAAGCAAATGTTGAAAGCTCTTTTAACCCAGCAGTTACGACACCCTTATTATCATTCATTAATCTAGCAAAGGCTAAATATACAAAAAATTTTTATACTAGAGCGTCGTGCTCATTGCACTTCAAACTTTCCCGGAAGCCCAAAGTTAGCAACCGCAAGGAAGACGCATCCATGCACAAACTCCTGGCAAACATTATCTTATTTGCGCATCCTCTGCGAGTGCCAACTCCTTGGTGTTCTAATCAAACGCGAACGAATCAAATCGATCGGAAACTTAACTGTGGGCCCTTCGGAACGCGAATCACGTCTTAATTTTTTTTCGATCTGTGCATTTCAGAATTTAAACCACGAGACTGAAATACAACAAAAATAAGCGCTTTTTCTAAACGCCGGATTTGGTTCTCCTTTCTCCATAAATGTTTAACGGCGAGGATTATCTCGGAGCTTCCATAATTGAAAACGCCACTTCTTGCCCTGAGGGGTTAGAACTATTTATATCTTTTTGCAATCATCGAGGCACAAAGAAACCGTGTAATTACTGTCACTAATTCGGTCGTCCAGCTTAAGCTGTCAGTTGATGTGAACTGTTTGGCCCTTTATCCCGGTTCCGTTGTAAACATAGGACGAAGTTATAGGGGGTATCACTCTCCATTTAGATTGGCCCATGGATTTCTCGCCATATTAGAATATTAGCATTTACAAGAAGCTTCTTGGAACTGAGGTCATTAACCAGTGATTACTTTCACTATACGGTTAATCTTGCCTTTACTGTTTGAGATACATAATAGCTAGCTTCTGCTGCATTAAAAATAGAGATAGGCAGCCAGCTTGCTCTTTGTCTAAGACGTTATAATCGTCATAGGTAGGAGAAGAATTTTAGTGTTTAAGTTCACTAAGAACCAATTTTATAGATACTTAAATATAACTAATCATTCAAGCGCTTCTTTCGAATATTCCTCTTCTTCTTTAAGACACTGCTAAACCTTAAATTTATCCGTTACATCAGGGCAGCAATAAACACTGACCCGAAACAGGAATAGACAGATGTATACCTACAATGGCTCAAAAAAGATGTCAATTTAGAATATAATATATGTTTGTTTTGGCAGTAGCAATATTAACAGTACAGCAACACATTAAGAGCTCCGCACCAGTGTATTAATTATTTCTCAAGTGGAATTATTTCTAGGACAAACACATATAGAGGTGTTGCTTATGGCGTGCCGTGACATCACAGAAAGCAGGTGTAATTCTTAGGAATTGTTTTGAGTACCTTTCCGTGTTGCGGTCACATCAGTGGGGCTGATCGAGTTAAATGTATTTTTGTGTATGTTACCTTAATACAGTTACATTAATTAAAAGGACCTAATATGACTCACAAAAAGCACTACAAACTCTAAATTAAACTATTAAAGAATATAACTTTATCATAACACAAAATCAAAGGAAATGGAATTCATAGAAGATTACCATAAAAGGGCAAAATTGAGCGTAAAGGAAAAAGCTGTAAAACCAATAAATAGCTTTAATTACTTATAATGTATCGGTGATAGTCCTTATAAAATTTAAAAAAAAACTAAATATATTCTAGTATTTGTGTGGTACTGCTGTACGAAGAACATTAAAAGGTAGAAGAAAAGATATATTTTTCTAACTTCACAAAATTGTGCTTTAGCAACCGTTGTTTTGCGTTAAAAGTCGAGTAAAAGTTGTTCCCATCTCACTACTTGAGTGACTGTTGCTCATTTCGTTCATGTAAAGTAGTTCTTGTGATAAACTTAACGTTAATATGGTTTTGACTGTAGCAATGTTAATTGTTACCGAATTTGTCATTTGTGTTTAGTTTAAGCGTCACTATTTAACCAAACTAACCCCTTTTGTTGACTATTTTTAAATGTAACCAGTAAACATGTCCTGTTCTGTGTTTTACATATTTTATTTCATTAATAGATTTTATTGTTAATTATCTACTTTTTCATTGGTGTTTGTATGCCTTTTATTGTGTTTCGTTTTTAATGTACAAGAAACCAAATGAGTGTAAGTTAATGCTATGAAAGGTATGTTCAATTCAGCTGTGCCGTCACTACCTCACGTTGTGCTCAGGCAGAAGTAAAGAGGTGGGCTTACTTACTTTCACATTCAAAGTGGGCTTACCAGTTGATTTTGTTGTTTACCCGATCCAGACCGAATGTGATGGCGCTATCAATTTGAACATCTTTTACCTCTCGTACCGGAGTACAGCCCTAACTCAAAGGTCATAAAGAACCTGCCGATTTCTACTGCAGTTTTAGTCGGAACAAACCTTCTTGTTACCGCCATCGTAACAGAGCTAGGGCTTTGTATTTTAGGTATATTTCCCGATTATGTCGTTGTGTCGTGTTTGTGCGGTAACAAACGACCAGAACAGTTGTAAATATAACTTGAACACGAAAGAAGTCAATAGACTCAAACCCTGCAGCTGATTATGATGATGACCTGCGTTATACTGAATATTTCAAATGTTAACAATCTGCTGTTTTTTCCATCTTTTAGAAGGTCTTCCTGGTAGCCTAAATTATCGACATTGAGTCAAAATGAGTAAAATCTTGCATAATTTGATATCTTCTCCAAATATGTATATCAGTAGCTAAGCTGTCATTTTCAGTGTACTGCTAAAGCTAAACCAACGGTTGACTTTCCAAAGCGTCAACTAGATGAGAGACGGTTTGGAAAGTTGCATATTAAAAAGTTTCCCATTGTCTGTAATTATAACACTTCTTAAAGCTAATCTTAGCAATATCACCAATCCAGTTATCAGTTGTCTCTAACAAATATAACAACTATAGCTTCATACTATCTACTTTATGATCGTTCGTTGGCTGTTCCGCAGGATGCTTAGTTGCGTAGCTTGCTCTACTTAGTTACTCTGTATTTTTATTAGTCTTTTTTTTCCTTTTTCGTTGATCGTATACCGGGTGTCAACGAATTTATTAGACAAGTCATATTTTCTAGAGTATTAGGTGTATTAAAATGAGATTTGGTATAGGTAAATGGTATAGGGAGAGGAGAGTTTTCGCATATTTTTCACTTTCCGGTCACTTCCGGTTTCACCGGAAATGGCTCCGATTTTGAATTTTTAAATGGAACACCCTGTATATTTTTGGATATTTGGATTTTTGAGACAATTTTGGATCAGAATGTGACATTTTAAAAAGTTTTTAAGCCTACTTGATTTTTTTAGAGCCACTTTTAATATGGCATCTAGGTGGCCATGATCAGACGCAAACTAATCTAAAGACCTCAGGTGATGTCAGAAAATTACAATCGCAAAGTTTTAGTGATTAATATGATAGATAGGAATAAGACAAGTTGGCAAAATCACGTTTTCTTGTTTAACTATTTTTTTTCAAATGGCGACCCTTTTTTGACAAGCACTTTCCGAAAAGAGGATTTTTTGGCGAATCTAACGATACTAATTTATTTGCGATTGGATTAAAAATAAGCTCATAAGTTAAATATTTCTAAGCAAAATACTGGATAATAATTTATTTACTTTTGCCAAGTGTGCCATGGATAAGTTTTTAAAATGTCACATGCTGATCCAAAATTGTCTCAGAAATCCAAATATGCAAAAATATACAGGGTATTTCATTTAAAAATTCGAAATGGGAGCCATTTCCGGTGAAACCGGAAGTTACCGGAAATTGAAAAATATGCGAAAACTCTCCTCTTCCTATACCATTTACCTATACCAAATCTCATTTTGATACACCTAATACTCTAGAAGTTATGACTTGTCTTATAAATTCGTTGACACCCGGTATAGTGTGTTGTAATGTTAGACAATCGCTAAGTCAATGTACTATTAGGCAAACTCCCCAATACTCAGGGCACTTATATTAAATTTCAAAAATGCAAAACTTGTCGGTCAGTATCTTAGGCTAACTAAAACGAAACGTATTTATTACTCTCCAATAAAATGGTTAATTGCAACAAGACTGATATCTCAGGTTAGGTTCAAATTTGAATTCTATATTAAAAGCATTCTGTAGAATATTTACCTAATACTAGCTCAAATACTCAAAATTTCAGTACAACTGCTCTACTCACTTGAATAATTTATAACCTCACAAAATTGATTTACACCACAAAATGTTCGCGGGTGCATACAGCGTTTTATTTTGATATCCAAAAGCGAAATTTGCAAGGAAACCACAGGTAAACTGAATCGAATCTCCCGCCTAGCAACATCTAACTTGGTTTTGTTTCAGGTGCTGACATAAAAATGACGAGCTACTATCTTTTGTGTTGGCTTTCTGTGAAAACTGCAAATCCTGGCATAAATCGCATTTTCTAGTGACGCCACAGGATTTTCTGGAACTTGGACGTATCTGAATGCTAGGAAACACGATGAATCTTTTCAGCAAGGTGTGTTCTCGAAGTCCACTGGCTTTCCGGACTCCAAAAACATAAAAACCTGCCAAATCGTACCTTTTAAAATATGGCCGACCTTGCCGCTCGAGCCGCTGCGGGTGACGCCAGCGCCCTTATTTGCTTCCTTGGCACCAAATCTTCTTCTAGGGTGTTGCTACACCTCTTCCCGACCTGTAGGACTTGAGATCCCTGGCTTCTGATGTTGTAATGGACTGGTATCGCAGTTTGAAATTTCCAGGTTGTCGGAGCTGAACCCACTCCGATCTTTTGTTGCACGATTTTATAAACTTTTTCGGTGGAAAAACTTTTAATTACACTTCCACTTATGCGCAGTGACTTGTCTTGTAGAATAACTTTGTACACTTTGTAGACTTTGCAAATAACTTTTATTATATAGAAACACCAAAAATCAGGATCATCTATTGCCCACAAGTTGACATTACAGGAATTATTTTCTATAATTTTTAACAAAAAGCATCGCGTTACCTAGTAACCGCGATCTAATATTGTTCAAAGGAAATAAGTTTTGGTTACAATTTCACATAAGAGAATAAAATTTGATTAACGTGATTTTTGCTTAAAACTAGAAATTGACTTTATTTCTTATTCATAAAAATTGTCCTTTCTTGTCACATAAACTGTTATTTATAACTGCTCTGCTATGAACACTTAGTTTTAAATTGCACTGGCACTTGAGTTCAATTTTAACCAGGTCACTACTTATTCTTCATTTCAGTTGCCCTCGTTCTGAATTGCTTTTTGCAAATTCAATCTTATCTTGCTTTGCTTTCCATCTACCTTTCAGCTTGCTTCCCCTTCACTGGCCCCCGCGTTTATTAATAACTCTACGCTCATATTCATTAAGCACATAACCAAGCTTTTGCATTATTTACTTACATTTGGTCCGGCTTCAAATATGCTCAATGCTCAAACCTATCATATGACATACTATATTAGCCATCTTAAATCTTTCTTTTGCTCAGACTTCAAATTCAATCTTTCCGAAACCTGCTTTTCTTATGCTAGCCTTTATCCTTCTAATTATGCTTCTTGCATCTCATTTCCAATGCATTTAATAACTTCAACTACTGTCTAGATTGCAATTAAATAAAATATCTCAATTATGTGCTTTAATCGACTCTGTTCAATATTTCTCTATGCATGCAGAATTAAATTGCGAGCATTAAACCATCTCAAAATGTTGGGGCCACCCATGTTTGGTATCCGTTGAAGATGTTTGTATCAAATCAACTGTCTTCTCTGTACTGCGCCAGTTGCTGTTATCATAGAAAACTAAAATCCTACCTGTAGCCCAATCTATTCTTAGTGTTTAGGTAGTAAAAGAGATGATCTACCTAGGAGTCCAAATATTTAGTACATGGGACGAGGAGAGGAAAATTAGGCGTAAATTGCAATAGCAAAAGCTGCAACTATTAAATTAACCCGTCGCGTCGTGGACAACAGAGGCTGCAGACAGAAGACGAATCGGGACCTTACAAATGTATGTCTGGCGTTGAATGCTTGGAATCCCTTGGGTAGAAAGACGCACTAATGCTTCAGAACTAGAAGAACTTATTACAGAACGGCTTAGCAAGACCATAAATATGTAAATCGATGTTAAGATATTTTGGTCAGAAGCTAACGATATCGCTGGGACCTTGACCGACCTGGATTTCTTTAAAGATATGGAAATTTGTATACCCTCGCTCAAGTATCTCTAACGATAAAAACTGCGCATTAGAGATCAAACAGAGCATAGCGATGGGTAAATACGCCATGGCCAAGCTACAACAAATATGAAACGGTCAAATTATTATCATCAAAAGATTATACAAAGATGAGACTTGTCAGGACACTTATCTTTCTTATTTTCATGTAAGGTGTGGAAACGTAGACTATGAGCGCAAGAAAGACAAAGGATTAACGTATTCTAAATGACCATGAACTGCTTTTCGAATCGCCTATCGACCATGGAAAGGAAACGAGCCCGGAGTAGATCTCCTACTACATGATCGGACGAAGTCAAGGAAACTACCAATTCTTTTCTACACATGGTTTTGCGTACAGCGAGGAAAATCGGAGCACATGAAAACCACGATCCCATGGACAAACTCTTCCAGATAACCGCAATTATCAGTCAGGGGGGAATAGCGGAAGAGAAAAAGATATTGCATAAGACATTCTTGGTGTAGCCCCTTAGAATAGTAAAATACTTCAGACAGTGTATTTTCACATTGTACGATATTTAAGTTACTTTTGTACATCTATTGTATATAATTCATATATATTATCTTTATATGAGTGTCTGCTACTACATTTCACAGCTTGTCTGCGGGTGCACAGTAATTTAATATTTATGAGGTGACAACTACGTCAAGCAAAAACTTTTATCTACGCAGGATATGCCTCTAGGAATTTGGATAATTCTTTAAGGTCTTCTCTTTTTAGTTCCACTTTCTTCTTCATACAGTTTATGCAGCTGGTAGATAAAGCACTTTACGTTTATTTTTCTATAGTTCTTGCACTCTGTGTTTTTTCTCTTTCAAGTATTGAATTTTCCCCATACCCTTTTCTCATTCCTAAGGTATTTGTTCGCCATATAATCATTGATTGTTTAAATATTCTGGTGGAAGTGTACATTGTAAGCTTTATTAGATAATCGCCTGAACTTGGTGACCCAATATTCTGAATATTATTTTTATTTGCATTTTGGCCTGGCGGGTTTGCAACCAGTGGTACACGGTATATCCGATTTGAATAGATTGGCGTGGCTCGGCGTGGTCAAAGATGTGTTATATATACATTTGTGGCAATTCAGCTAGTCGCCACGCAACCCGTAAGATGGAAGGGCTCATGCAGATTTCAAACGTTATCCAGAGCAGGGTTTCGGATAAACCATCTGATAATTGGGCATTAAATTGCTGTCTTTTCAGGTTTAAATAGGGAAGTCTTAGAAGCGCTAATTAGAAGGCTCGAAATGTAGAGAGCAGTCTTAAGGTTAAGTTAGTGTAGATATCCTGGAGGCTCTTCATCCAGCGCCAAGGACTGGTTTGGTAGGAAATAATCTGGAGCGCAATTTTCTAGAACATCTTCAGAGGAAGGTGTGACCGAATGCGGCCAAGTTGTGATTGGTTCGTGGCACTGTTCTCTGCGGTGATGCAAGCCGGGTATCCTCAGCTGTAATTTTAGCCAGTACACGACTTCAATTTTATATATTCTATTATGAGCAACATCCTATGTATTCAATTTAAGTGTGATACGATTTTGTAATTGATTTTGGAACGTTATGACCTGACAACTAGTCCAGTTCGTTGCCTTTTGGTATTTGCAGTAAATATTCGGGCTTTACCATAGTAAATTATAGTTGCTGATCAAGTTCATTATCATATGTAATAATTTAGAAGTAGCTTCTGGGACGAGGTAAATATTTAATACTCGTTAAAGTTAGCGTTTGTAGCTAAGATTAAGCCGCTGATTGACTAATCTAGTTTTTACACTGGACCCAAACCGCTAGGAGCTTAATAGTTTAATTTAATATTGTATTGTTGCTACAGATGCTGGTAGATCTAATTTTGAGTTACTGTAGGCAAAAGCTAAACCACTTATAAAACCATTATATTTAATTGGGGGAAGTGTAAAATTTTAATCACTCGGTCACCCAATGAGATACTTATTCTATATCTCTCGTGTGACCAATGAACTTTTTGTATTATGGCGTTAATTTTAATTAACCATGTAAGTACTTCATTAAATAAGGTTTTACATTTGAAGCTCCCAATCAAGCATTTATAAATTTATTTGTTAATTCTTTAGTTCGTATACACTTGCATGCTTTATGCTAATTTGTGGAATACCAGTAATTACATACGGTTTAGAAATCTGTCATTATCTTGTTTGTGGCTAGTTATTATACCTATGATTTTGTTACTCTTTGGGTTTGATTTGATTTTTGGCTTAGCTAGAAACACTTAGGGATTTGTCGTCTAAAGAATCCAAAGGTGTGCATGCCAGGTAAAACTTGGAGCTCTTTAATATGGGTCATCGAACCGCAACCCACTCTCCCAATTAAACTCCCTACTTCTGAACATTTGTCTTCCAACATTAGTCTCTAGCTTATACCGATTTATTTCTAAAGTCTTTTATTTTTCAATAAAAATGCTTTTCTATCTTATACCGAGTGACAATGAAACTACTACCCACGGCGGCAATTCGAAACGGCTTGAGATAGAAATATGCAATTCGGTATGTCGATAGGGTTGAAAATTGTGAACAATAATTGTAACATAAAAACAATTGAATGTCGTTTCCCGTGTCACCGGAAATGATCTTGACTTTGTTATTTTAAATGGGACACCCTATATATTTTCTATGACTCTCTAAACAATTCTAAATAACTTTTGTCTAACATACCAAATGTTAAAATTAATAGTTTTTGAAATAGAGCCGCTTATAGATATGCAGTAATTCCTATTTGTTTGTATTTTACGAAAAAAACGGAGTTGGCCAGGACAGAGGTTGCTATGGTTTATAAAAACAATTGAATTTTACAACTTTATCGACATACGGAATTACATATTTCTATCTCAAGCCGTTTCGAAATGCCGCCGTGAGTAGTAGTTTCATTGTCACCCGGTATATCGCGAGTTTTGAACCACTATCTGTACTTATTTTTCTTGTAGTAACGTATTAACCTAATATTTTTCTTGCCTTATACTATAAGTTTCACTGATAGAACTTCTGTTGTGGCTTTAAATAGTAATTCTATTAGTTTATACTACATACGCACTGTATCGCCCATTTCTAGGGTTGTGATTCGCGACTCTTAAATTGTACAGCAACTGTAAGAATTTATTACAACTTTTATATTTTGTATTCACCATTGATGATTTCTACTAACCTGGAATCCGTAACAATGTTTACCAAATACATGATCAAAGTATTACGTATATAATTAATACTTAAGCAAAATTTAAGCTTTTGTTTCATTCTTACAGGATATGCACTGAAATGCTACAACAGAGATCAGACAGAAACTCTGTAAGAGCAAAGTCCATAACTTTTTTTCAGAAATTTATTATCTTTTGATATCTGTTACAATTTAGACAGAAAATATAAAATCTAAGTGACTGCCTCTTTCTTATTTGGATATTACACATGGCTCCACGTTGAAAAGTTAACAAGGTTTCTAATTAGCTGAAATAGGTTATTCTATAAAAAATTATATGTTAAAACCTATCCGTTAGTTGTTTAGAGCTGTATACAACAAGAGCTAGAATGTATTAATTTGGTTTCCACAACTAACCTAACTTAATTTTAAGAAATAAATAAAGGGAATACCCTTTGTCTACAATAACAAAACATAAACAATTTCTAGTACGTTCTGAAAACAAACGATTTTATATCAGTTACACACAAAACAACGAAAAGCAACAAAGGGAACTGAAAAATATAATTAAAAGCACGTCGCAAAGTGGAATGTATCAATGCTGTTTTATGCGTTTTTCTATTTGAATTTACATGATCTCGTTTACGTTTATGAAACTGGTATTGGAAAATGCGCCAGTTCATATTTGTTTCGAGAATTTCTACTCTATTTGCTCTAAGGTACTGTTAAAAATAGTAATGAATGAAATTTCTATAAACCCATTAAAGCTATTTATGTGGTCCAGTTATTGGCTAATCATTAATAAGTCAGATCAGGGCTACACTACTATAAAAACGTTAATGCAGCCTTAGAACCTCTAAGTATGGAACAATGACCATTAAAGTGTCATTTACCTCAAACTTCCGAACAATCTTAGTAGCAGCCCGATTAACTCGTTAGCAAACAAAAGATGGCTGAAACTGCTGAAAGGTGCCATTAGGGCTCACGGGAAATCATAATGATCTATGAATATCAAACGGGAGAAATTGAGAGAAGTTTCTTGGAATAAATTTGACATTTAAATACAACCCTCAGAGGGCACATTTTGATTCTTCGAACAAAGATCCTTTAGAAAACGGTGAATAGAAATAGATAAGTTTATTGTGCTTCCATAAATAAAATCTGTAGCAGAGCTGTCTCAGCACTATCATAGCACTAAGACGTTGAATATCATTTATTTTTCAGATGTTCTTATCAAAATTTGGTCACACATGATTTGTAGAGAGCCACAATATCAAATAAAGAATAGTTTCACATTTATGTTGTAGGCAGTAATCCAATATGTATAATAATATCAAAACCTATAATAAAAATACGTTAATCGCCAACTTGTGAGACAGACACCTAACTACTACACGAACTGCCACAAAAGGTAAGTTTTGGCTTAATAGCTTTTAACGCATTACTTTTTTTTGTTACTTTGACAACAGAATAACTAGATATTTTCAAACGATTCCCTTTCAAAGAAGTAGTCCAATTCGTCAATTTTTACTTCCTTTTACAATAAAGGAAGTATTGGATTCACCCCAAAAATTCGAAATTGCGTTTTCAACAGATCTTCACGTTTCAGAGTCCCCTGAACCCAAAAAACATATTTTTATTCATTGGTCTGTGTGTGTCTGCGTGTGTGCCTGTGAACAGAATATCTCAAAAACGTAAAGAGGTATGGGGTTGAAACTTCATATCTAAGTTTTGTGTACTATGTAGATGTGACAGCAAGCTTTTGAAGAAAATCGCATAACCGGAAGTAGGTGTTTACTCTTGTGATTTTTTAGTTTTTTCGATTTTTTTAAAACGGCTCTAACGATTTTTTCAAACTTCTCATTTTTATTACATTCTTAATGTGTATTGATGTGAGATAGGTGATTTTCCAGTTGAATACTTCTAAAACGGTTTGCGTTTTTTGGTTTTTCTATTTTTTTATCAACTCCTATTTTAAATAGAACACCCGGTATACTCGTATTATTACATTTATGAATTTAGCTTAAAATTTTAAAGAACATTTGTCTCTTCAACTAATGTTATATTTTGCACCGTTTTTGTAAAATTTTTAATTTTTTAAAATTTTTGACAAATGCTTAAAAATTTCAAATCAAATTTTGGCCAATTATAAGATCACTGTAAAATGAAGTTGTGTGCGTGTATCACAACAGATTTTTAATTTTAAGGTACATGTATCAGCTTGAACTATTTAAGGGGCGAATTGGAGACGAAGAATATGCAACAATTATCCTTCTCATTTTACGGTGATGTCACCTCGAAATGTGTAGACAAACTACAGTTTACCAAAGTAAACGTTTTTACTTTAGCTGTGCGACTTAACTAAATGCTGTATTTTTTGCTCTTTGGCGAACCCCGCGATTTCTGGGGCTGCAGCAAAGGCTTTCTGTGGACTACCTTAATCGGTGACCTCTTTGGCGCTGGATACCCTTTTCAATGACGCCACGGAAATTATGCACTTGCGAATGGCTTGCTGGCTGGAATTTCTACACTTTCGGGCTCCTGAAGCTCCTCTCTACACTCAGCAGACACTATTTTCACTGGACGATGCAGCTTACTTAAGAAAATGGGCCCCCGAAGTCACTTGCACTGGGGAACGAATCTTACTGCTGGATAATCTGCTTCACTTAGACCTCTTAACACTTGGAAAACTATACTTATAGATGCCCTGTACACTGATGAATAACTTCACATACAAATGGTATTAAAAAGGATCTTTTATTTATAATTTTATGTGATAAATTGAGGAGCTCATTCTGGTCCCAACACAAATTATACAAGCGTGTTTGGTTCTTATCAACAAAAGATTGTCATGTATCTTAGCAACTAGATTTTAAATTTTTATAAAGGAAACTAGGATTGGTAACATGTTTGACCTTATGGACTACAGATTTGATGTCATGTCTTTGCCTAACTACTAAAAATCTTTTTTCTTTCTTAGAATAAATGTCACTACACTTTGCTCTGCTTTTAAATCACTTTTGTTTATAATGCACTGATACACTTGGAGTTCTTTTAGCATCTCACTAATTGTATTTCGATCGGTTGCCTTCCATGTTTCATTGCTCTTTGCAATAATTATTTAGCTAGTACTGTTTCGTTTACTTTTCAACTAATTTGCCGTTTGCTGGCTTACACTTTTACTACATAACGCTGATATTCTTTCTGTACTTAACAAATCAGTCTGTATCATTTTATTCACATTATTTCTGACAATAATAAGCTCAAATCAGTCAGTTGCAAATTAAATTGCATTAGCCTTTCTGAACATTTATCATATAATAATAATAATAATAATAATAATAAATTATCTTTATTCTCCCACAAAAATCAACAAATAACAATAGAAAAAAAAAACACAACAATTATGTGTAGAACCCTAGACAACGCTAATTAAAATGAGAGAACCAGAGGGCGAGGTTCAGATGAGGAATTGCCATTCCTCCCTGATCTACCACCTAAAGCCTCATTTTTAAATTTAATTTTTAAAAGTATCTGCCTACGCTAACTTACAAACTAATTTCTGTGATGTCTATGTACACCAAATGTTTACAATTTAGTGATGCATCGCTATCAAACTCGATATTCATATACAAAACGCAAAAAATAATGAAAATCTTGTTATTACACTGTTTCTGAAACAATTCCAAGCGCAATTTAGCCCTAAATTTTGTTAAGTGAAGATTCTTATAGGTATTCGAAAGTCTGTTATACATAATATATATTTGAAAGGAAAATGATCGCTCATATAGAACCGAAGAGTGGAGAGGTGGCGAGATAAGACCTCTAAATCTCGTTGTGATATTATGTACATCAGTTCGGAAAGTAATTTTATTGTACAAATAGGCAGGAGCTTTAGTTGTCAAAATTCGATGAAAAAGACTTTGGCATTGTAATAATCTACGGTTTTATCATAGTCAGCCAACCAGCATCAGCAAGTTTATAAGATCTGAAACTCTCAACGTAACCCACCTGAAACTGCTTTATTTCATGCTAACTTTTATCCCTCAAATGATTAGTTACTGCTCCTCACATCTAGTGCACTTATTAATGTAAAGTACCTACTGATTGTCTTGCAATGGATACAATATTTAATTCTATGCTCACGTTGACCTTATTCATTTAGTTAATTAGGCAATCAGAATTTCTATGGGCAGTGAACCATTACAATATAGTGCGACCTAACATCTAGAACTCTAGGAAGCTTCTTTTGTAAACCAATTAGTACGTTGGGCAAAAATTTATAATATAGCTTCAGCGGCTGTCAAGTTAACGGTTGAGATAAGAATTCGTTTTTAAGTACAAAATTCTAATTGCTAATTATCTGAAATAATAATGAGATTGCTACATTTATAATATTGCTTAAATCGATTTAATTTTTCTAAACTTCTTTTGTATAATTATTTCCATTTTTCCTGTTTCTTTTGCTATATTTCCTTTCAATATATAGTAGTTCAGAATTTCTCTTATATTCCGCCCGTGTTACTGCTATTTCTGTTTTGTTTTTCTGTGATTGTTTTTTTCTTACTTTTAAATTTAGCTTTGTAGATTTTCCAGCCATCGTTATGGATTTTATTGTATCATTTCAATTGAGTTTTCTCAAGGTTTTTCTGTAGATTTTATTCCTTATTCTGTTCGACATGGCTTTTCTTTACATTTCTGGACCCTCTATTTTATATTATATTCTATACCATTGCTGTCTAGTTTCTGGTATATTTTATTCTCGGGTGGCTGCTTTTTTAATATTTATTTACGTTGCAAGCTTAGTAAATTAGCCTTTATGGGCGAGTCGGATATTTTGCAGGGAGAGCGACGTAGGAGCGAGCCCTGTAATCCAGTGAGCCCCAATAAAAACTAATTGCAAGCGAGCCGCGTACAACGTTTTATTTCCTCTTGGGGAACATCCTAAAAATTAATATTAGTGATTAATGAAGGATGTGATTATTAGAAAACAAGGTGCTTGTAAAGTCGCCATGGCAGCATTTTACAGGCACCTGGCCTGTAAAGATTCATTTACCGAGTCAGTTCAGACGACAGTAATGACCGTTTAACAAGTCAAGAGGTTATAATAGTAGATTATATTATAAGTGAGAGAAATGCATCATTATTTGCGTGTGAGAATTTTGAATCGCGAGTGCCCCAGCAAGAGCGATACAATTTTTCACGAACTTATAATGGCATTTCGCTCACGTGTGATATACGACGTTTTATCTTACAGTAGCAATTCTTGTGCCTAAATAGTTTGCGCAGTCAGAATATGTCGCGAAATAAATTTATAATTAGTCGCCTATGATTTGTGATATGCATTTGACAGTACTGAAGTGTATTGGCAGTAAGTACTGCAGTGTATTGTGAAGTGTATTCGTAGGTTAGGTTTTGTTTGTTATTTGACACAGACTGACGCAAAACTTAATCTAAAAATTACGAATTTGACATAGCTTGACAGTGCTACCAACAATGCAGTAGTATAAATAATGAAAACTCACTTGTGAATAAAACTTCATTTTAGTCACTGAAAGCAGTTGTATAATGTATGGTAATAGGAGCTACTGTAAGATAAAATATTTGTACGACTACGAAGTGTGTAATTCAAAGTATCGACTACACCATTTCTCTTGTACTAATTAAGATACGAGATTTCGATATATCACGAGGATTAGCACGCCCATCAGCAATTCAAAATATAAAATTCATTACTCGATATCCTAAAGCCCATTAATATCGTAATGCCAGAGCAAGCTGCTGTTTTGCCTGAGTGGATGTTGTTTTCTCCGCTGATATTGCCTATCTGGGCACCAACCGAAAGTAATACTACAGTTGATAAATGACCCCTCCTTTTAAAGCAAATGTGGGTGCCGTGAGAATGCCCGAAGAGGACGCGCAAAAACATTATTTTTGCACTAAGCACCAAATTAGTGCAGTTAGTAACGATCTACAGCGGCTGAAAAAGGAGCGGCCATTTTTATCTCTGCGCCGCTCGCGGTTCGACGTTTAAATCCTCGTCCAGTTTATTATCCAACAATGGAATGGAAACAAAAAGCCCCGGACCGAAGACGGCTCCGGCTTTTTGTGTGGAGCGGCGTCCCACACGTGACACTTGCCCAATTTCGTAATGCTCCGAATCAAGTCAAGCAGGAAAGTCGAAAGACGTTTTAAATAATAAATCATGCTACCTGCACGTATAAGTATACAACATAGTCAGTTCTGGATACATCTCCTTTAAGAATGTCTTTCTAACGTCTTTATCAGAAAGTATACATGAGAAAAAAATACTGTCTAATTATCCGCAGAGCAACATTAACGTGTAGATTGTTTATTAGCAATAATTTAGAAAAATAGTATTAATTGTGATTGGGAACAAATTATGTAAAATTAAAAACTATACTAATTAGACACGTAAAATTACACTAGCTGCGACAAATGTAGGAACTTCACAATAACCATATTCAGCTCCTATTTTTGGACACCACTAACGACCATTGGTCGGAGCTGAAAATATTACTGCAATAAATGCCACAAAACAACTTTATAGCAAGTGTGGCTGAAGAGTAAAAAAGCTGGTGTGATGCACTCACACAACTTCCTTTTGCAGGGATCTTATAAATAGCCAAAATTTGATTTGAATTTTTTAAGCATTTGCCAAACATTTTCAAAAACGACAAGTTCTACAAAAACGGTACAAAATATAACATTAGTTGAAAAAACAAAAATGTTCTCTAAAATTTTAAGCTACATTCATAAATGTAATAATACGAGTATACCGGTTGTTCTATTTAAAATAGGAGTTACTAAAATAGAAAACAAACAAATGAAACCCATTTTAGCAGTATTCAAGTGGAAAATCAACTATCTCAAATCAAAACACATTAAAACTGTAATAAAATGTAAGTTTGAAAAAAATCGTTAGAGCCGTTTTTGAAAAAAATCGAAAAAAACTGAAAAATAACAAGAGTAAACACCTACTAGAGGTTATGCGATTTTCTTCAAAAGCTTGCTGTCGCATCTAGATAGTACACAAAACTTATATATGAAGTTTCAACGCCATACCTTTTTTCGGTTTTGAGATATTCTGTTCGCAGACAGACTGACAGACAGACACATACACAGATAGACCAATAAACAAAAACATGTTTTTTGGGTTCTGAAGATCTATTCAAAACTCAATTTCGAATTTTTTGGGTGAATCCAATACTTCCTTGATCGTAAAAGGAAATAAAAATGCTTAGATCATGGGATCAACAATGCTGAATTTCATTAACACTTCTCAAAATGTACATAACATTAGCAAAGTAAGAATACATGTTTATCGATATCTTGTTATACACTCTTATAGTGAAGGAAGAAGTAGATTATATTATGACCAAGAAAAAATAAAAAGGAAAAATAAAGTAAATTTGCTATACAGAAGAATCAACGAAAAAGTAAATTTATATGAAGATAAAGATCAAGAAGGTTTACATCTGAACAACAATACTTTTATGAAAATCTACCAAGAATAAAATTTTTATGCAGTATACGTAAAAGCAAAAATAGAAAATGAGAGGTAAATGTATAGCTTCAACTTATTTTGCCTCGTATTTACCATGAAACAGAGCTTATCTCACTACCCCAAAAACGCGTACTGCATTTTGCTTCACAAAAAAGCGTCCGTTATGAAATCTAACAAGGCTACATTAAACAACACCCCAAAATAAACTCATTTGTAGCCGGCAACAGCTTCAAATGTTTACACTTCAATAAAACAGCCTTAATTTACCTACACGGATAATGTCACGCGTTATACAAACTACGGACGTCGGTTTTGATGGCATATTGTCAAGTCAACCACCTATTGCAAATAGCGATCTACACATCCCAGTAGGTTTAAAGTTTAGGTTCGTTAATCGGTCGATTCTTAAACATCTTCTACATGCCAGGTATACCACGAGCCAGAGTTGTTCGCCAAGGTTTCGGGCGAACTCTAAGCGCGGGGATTTTCGAGCCAGGCAGGGCAGTACTCGAAGAAGTAGAGAAAACAGCTGTAGCTCAAAGCGACAGATGGCGACGATAGAAAGGCGGCGTCGGTGAGAAGAAGACGGTGATAGGAAGACAATGTTGATGAAAAGAAGGCGTTGATGAGAACAAGGCGTCCCTATGGAGCAAAGCTGGTGCGACCAGTGAAGTGTTTGCAATATCCAGTAGAAAACAGACGAACAAACGAAAACAAAAATTAAAAGATGAGCCGAAAGGCTTCTAGACTCGAGTAATATGCCAAAATTACCACAATGAGACACTCCCAACTGCCCCCCATTAACTTGTGAGTAGATACCTGCCTTCTAAATCGTCTCCCTCGCTGTATCTCTCGGTCAACACAATTCCCCATTCCTCCGGCGTAAAACCAGTAGCGGCGTAAATCTGTCAAACTGCCTTAAACACTTATATTCAGTCGGTACCTTAAAACCGGATACACTGACATCGATACCCGCATCAAATACGATTAATGTAAAATGTGAATTGATGAAATGCTAATGAACCTAAATACAGCGGATCATATAAGAGACAATCCTTGCAACAGTATAAATATAGAAGGAGTAGTCTTGATCAGAATGAAGAATTAAAGTACGGAATGTGTTGTGCAGGCAGCATCTGTTGTGTTTCGCGTGATATCACTGCAACCATATAAAAAGCTTACTATTGATACCACGAAGATATTGATGAAAACGCTGGTATTTTCCATACTATGTTATGATAATGGGAAAAACTGACACCCAACCAATAGACTCTTTAAACTATGGCACTAACAAAGACTACTCAGAGTATCATGGACGAAGAAAAGAAGAAAAACTTGTCCATTATTGAAGAAATCTAAAACCCCATAAAAATTATCTGCCTCATATATGGAATAATTGCGAGGTACTTCAGTCATGTCCAACTATGAAAACCGGACAATCTAATTTATTGTGAAAAGCAATGTTCAAGGATCGATACCATGCGAATAATCACCGAATGTACCGACTGATCAAATCAAAATGATTACCGGCCACACTATCAAACAGCCCGAAACAGAAGTCGATGGCTTAAAATCGTAAAGAGAAGCATGCAAAACACACAATTCTTGGGTCGCGATGCTTCTGAAAAGAAGCTTGCGATTGAGGAGCAGGAGGAGGGGTATGTTATTATTAAGTAAAACCAATAGGCACTTACTTCTTCTTCGACATTAATATTCAGACTTTCGATTAGATGGTTTGTTTGTACCTACGTACATATTTCATTTTTCGTATATCTATATATTGACTACGATTTGGCAAACGCTTAAGATTTTCAGCTTTGACTTGCCTACTTGACAACATATTCATCTGATTTCTCTATTTGCAATAAATATCATTTGTGTTTCGACTGTTTTTGAAATATCTGGTCTAATGCTGGTAGTTTATGCCATGATAGCAAGTCATCAATAAAATGTCAGACATGAATTGTTATTGATGACCCTACACAATACAGTTATCGTTTCTGATAGCGAGTTTTTAGCATCTTGAGATTCTTCAAAAGTTTATGATTTGTGTTTTTTTTTTTCATTTTACTGATGCTATCTCTCTATTGTGCGACTTTATTGCAGTTTTCCGTTTCCCATTTTCCAATTTCTATTTCGTTTTTGTCACCCTTCCTCTCCTAGTTCCTTGCTTTCTATTGAGTTTGTAGTTTTCATATCCCTGGGACATGTGTGTCTACGACTACCTACATCATTTGCTTTGTTTATAAACCAAATCATATCCATGTTTTGGATAGCGTTCATACGGCATGACTTATTCAACAATGGTTTCAAAAACAGGTTATTCTGCCATATCAATTGATTTTATTTTCTGTCCTGTGTTTCACACTACATATTGTAGCACCATTATCAGTGTATTATGTTATTATTTTACACACTAACGTCTTTATGTAAATTTTCTTCTACTTCAACTTTATATCACGTATTTGAAGTATGTGTCAGTTTTGATGTTAGCTACATTTATACAGTATACGTCAGTTGAAAAACACTTTTAAATTATAAAGGGAGGTTAAATAACTGAATATCCTTTTTCTATAAAAAAAACAAACCGATCAAGACAACTACAATCCTAAAAACAATTAAATAAATAGAAGTAAGACAGTTTTAAGGACAATTTGAATGAAAAATTCAAATAAAAGGATATATTACAACAAACAAATTGCCCACAATTTTAGCAATTGATCGATTACTATAAATTTAAATTACCTTTTGTTTGCAAGTTAACCAAGTTGTAGAAGCACAAGACCCGCTCTTACCTCAGTATGTCTAAACGAAATGTCCTATAATTCTGTAATCATACATGCCAATCCTGCTAGGAATAAAGACCAAACAGTTTACATGAAAATACATATACCTGGAAAAGAACATACATGCATGAAAATACCTAAAACATATTATACACTATCAAAAATATCTAATAAATATCCACAACCTTAAAGCTGAATCCACCTGCTTCGATACACTATAAATGTAGGTGTGACTTATTAATTATCAACGTCAAAAGAAACCAATAGTGCTAACAATGTTTAAATTTAGCACACAAATTCACTTAATACGGCTCTGCCGTTGCTCATTTGAAATCAGGCTGACGCGATATGTCAGCAAGGTAATGGTCGCTTCGTACTGACTCGCACCAAGGATGATGCAACTTGGCGCAATTTAATAGTTATGCTTTTAGTTTTTCCACTTTCCTGGACCGGGCATTCAATCGTAGTAGTTATCTATAATAACTAACCTTGCGTTATAGTTGCTCCAAATGTCCTTTGAAGCTAGAATAGCGGTTTCCGGCTATAAAGAATTATCCGTACCTCGGTGTTTCCTTCCAAGGTTCTCTAAGCTGCTGTACTTCGGCTGAAGAATAACTAGGCGTCGACTGCTCTTAACGCAGGGCAACACATAAACATTCAATCATACTTTAATGCTTCGCGTAGCGTCCCTTTCGCTTGAACGAACGCGAACGCACTGGTCACCTCTTAGTGAGTGACTGACTCTCCGGGCTCGCGCTTTGTTCTATTAATAGCCACGGCATCAGCTGGTTTGCACCGCACACTCTGCCACGCAAAACGCCCGACGTATGTTTTAAGTACGAGTACATAATTTGTCTTAATCTTATTATTATAATGTAGGAAATACAGTTTAGTTGAAATCTAGCAAGGAGATTATTAAATACCAAGGTGACACGAACTAGCCCGTTACAAGACTATGTGTATGATTAACCCAGAAGGTAAAGTATGAATTTCGTAACAGACCGCTACTTATCAGGGAAACCTAAAAACCATATAGGCAACAACAGGAAATAAATATGTTTTAGACGATCCTTAGCTCAGTTCGCGCAAGGTTCCTAACCTCTTACATTTTTAGGTCATGACTAAATTTTTATTAGAATGTGTGCATGCGTGCGAACAAAGTGCTATTTTATTATTATTAAGTTAAAAAGTAAAGAAACTACTAACTAAAACTCCAAAGTTTGTAACAAATGTTGAATATGAAGACAAATTTGGAGCCTTAGCCATTAAACACATTACCGATTGTTATTACTGGTGTTCTAAATGCGTCACAAGAACGTGGGCGGAAAGGAACTTGTGTTTTGCACTAATGATCCGCTGATTAAAATACTCCTGCAACAGTTTAAGAGTTTCACACACTGTGTGATCTGCAGCTCCATGCTGTTGGAAAAATTCTTCTTGGAGTTCATCGTCGTGCAAAAAATGTATAAATGGTTTTGGATTTACTGGCAGTATCTTTAAGTAAAAAGAGGTTAATGATAATTCATACATACCTACATCTTTGTCTTGTAATTGTACAACCAAAAAAGATTGCCCTACAAAATTTCCGACAGCTGAAACTTAATCATATAGTTACTTTTTACATTATTTGTATAGTTCTTTAAAAAGTTATAGAGGTTTTTTTAAACCTGCTACAATAGACACATAACGTTTCAGCCGTTGTCAGAGTTGCAAATGTATGGTGCAGAAGCCTTTCAAAATTGTTATGAAATATGTAACAAAATTTTGTAGCCATTGTAAAAGACTGAAATTAGAGTATAAATAATCCTTCAGTTGAAAGTGTTTCATTATTTCGTTTTGGGAATCTGACGCCGTATGTTAGGTTAATTTTTATTCTCAACGCAGCTTGTCAAAATTGGTTTTGTACATTTCGGTCTAAACCTGGCCCTGCCCAGTTGTTTATGTGCGATTTAAGGGCATAAAGAAGCCTGCAATTAGGCAAAGGAACTTTATGACGAAACAATACGTGCAGTTCGCAGAAATCGTGTCGCCCTTAGCAATTTCTAGATTGTGTTCCTTGCAATCAACGTCTACATAACTCCATGGAAAATTGCCTTTTTTCCGTTACACCGCGCAAGAGAAGTTTAACGAAACCGGTGAGCTGAAAACTGGTTTTTTTTACCAACAGTCGAGTACATGTAACGATCTTGACTCAGTAAGCTGCCGTGAAGCGTCTTGGTTAGTTATCTAAGTTTAACCGGCGGTGGTTCTTTGTCTCCAGATGAAGATTGCCGCAAATGGTAACGCAATTTGTAACTGTGGTGTTTTTTGCAAGACTAGTAACACTGGCTGTAGGACAGCTCGATTTAATTCAGATTTATTAAGTTGTACTATACAACAGAAACTCTTTGGGTTCCGTACTGTCATACCGTAGTGGTTTTTGTACGTCCAGTCCCAAATATCGATTTTACATCGGATCAGAATACCGCACGTCTGCAAGGTCCTTTCATCGAGCTAATGGACTTCCTCCCCGTAAGCCGCTTACTGCTGCATCTCTGCCTAGGCATATTTTCCTCACTTGCGATCATCTCCCGCTGACTTGGCAATGATGCTTTTCTTTTCGATTGTTTTAGGTATACGACCGTAGATATCTGTATGCAACCTACTGGACACTGCATTTTTGCCCTATGACTGGAGGTATTGTAACAAAGGATGTATTTCCTCTATACTAAAATGTATTTGAGTACATTTCTCATGCTGTGAAGATTTTGTGTTTTTTGTCGCTAATCTACCGTTCTTTTTGAAGTGTTTGCATGCTAACTTTCGGTTTATATTCGAAGTGTTACCATCTAAACTTGTGCTTTACTGTATTTACGATTTAGTAACCCTTTCAGGAAGTTTGAATGCCGTCTTGGCTGTCTTTTGCGAATTTGATGATATTTCATATTAGTTTGTATTATCGTAGAGTCACACAAGGAAATAGTTAGTTTCAATTAGTCTTACTGCGCCAAAATGTTTTATAACTTGGCGTATTCATTACAGTATTTTAATATTATTGGGTGTTTTTTTGTATTTTGTTGTAAGGCAGACGTGCAGAACGTGTTTTTATAGTGAATTATTATCTCAAAGCAAGGGTAAATGTTCAATGTCCAGCTCATTATTTCACCTGCGGCTCCGTTGAGGTTTCTTTCAGGTTACAGACGTCGTGAAGACGAAGTTCAACTTTAACCTTTTGGCGCCCTCAATATATTTTGAAGTAGTAAATAAATCCATTTTAGATGCCTCAAACCGCCCTTCCCTTGACTGAGAGCTGCCTGGAACGTAACATACTTTTTTTAAGTGCCGTTTTCTTGTGAAACAAGTTGACGCTCACTTGTGGGGCTTTGTTTTCTTGTGTTTAGTAACAATTTGAGGCGTGACGCGTATTAAGTAATGGTGAATTTAGCTGCTTTGGTGAAATAATGGAGGTGGAGTAAAGAGTTTCCACTTTGGCTTCAAAATGTGTATTAAATGGGCCACAAGTAAAAGTCATTTGTCACTCTGCACAGAGAAAATTAATTAAATTTGAAGACGAATATCTACTAAGTATATAAGTAAGCTATTACTGTAAGAGACACTAGAAAGACTGTGACGTCAAGAAAAGCTAAGTACCTTTAGAACTGGCAAAATTTGCTTATAGTATAGTCTGTTCATCTGACATCTGCGCTGTCAGATTAACAATCTGTTGGTGGTAAAAAAAAATCCTGCTGCTCTTAAATTTATTAACTTGGCTACACTGCACTTGTGATTTTAAATTTTTTTTCAAAAATTTTGTTTCACACAAATGTCATATTTCATGTAGAATTACATATAAAACTTCAACGACTGAAATGGAGGGTAAACGTACAAAGGCTTTGTTAACTGCTTGCGAAAAGCAAGCTGTTATAAATTACTGCAAGGAACAAAAAGGTTTCTTTCCATATTTAACTAAAACTGAAATTGGAAGAAGAGCTGCCAAAATCTTTTTGGTAATATGTGGTTCTATCAATAAACGGTGTTTATATTGGGAAAAATGCAGTATCGTGGACCACTCATAGAAACGTTGACATTTTTTCGCGCATACGTTGGTGAAACTGCGCATTTCCTACGCGCAGGTCATCTGTAACAGCGGTTCTAAAACAACCTAGCTGAAAAGAATAATGAAGTGTAGTAGAATTAAATTACACAAAATATGAATATAATATAAGACGACTAACCTAACAAGTAAATGAAAAATTGCATAAGAAATTACACTAGAAACAAGAAAAACACTAACTACTACGTATTTACAAGAACTAAACTAACGCCTCTTCGTCCTTTGTGTGCGGCACATACACTTTTAAGTATGTCCTTAAAAAATCGAGAGACACTGTTGGCGGCTCCTTCTATTTCATGTCGATACATAAATTCAGCCAAATATGGATCAAACATTTTCTTTTTGGCGATTTCTCTGTGGAAGTTTGGCTTTAACTTGCCGCCAAAGGCCCTCGATCGTATTTGTGTGACACCCGGTTACTAAATCTTTGAAACCAATTGAATGGTTCACAGTTAAGTGCTGGAAACATTCACTTGCCAAGCAATCGTAAGATTTCCAGCAATCACTGTAATGGTGGTCCCTGGCTCAATTTCTGATAATTTGAAGAAGTTTTTCTGTGGTCCTATTTTCCACAGTTGTTAAGAAACACTCCTTTGCTTTGCGACAGACGCCTCCAAAACCCCACTGGCCTTCCATCCGTTTGCCACGGTTATATTTCCGTTTGCCAAACTTCTATTCGTCTATTTCGACAATTTTGCCTACTCATATCTTGGCTATTTTTCCAAGTAGAATTTCTTCGCAAACTTCCCTGCAGAATGCATACCAGTCAACAACGGTGTGGTCGCCGATTGAGAGCTCGTGCAACACTATACGTTGAGGGTACTCCAGTATCCAAAAATACGTTAAAAGGAGAACATCGGGCAACGTCATCTTCGAATCTGAAAAAAACTCCCTTCAGCTCGCCGAGGTCGACATCTCCACTGGTATCCGTCACTGCCGTTCAGTTCCACCAACTGCATCTTTTCCCCCCACGACGGACAATCGTAGGTTTTTGCAATCAAGCCCTAGCATTGTAGGTAGAAGATCAGTGCGAACATCGACATTAAATTAGTAACTTGTTCAGCCGTGTTTCTTACTTGAGCAAAGAGCTCGTTTTTAGTTGAGCAATTCTGATTACAGGTTTACTTGTCATTATTTTTTATATGAACATATCACTTTTTTATGACAGTACCATAACGAAGATTTGTTTGAGGGGCACTGGGCAGTTACGGTCCTTCACAGTTTCACCAACGTATGCGCGAAAAAATTTCAAGGTTTTTATGAGTGGTCCACGATACTGCATTTTAACCAAGGGTTTGCCAACAACGAGTTCGAATAAAGGTAGTGCTAAACCGCAAAATCAAATCGATGATTTTTATATGCATTTATTAAAAACTGAAATTGCAAACAAAATTCACTCCTTTCATAAAAAAATCAGCATTTTACAATAAAAGATTTATTACAACTATGCTGTGAATCACTTGAAACATACTGAATGTAAGACAACTTTATATAAAATTATCAAATCCATTGGATTTCGCTATAAAAAATTCGACAATAAAAAAAAAATTATGTGAAAGATTACATGCTCAAGTGGTGTGAGTGAATTTTTTACGGAAATATATTGAGTATATGCAGGCATCTGAAGAAATTGTATTTGTTTTCATTGACGAAACCTGGATATACCAAAACGGTTCCCAGGTTCGAACTTGGACGCATGATGATGACGAAAAAGCTCATCCAAAACGCAATTAAAAGTGAAGGACGACGATTTACCATATTGCATGCAGGATGCAAATACGGTTTTTTAGAAGGTTGTAGCTTGCTTTTGGATACAAAAATAGAACATCGTGATTACCATCATACAAGAATGGTGGAGTATTTAAAAAATGGGTTCAAGAGCAACTTCTTCCAGGTGTGGATCAATTACAAAAAACAATTATTGTGATATCATACAGTAAAACTAGAAAAACCTCTAATTCTTCAAAGCAGTCTTACAAAGACTGGTTGATAAAACATAAAGTGCAGTTTGATAACAATATGCTTAAAAACAATTATATGGGACATAATTAAGCCTTAATTAATGATACTAAAACGACTTATGTGATTGATGAGTTATTAAAATTACACGGATATGAAGTCTTAAGACTTCCTGCATGTCACTGTCGATATAATGCCATAGAACTGGTATGGGGATTTGCTAAACATTATTACAATAAGAATATCTTAAAAACATAAACAGTATCAGATCTAAAAGGATGTACCCGAACCAAAAGTGTGTGGAAGGAAGGTCTATCCAAATTCACAGCTGAAATGTGGAATAACAGTGTTGTTCACTGTGAAAAATTAATTTTACAGGATTGGAAAAAATATATGGGAGATTTTCCTGTTCAGAGTGTTCCACCTCTTGTTATTTCCTTAACAGAAGAATCGGATAATTCAGATTTGCCAATATCTGATTCTGAATAAAAAGAATTTTTGTTATATTGTTTGTTTACCTATGTATTTATATTAAAATGTTAAATTCAATTTTTAAATACAAAAGTTTTATAAACTTACGTTAATTACATCAATCTGATTTTTATCAATATTTAATTTTAGTCCATTTACTAAAGAGAAAAAGTTCTAACTTCGTTGACTCAAAACCGATTTTGAATTTTTTTTTAATTATTTTGGTAAAAGCGTAGAGAAAAGTTCCCCATAGGTGAGAAAGTGTGCTTTTTATTTTTTCAATTGTTATAACAAATAAGTGTTTTTAATATACTCTTAAATCAAAAAATGAATAACTTTCTATTTACTTAAAAAATTGCCTGAAATTTGATAACATAATGTTTTTGGGGTAGCAGATTACAAATCTGATCTCAAAATCGATCTAAAAACAAAATGGCGGCTACAAAATGGCGTCGAAAGTTAATTTTATTTTGTTATTTTTATTAGATGTCTGAGGGTTTTTGGGGTTGCTGATTACGAATTTGACATTAAAACTCAAACTAAAATAAAAAATGGCGGATCCAAAATGGCCGAAATGGGTAAATTTTTTAAATTCGGTTATTTCTTAATTTAAAAAAATTATAACTCTTTTATTTACTTAAACAATTGCCTGACATTTCATAACATAAGGTTTCTGGGTTCACAGGCTACGAATCTGGCCTTAAAATTGGTCTAAAAAAAATGGCGTCTACAAAATTGCATCAAATGTCCAATTTTAAATTTTCCTTTTTTAAATTTTTATTAGATGAATGGGTGTTTTTGGGGTTGCTGATTACGAATTTGACATTAAAAGTCAACTAAATTAAAAAATGGCGGGTCCAAAATGGCGGAAAAGCGTAATTTTTTTATTCGGATTTTATGTCGTACACCTATAGGGTTTTATGGGTCGCTGATCTCAAATTTTATGTTAAAATTTATCAAAAATGGAGAATAACGTCTTTAAAGTGGCGGAGGAATGTTATTACATAAAAACAAATGGCAACTTGATCGACAGTATGGTGTATATTTAGATAGCTATATTAATTGTGTTGTACGTTTTTGGCGATTATCAGATACATGGAATAAAATCTGCTGAAAGAGACCGATGTCTAAAACCGAAAACTGCACCAGATGATTGATTTGAAAGAGACAGGTTTTTAAAGATTCTTCAAGAATAATTTCTGGCAAATATCTTCTTTTAAAAGCCTGCAAATTGCATATCCCAATTGTAGTGAGCATGTTCACTCTGTACATGCTTTAACTGGATATGACACAACTTCAGCATGTTTTAACAAAAAATAAATTTGCCAAAATATTTGAAAATAGCAGTGATTCACAAGAGGCTGCAAAAATTTATATAAAAAAATTCTAGCATAAAATGTATGCATCCAATGTATGGTATAAAGAAAAGTAACTGCTTAAACTCTTACAGATATGTTTAATTGATTGAATGTTTTTTATTATTTATATATTTGTTAAATAAAAACATTGAATTTCAGGTTTGACTCTTTTATTAAGACGTTAATTTAGCATCATTGTGCCCTACGATGGATGCAGGCGAACAACATTTAAACCGCGTGTATTTTCAAACACAGTCGTGGCTGGGAAACCAAAATATTTCAACGGAAGATTGGGGTTGAAAATGTGAGGGAGGAAAGTATTTTCCAATCCTAATGACACAAGAACCAGCTCCACAAAACAACTTCAAAATTATTTTTTGCAACTGCAAAAACTGGTTGCGGCCTAGCTTGTGGGTGTAGGAAAAGTGGCCTTTAGTGCTCGACGGCTTGTGTTGAATGTGGGGGAAATAGTTGCTTTAATTCACGACCGGCAGTGTTAATGGAAAAAGTATAGGAAGAAAAAATTAAAGCTAAATAATTGTTTTCTTGCTTTTAAGAGTATCTTGGGTTAATTTTAATAAATCCATTAAAATATAATATCTTTAATAATCATTTAACTATTCTATAATTTGTTTCCACCATTTTTCAGACACCGTTTTCCATTTTTGATAAATTTCAAGATAAAATTTGAGATCAGCCACCCAAAAAACCCCTAGGAATAAAAGAAATAAAATCAAAATTAAAAAGAAATACCCTTTTCGGCCACTTTGGATCCGCCATTTTTTATTTTAGTTTGAGTTTTAATGTCAAATTCTTAATCAGCAATCGCAAAAACTCCCAGACATCTAATAAAAATAATAACAAAAGAAAATAAAAAATTAGACATTCGACGCCATTTTGTAACCGAAATTTTTTTAGACCAATTTTCAGGCCAGGTTCGTAATCTGCAAACCCAGAAACCTTATGTTATCAAATGTCAGGCAATTGTTTAAGTAAATAAGAGAGTTGTAAATTTTATTATTAAGAAATAAAATCCGAATTAAAAAAATTTACTCCTTTCGGCCATTTTGGATTCTCCATTTTTTATTTTAGTTGAGTTTTAACGTCAAATTCGTAATCAGCGACCCCAACAACCCTCAGACATCTAATAAAAATAACAAAACTAAAATTAAAAAATTTGACCTTCGACGCCATCTTGTAGACGTAATTTTGTTTTTAGACCGATTTTGAGGCCAGATTTGTAATCTGCGACTCCAAAAACTTTAAGTTATCAAATTTCAGGCAATTGTTTAAATAAATAGAAAAGTTATACATTTTTTGATTAAGAGTATATTAAAAAAACACTTATTTGTTAATAACAATTGAAAAAATAAAAAGCACACCTTCTCACCTATGGGGAACTTTTCTATAAACTTTTTCCGAAATAATAAAAAAAAATATTTCAAAATCGGTTTTGAGTCAACGAAGTTAGAACTTTGACGAATTTTTAGCGTTTAGAAAATGGACTATTTTACTTTAAGTAGATATTTCTGATAATTAAAAAGAAACCATTTCATAATGCAATTATTGTAAGCCTCACAGATACCTTACCTAACCTCAATGAGTTTTCCTTGACACTAGTAACTAATTTAGCTGTACAGTCTGAAGCCAAGTTTTTTTCTTCAGGTACACCCAATGATTTTTTAAAATTTTGACAAGTGACAGCGCAGATGTCAGATGCACAGACTATACCTGTTGTTAGTCAAGACGTGAAATTTTGTTATAGATTTGTCTAGAAAAATAAATTTTATTAATAAGCATGAAATCATATTAAAAGGTGCCCTTTGTTGATAACATTGGTTAGCAGCGTGATCTATAATCCCAAAATCAATGCAACTTTATGCTTAAAACCGGATACTGGGCTAAAATAAGAGGCACAAGACAAAAAGTCGCACTTTCACTGTTATCATAACATACTAACTTAGCCAAATATTGTCCAGAATTTGAAGTAGATGTGCTATCAATCGATCTTCTCTTTGTGCCATTTGCTTCCAAATTTCCTCCTCTTCGTTTGCTTGCTGTAACGTCTCATCATTAGATTTTCATTCGATTTAGCTTATTTTCAAGGCTCTTCTATAACACCATGCTTCAAGTTATTCAATTTTTTAGCGTTGAACGTCTGGATGCAAAACATCCTTTCCTTATTTACAAGTAGCTTTCATTGAAACACAACCTAATTATTCTCCTTAGCATAGAATTTCGGCTTAGACCGCGTAGTATTTGTATATGAACACCCAGCATTTTCTGGCTTAATGTGCCTTGCACCTTGTAAAGTCGAGCAAAAATCCGCGCAATGGCTATGCTCTTTGGTGGCTCGTGTTGTTTGAGTATCTTGAGAACGAGGATACTTAGGCAGATTTAGCCGTTTTTGCTGTTTGTGCATCCATATTCACTATGGTTTCGCAAGACCTTGCAGCTTGCATCATCAGAGTGAAAGTCGCACTAAAAACCGAAGAATGAATTTGAATTTTCAAAGTTTATTCAGCTAGGAGTATACAAAATTATACTAAACCTGTCGGTGTGGAGCTATTTATAGTTCTCTGTGCCAGGCGCGCGGAGTGGCGTAACGCTGGTTGGTCATCCGTGTGCAACGTAATCCGCGGGGCGTGGCCGTGTGACGCACAGTGGTTGTAATGTTTTAGATCGTGTATCACAGGAGTCCACGTTTTACTAAGCTTAAAGACATCTTCCCTGTTGATATTATTTGGATGTTTTTCTATTTCTATGGCTTCACGTATCACTCGCGGGAAGTAATGAGGTATTCTAGCAAGTACTCTGGCATGCTCAAATTCTAGAGTGTGCCCATTTGTAAATGTATGCTCAGCTACGGCTGATTTTGTGATGCGTTTGTGTTTGAAATCGCCTTTGTGTTCTTGGAGTCTTAGATCAACGGAACGACCAGTCTGTCCAATGTAACTCGAGCCGCAAGAACAAGGAATG
>OW679196.1:21303708-21490969 GCA_940337035.1 Agriotes lineatus | reverse complement strand
GCCACAGGTATGATTAACTTTTGTTGATGTTTCCAACTATTACACGTGGCTATTGTTATTTCAGGAGAATTCGCCCTTGATTGGAACTGCTCCATGTTCTCCTGTGGCCTGCGGTCTGCATCCGAGCGTTCGGAACCAGTTGCTCGAGTCGTCCAGCTTCCCTGCCTGCTATAGTGCCTGGAACCTGTGCAGTTCTATGTGCAGATGGTCCTTCCAGTTTGATGTCGACGTGGGATTACCGCGCACACATACACTGCATTACCCGTTCACCGGAAATACACTTGTCGCACTATATCACAGGTGTATTGCACCTCCTGCGTGCACTTGCCCATTTATAATTTTGGTGTAATTGAATGCTCGTTTAATGGATTGATTTGAGACTATATTTGCATTATTGTGTATTAGTTAATGACAATCTAACCCTTTGGCCTTGCTAAGAACTATTAAATTGTATTTGTTTATGACCACTGACGTTTAAATTACTGTTATAATCCTTTCACATTGAGTCACATGCCAGCAGTGTTTATATTCATTGTTTAATTTGAAACATATCGTTTTAACCTAGTACTATTTGCTAACAAAATTAAAATGTTTGACCTTAAAAAGCTGTAGTGATTCGTGACCTGTAAATAATACAGCAATATATATATACATATACAGTGCTATTATACAAAATGCGAACATAGGTAGTCAAATGAGTTAGAATACAGTTTATGGGCTTTGTATGCGTTAGACAGAAATAAACATATACGATTTAAAATCTAGTATCCTAGGATTCAATGTTTTCTGAAAACAAACACCTTGATTCTGCGGATGCTAGATGTTAATAGCATATATGTCTATTTCTGTCTAATGCATACAATGCCCATAAACTGTATTCTAACTCATTTGACTGCCTATGTTCGCATTCCGTATAATTGCACTGTATATATATAAGTTTAAGTTTATAACTAAAATATATAACCGCGTTGGCGGCCTAGTGGTAAGAGTGACAGACTCGTAACTAGAGCAGTCAGTGGTCCCGGGTTCAAACCCCGGGATAGACACGTATGTACGTGAAAAGACGTACAAAAATCAGTCTTCCCGACTAACCAGGAACACTTGCGGACGGGAGTAGATCAAAGACTTCCGAAACGTCGTGTGATAAACACCCAGGACAGTAGAAAAAATTCCGATAAAACATATCATAATAGACCACTGCCAAAAATGACATCATTCAGAGGACGAATCAATCATCGTTTCGATTTCTAAATTCTTCTGTAATTTTTAGTAACTTTGAAGCACATTTTCAGCATGTTTATAGTAAATATTCACTTATAATACTACAAGTATTCAAAGTTCTGTTGATTAGTTTTGGGGTAGTAAGTATCGCGAAAGTCTATTGCATTTGGATACAAATAGGACGAGTTGCGAAGCAACGAGTTTTATGCATACGCAATGCACATGAGTGATACCACCCCAAAAATAGCCTACCTAACTTTGACTGTGAATAGTATGCGGAGGACTATTCAGTGAACCAAACCCATTTTTCAAATTAAAAAGACAACACTTTACACATGTTAAAATACAATTTGTGTAAACATCTTCAATACGTATTTTAATTTGTTCAAAATAGTTCAAATAGACTAATAGTTCTATAGTCGCCGCAATTCGGAACTAGTACAATAATCACTACAATGTATTTTGTTAGGCTATGTGTGAGGAAAATTCTAGGAATTCAGCGCTTTCCTGCATTTTCCAACAATTGTAACTCACATTGTAATATTTTTCATGCATAACTTAAGCTAAATTAATAGTTTAGCGGTGTATCCAAAACTTGTTCAGTTCGCATTAAACAGTAGCGCTTCTCAGCTCATTTTGTATCATTAATTCAGGTTTATATACCGGGTGTCCGTTCTCAAAGTCGAACATAGGCGATTAACATTGTATTGAACGTTTTTGCAGATTCCTGCTCGCCAATTCAACTTACAGGGAAGGTAATGGTATCAATGGAAAGATAAAATTATTACGCATCAAATGATACCAATAATAATATTCAAGATGCGATTTTTATTTTAAAATACTAATTTAAAACTTGAGAATTTTTAAATATGCCATGCCTTGCTTTTGAAGTTCGATAGCATTTGTCAAAAAAATCGGTAATTAGTTGGCGTAAATCAGGTATTTTCTGTCAACGTCTTTTAAAATTATCTACCAAAAAATGAATTATTTCAATGTAGAACGAGTGAATTCACTAATGTTAATTGCCTATGTTCGACTTTGAGAATGGACACCCGGTATACGTTTTATAAATTTAGATATGTTTTCTGCACCGGATGAAATGAGTTAGTCCGTTTATCGTATCTTAATCACCGCTCTGGAGGACCATTGTCTGCGAATTTGTCGTCAGGCAGGCGAGGACTTCCCGAAGCCTTAGGCAGAGTGCTGCGTTAAGATTTCATCATTATGCTGGACTTTCCGAGAGGTCTATAAGCTTAAAAAGGTGCGAAGTTAAGTGGCGCGTGCGCCTTTTCTTTTGGTTTTAAAACTTCTTTCCGGGGCAATTATCATTCTGATCCCCGCTTCCGTCTTAAGAGAGTCGAGCACGGTGTCGATTTCGCGTCCCCAGCAGCGGCCTCGGCTGCTGGGACGCGCTGTGAAGTATTTCGTTGAAATTAACTGTGTGCTTTTCGTCAATTCTTGGTGCTCTCTGAAGAAGCTAAAATTAACTGTGTGCTTTTCGTCAATTCTTGTGCCCATTGTGTTTGTGAGTTGTTTTGGTTTCGTGGGAACCCTTTGCTGCTCCGTGAAGATGAGTGTCGGAGTTAAAGTGATGTTAAATAGGTTGGTTGTGGTCAAGAATGTTCACCGAGGGGTTGTGAGATCTCCAACCACCGTCACAGCGGATTACTTACTGGATTCTTAAAGATACCAGCTCTAGCTTAACCAAGACGTCGGCGTCTGGTTTCTTTGTTCCTTTATTGGAAATTTCGTGCAGCATCTATTTACCCATTGTAGAGATTGTGTCAAACATCGTCTTGAAGCCCTCTTCCCGTATCCCGCAAATACCCTTTCATGCAGTAGCTGTTTCACCGGTCGTCGGCAGCTTCAGCGGACATCAACGAAAGCCCCTGAATTCCGCAAACCAGGTATTTGTTTCTAGTTGTTTATGGTGCATTTTAAACCATTTTGCGAGACGTTGTTCGGAATCTATGCGTGCGTAATTTAAGCCACCGTGGTTGCGCACTTACCTTAAAGTTGGTTGTGTCACTTTTAATAAACATTCAATAAATATCGTCGTAGAAACTTTTTGTTTTTGTCAAATTCACGATTAATGAGGCCATTATTGCAAATTGTTGTTGTTATCAAACTCATGATTTTTGATGGCATTATTGTCGATGAACTTTGTTTTCGCTAAGTAATTTTACATGTTTACTAACCCTTTCATTTTGTCTTCATACTTGTACGATTTTTTATGTTTTAACTTAATAATTGCATTTAATTAAGTATTTTGTGCATTATTATTTCATATATCAACGGCTGCATGTGTATTTTTGTTGTGATCTCTTTGTGTAAGGAATACTGGGGAGGTTTGAAGAAAATGAACTAAAGGTAAGTTCACTGATGCTGCCGCTGGTGGAAATCGAGCAATTCAGATACCTTTTTAGCCCCGTTTATGATTTCCACTATTACATAGACGAGCTTTCAACAAAAGTGGTGGCGCTTCAATATTTAACATTTTTTATATCGTTTACTAGATAGTAGTCCTAATTATAAGGTCGTAAAGAACCCGCCCTTCTTTCTGAATGTTTCAAGCCGGAGCAACCTTTTGTTACAGCCCATCGTAACGGGGTTAGGGCCGCGAATTTTGTGTAAAATTTTCCGATTGTGTCATAAAATCGCTTTTTGGCGGTAACATATAAAATGAAAAATCTGACGTTTTCATGGGTCCACTTTTGACAGACTGCTCATTACATTTTTTACGCATAATTTCAGATTTTCAATATTTTTCTTTGCAAGTTTGCAGCAACTTTCAGTAAGAATGAAAATAAACCTTTACTGCAGCAATTGTTGGATAGCTAAACGAATTTGAACGCTATATTCTTTAGCAAACTGGCAGTACATTTTTAGAAAATCTAAATAAAACTTCAGTAAGTCTGTTGCAACGTTTTACCAAGTTTGCAATAGATACCTTACCAAAAGTTTGCAATAAATTACTGGCACTTTTAACCAACATAGCTGCGGACAGCAATAATGTGCCAGAATTATTTTTAGTAAAGTACTAGTAAATTTTCAGGAATAAATTGCTATTTCATACATTTTTGATAATTTTCCAGCTAATTTATCGAATATATTCACTATATTTGCGATCAATTTTACACCTAATTTGTTTAGCAAGTTTCCTATAAAGAATGGCGGATTTTACAAAAGATGTTCAATGACCACGTAATTGCCACATTTAGCAATAAGTAACTGCAGCAACGTTTAACTTTAAAATAATAAAAATCTACTATAGTCACCATCAACACTTGGTGTTTTGGTCGTAGCTATTATATTTGTGTTCCCAAGAATAAACAATTACAATCCTTTGTTCATGGAGCTTTATCTTAATATTAAATCAACGTCGGACTAACAATCTGCTAGTTTTTATATCTGTAGGCTAACTTAATTTGATATTGGTGCACAGCATTAAGCAAATGTTGAAAGCTCTTTTAACCCAGCATTTACGACACCCTTATTATCATACATTAATCTAGCAAAGGCTAAATATACAAAAATTGTTTATACTAGAGCGTCGTGCTCATTGCACTTCAAACTTCCCCGGAAGCCCAAAGTTAGCAACCGCAAGGAAGACGCATCCATGCACAAACTCCTGGCAAACATTATCTTATTTGCGCATCCTCTGCGGGTGCCAACTCCTTAGTGTTCTAATCAAACGCGAACGAATCAAATCGATAGGAAACTTAACTGTGGGCCCTTCGGAACGCGAATCACGTCTTAATTTTTTTTCGATCTGTGCATTTCAGAATTTAAACCACGAGGCTGAAATACAACAAAAATAAGCGCTTTTTCTAAACGCCGGATTTGGTTCTCCTTTCTCCATAAATGTTTAACGGCGAGGATTATCTCAGAGCTTCCATAATTGAAAACGCCACTTCTTGCCCTGAGGAATTAGAACTATTTATATCTTTTTGCAATCATCGGGGCACAAAGAAACCGTGTAATTACTGTCACTAATTCGGTCGTCCAGCTTATGCTGTCAGTTGATGTGAACTGTTTGGCCCTTTATCCCGGTTCCGTTGTAAACATAGGACGAAGTTATAGGGGGTATCACTCTCCATTTAGATTGGCTCATGGATTTCTCGCCATATTAGAATATTAGCATTTACAAGAAGCGTCTTGGAACTGAGGTCATTAACCAGTGATTACTCTCACTATACGGTTAATTTTGAACACTGTAATCTAATATTAATTTGGAGATGAGTAATGTCAAAAAGAATTCTTAAAAATCCTGTGTGTTACTTCATTGCGTGATTTTAATTATTTTTTTAATAAAAAATAAAAAATCATTTGTCAAAAACATGTATATTATCGAAAGTTAAAATTTTAAATTACAAATCAATACGTTTCGCAATTTTTGAGTGCATCTTCAGTTGTTAAAATTAGTTGACGGTATTAATTACAATTCTGAAAGGAGCAAAAAATACAAGTAGAATTAGCGAAAACATTCCCTTCTAAAAACCTGCATACTTACATAATAGTTTTAATTGTGAGAGTCATTTACTGCAAGTTGTTGATGATATTATGTTTAAATTTGAACTTAAATAGAAACACTTTAAAACTTAGTTAAAATTTTTAGCAACTAAGACATTTACATTATAAAATTTTAATTAGAACGACGTAGGCACAAACATGTTAAAAAGCTGTCGCTTGTAGGGGTGAAATTGTTTTAATTAAATTTTCAATAATCATTTCGTATGGAATGCGAATGTTTGAATGCATACAATAAATGAACTTGAATAAAGGCATGCAAGGTTATTTCCTAAAAGTACATTATCGCGCTGCGCAGTCGGTTTGAAAATATGTACAAATGTTAATAATAAGACAGGGTTGTATTAAAGTTAAAAATTTTATGAGTTTTGAGAATAATTAAAAGTAAGAAATGTGAGTTAGATTCCAAAAAGGCAGATACTTAAATTATAACTATAACACAACAATCAAATATAAAATCAGCGTTATAAATAGTTTAGTTGACAGAGCAATTCAGTTATCATCAAAACAATTTCATAAAAAAAACTTAGAACTAATTAAACAAATTCTTGTTACAAATAATTATCCAATTGAATTCATCAATAAACATATCAATTTCCGAATTAAAAAAATCAAAAACCAAAATAAACTTAACCAATCCATTTCCCTACAACCTAACTGCTTAGGCAATGATTTCAATATTTCAAATAACTCATCAAAAAATAAATATGTTTCTATTGAATACATTCCCAATCTTGCTGAAAAAATTGAAACCGAACTTAAAAAGCATAATATAAAAACAGCATTTAATAACAACAATAACCTAGGTAATATGTTTTTTAATAACTTAAAGGATAAAACCAACACCAATATGGAATCTCAAGTAGTTTACCAACTTAAATGTAACAACTGTACCTCTACATACATTGGTCAAACAAAACAGTTATTAAAAAACAGAATTAATCAACACAAATACTCTGTCAAAATTAACCACATTTCACCTTCTTCCAATAAAACAGCCCTAACTGATCACGCAACTAAACACTTTCATAATTTCAACTTTAATACACCCACTATCTTACATAGAGAGAGCAATTTAAAAAAACGCCTTTGCTTGGAGATGATAGAAATACAAAAAAGCCCAACCACCATTAATTACAAAACAGACATAGATAACTTAAGTTCTATTTACCATAACTTATTCAAATAAATTATATCGGGTGTTTTTGTACTACTCAAACTTATAAACAACCTTTTTGGAATCTAACTCATATTTCTTACTTTTAATTATTCTCAAAACTCATAAAATTTTTAACTTTAATACAACCCTGTCTTATTATTAACATTTGTACATATTTTCAAACCGACTGCGCAGCGCGATAATGTACTTTTAGGAAATAACCTTGCATGCCTTTATTCAAGTTCACTTATTGTATACATTCAAACATTCGCATTCCATACGAAATGATTATTGAAAATTTAATTAAAACAATTTCACCCCTACAAGCGATAGCTTTTTAACATGTTTATGCCTACGTCGTTCTAATTAAAATTTTATAATGTAAATGTCTTAGTCGCTAAAAATTTTAACTAAGTTTTAAAGTGTTTCTATTTAAGTTCAAATTTAAACATAATATCATCAACAACTTGCAATAAATGACTCTACAATTAAAACTATTATGTAAGTATGCAGGTTTCTAGAAGGGAATGTTTTCGCTAATTCTACTTGTGTTTTTTGCTCCTTTCAGAATTGTAATTAATACCGTCAACTAATTTTAACAACTGAAGATGCAATCAAAAATTGCGAAACGTATTGATTTGTAATTTAAAATTTTAACTTTCGATAATATACATGTTTTTGACAAATGATTTTTTATTTTTTATTAAAAAAATAATTAAAATCACGCAATGAAGTAACACACAGGATTTTTAAGAATTCTTTTTGACATTACTCATCTCCAAATTAATATTCAAAATTATAAATGTCATTTATTATTTCAAACTGTAATCTAATATTTGCATAAAGAAGTATCTTGCCTTTACTGTTTGAGATACATAATAGCTAGCTTCTGCTGCATTAAAAATAGAGATAGACAGCCAGCTTGCTCTTTGTCTAAGACGTTATAATCGTCATAGGTAGGAGAAGAATTTTAGTGTTTAAGTTCACTAAGAACCAATTTTATAAATACTTAAATATAACTAATCATTCAAGCTCTTCTTTCGAATATTCCTCTTATTCTTTAAGACACTGCTAAACCTTAAATTCATCCGTTACATCAGGGCAGCAATAAACACTGACCCGAAACAGGAATAGACAGATGTATACCTACAATGGCTCAAAAAAAGATGTCAATTTAGAATATAATATATGTTTGTTTTGGCAGTAGCAATATTAACAGTACAGCAACATATTAAGAGCTCCGCACCAGTGTATTAATTATTTCTCAAGTGGAATTATTTCTAGGACAAACACATATAGAGGTGTTGCTTATCGCGTGCCGTGACATCACAGAAAGCAGGTGTAATTCTTAGGAATTGTTTTGAGTACCCTTCCGTGTTGCGGTCACATCAGTGGGGCTGATCGAGTTAAATGTATTTTTGTGTATGTTACCTTAATACAGTCTGTGATTTTATTTTATAAAACGCAGTTTAGTTTCGGATATTTTGAAGCCAAATTAACAAACTTCAAAGATCAAGCGACAATGTATGTCCCCAAACCTCGAAGCTAAACCGCGCACTGTTTCTCATCGCCGATGTTGTTCTGATGCACTCTTCAAGCCCATCACTGGCATCCAACCCAACAAACATATACTTTCCAAAGTACAATTATTTTGACTATCGCGAGCCAGCCCCTTTTATACACATGGCCATTCCACTTTAAGCTTGTTACATGTCGGGAATGGGGATGCGCCGGTAACCACCTGAGAAGTGACGAGTGGCTCAAGTAATACAACTATATCAATATGAGATAGAAGGGACTGCTCTGACTAGTTTAACAGTAAAAGGTAACAATTAATCAAGCTACCAGACAAGTGTGCCCCATTTGACCTACTCCCTTTAATATATGTACATATACATCAACAATGTCACAATAGCAAAAGAAAGTAAAGAACGGTGTTTACATAAACTTAGATGCATTGCTAATTGTTGATTGTCAAGCATTAATTAAAAAGACCTAATATGACTCACAAAGAGCACTACAAACTCTAAATTAACTATTAAAGAATATAACTATCATAACACAAAATCAAAGGGAATGGAATTCATAGAAGATTACCATAAAAGGGAAAAATTGAGCGTAAAGGAAAAAGCTTTAAAACCAATAAATAGCTTTAATTACCTATAATGTATCGGTGATAGTCCTTATAAAATTTTTAAATAAACTAAATATATTCTAGTATCTGTGTGGTACTGCTGTACGAAGAACATTAAAAGGTAGAAGAAAAGAGATATTTTTCTAACTTCACAAAATTGTGCTTTAGTAACCGTTGTTTTGCGTTAAAACTCGAGTAAAAGTTGTTCCCATCTCACTACTTGAGTGACTGTTGCTCATTTCGTTCATGTAAAGTAGTTCTTGTGATAAACTTAACGTTAATATGGTTTTGACTGTAGCAATGTTAATTGTTACCGAATTTGTCATTTGTGTTTAGTTTAAGCGTCACTATTTAAGCAAACTAACCCCTTTTGTTGACTATTTTTAAATGTAACCAGTAAACATGTCCTGTTCTGTGTTTTACATATTTTATTTCATTAATAGATTTCATTGTTAATTATCTACTTTTTCATTGGTGTTTGTATGCCTTTTATTGTGTTTCGTTTTTAATGTACAGGAAACAAAATGAGTGTAAGTTAATGCTATGAAAGGTATGTTCAATTCAGCTGTGCCGTCACTACCTCACGTTGTGCTCAGGCAGAAGTAAAGAGGTGAGCTTACTTACTTCCACATTCAAAGTGGGCTTACCAGTTGATCTTGTTGTTTACCCGATCCAGACCGAATGTGGTGACGCTATCAATTTGAACATCTTTTACCTCTCGTGCCGGAGTACAGCCCTAACTCAAAGGTCATAAAGAACCTGCCGATTTCCACTGCAGTTTTAGCCGGAACAAACCTGCTTGTTACCGCCATCGTAACAGAGCTAGGACTTTGTATTTTAGGTATATTTCCCGATTATGTCGTTGTGTCGTGTTTGTGCGGTAACAAACGACCAGAACAGTTGTAAATATAACTTGAACACGGAAGAAGTCAATAGACTCAAACCCTGCAGCTGATTATGATGATGACCTGCTTTATACTGAATATTTAGAATGTTAACGATCTGCTGTTTTTTCCATCTTTTAGAAGGTCTTCCTGGTAGCCTAAATTATCGACATTGAATCAAAATGAGTAAAATCTTGCATAATTTGATATCTTCTCCAAATATGTATATCAGTAGCTAAGCTGTCATTTTCAGTGTACTGCTAAAGCTAAACCAACGGTTCACTTTCCAAAGCGTCAACTAGATGGGAGACGGTTTGGCAAGTTCCATATTAAAAAGTTTCCCATTGTCTGTAATTATAACACTTCTTCTTAAAGCTAATCTTAGCAATATCGTCAATCCAGTTATCAGTTGTCTCTAACAAATATAACAACTATAGCTTCATAGTACCTACTTTATGATCGTTCGTTGGCTGTTCCGCAGGATTCTTAATTGCGTAGCTTGCTCTACTTAGTTACTATGTATTTTTATTAGTCTTTTTTTCCTTTTTCGTATTGGCTTTTGATCGTATATAGTGTTTCGTAATGTTAGGCAATCGCCAAGTCAGTGTACTATTAGGCAAACGCCCCAATACTCAGGGCACTTATATTAAATTTTAAAAATGCAAAACTTGCCGGTCAGTATCTTAGGCTAACTAAAACGAAACGTATTTATTACTCTCCAATAAAATGTTTAATTGCAACAAGACTGATATCTCAGGTTAGGTTCAAATTTGAATTCTATATTAAAAGCATTCTGTAGAATATTTTACTCAGACTAGCTCAAATACTCAAAATTTCAGTACAACTGCTCTACTCACTTGAATAATTCATAACCTCACAAAATTGACTTACACCACAAAATGTTCGCGGGTGCATACATAGTTTTATTTTGATATTCAAAAGCGAAATTTGCAAGGAAACCACAGGTAAACTGCCTAGCAACATCTAACTTGGTTTTGTTTCAGGTGTTGACGTAAAAATTACGAGCTACTATCTTTTGTCTTGGTTTTTTGTGAAAACTGCAAATCCGTATCTGGATGCTAGGAAACACGACGAATCTCTTCAGCAAGGTGTGTTCTCGAAGTCCACTGGCTTTCCGGATTCCAACCACATAAAAACCTGCCAAATCGTACCATTTAGAATATCGCCGACCTTGCCTCTCAAGCCGCTGCGGGTGACGCCAACGCCCTTATTTGCTTCCTTGGCACCAAATCTTCTTCTAGGGTGTTGCTACACCTCTTCCCGACCTGTAGGACTTGAGATCCCTGGCTTCTGATGTTGTAATAGACTGGTATCGCAGTTTGAAATTTCCAGGTTGTCGGAGCTGAACCCACTCCGATCTTGTGTTGCACGATTTTATAAACTTTTTCGGTGGAGAAACTTTTAATAACACTTCCACTTATGCGCAGTGACTTGTCTTGTAGAATAACTTTGTTCACTTTGTAGACTTTGCAAATAACTTTTATTATATAGAAACACCAAAAATCAGGATCATCTATTGCCCACAAGTTGACATTACAGGAATTTTTTTCTATTATTTTTAACAAAAAGCATCGCGTTACCTAGTAACCGCGATCTAATATTGTTCAAAGGAAATAAGTTTTGGTTACAATTTCACATAAGAGAATAAAATTTGATTAACGTGATTTTTGCTTAAAACTAGAAATTGACTTTATTTCTTATTCATAAAAATTGTCCTTTCTTGTCACATAAACTGTTATTTATAACTGCTCTGCTATGAACACTTAGTTTTAAATTGCACTGGCACTTGAGTTCAATTTTAACCACGTCACTAATTATTCTTCATTTCAGTTGCCCTCGTTCTGCATTGCTTTTTGCAAATTCAATCTTATCTTGCTTTGCTTTCCATCTACCTTTCAGCTTGCTTCCCCTTCACTGGCCCTCGCGTTTATTAATAACTCTACGCTCATATTCATTATGCACATAACCAACCTTTTGCATTATTTACTTACATTTGGTCCGGCTTCAAATATGCTCAATGCTCAAACCTATCATATGACATACTATATTAGCCATCTTAAAGCTTTCTTTTGCTCAGACTTCAAATTCAATCCTTCCGAAACCTGCCTTTCTTATGCTAGCCTTTATCCTTCTAACTATGCTTCTTGCATCTCATTTCCAATGCATTTAATAACTTCAACTACTGTCTAGATTGCAATTAAATAAAATATCTCAATTATGTGCTTTAATTGACTCTGTTCAATATTTCTCTATGCATGCAGAATTAAATTGCGAGCATTAAACCATCTCAACATGTTGGGGCCACCTAGTGTTTGGTATCCGTTGAAGATGTTTGTATCAAATCAACTGTCTTCTCTGTACTGCACCAGTTGCTGTTATCATAGAAAACTAAAATCCTACCTGTAGCCCAATCTATTCTTATTGTTTAGGTAGTAAAAGAGATGATCTACCTAGGAGACCAAATATTTAGTACATGGGACGAGGAGAGGAAAATTAGGCGCAAATTGCAATAGCAAAAGCTGCAACTATTAAATTAACCCGTCGCGTCGTGGACAACAGAGGCTGCAGACAGAAGACGAATCGGGACCTTAGAAATGTATGTCTGGCGTTGAATGCTTGGAATCCCTTGGGTAGAAAGACGCACTAATGCTTCAGAACTAGGAGAACTTATTACAGAACGGCTTAGCGAGACCATAAATATGTAAATCGATGTTAAGATATTTTGGTCAGAAGCTAACGATATCGCTGGGACCTTGACCGACCTGGATGCCTTTAAAGATATGGAAATTTGTATACCCTCGCTCATGTATCTCTAACGATAAAAACTGCGCATTAGAGATCAAACAGAGCATATCGATGGGTAAAGACGCCATGGCCAAGCTACAACAAATATGAAACGCTCAAATTATTATCATCAAAAGATTATACAGAGATGAGACTTGTCAGGACACTTATCTTTCCTATTTTCATGAAAGGTGTGGAAACGTAGACTATGAGCGCAAGAAAGACAAAGGATTAACATATTCTAAATGAAATACTTTCGACACATGTTGAGAATTCCATCAACTGCTTTTCGAATCGCCTATCGACCATGGAAAGGAAACGAGCCCGGAGTAGATCTCCTACTACATGGTCGGACGAAGTCACGGAAACTACCAGTTCTTTTCTACACGTGGTTTTGAGTACAACGAGGAACATCGGAGCACATGAAAACCACGACCCCATGGACAAACTCTTCCAGATAACCGCAATTATCAGTCAGGGGGGAATAGCGGAAGAGAGAAAGATATTGCATAAGACATTCTTGGCGTAGCCCCTTAGAATAGTAAAATACTTCAGACAGTGTATTTTCACATTGTACGATATTTCAGTTATTTTTGTACATTTATTGTATATAATTCATATATATTATCTTTATATGAGGGTCTGCTACTACATTTCACAGCTTGTCTGCGGGTGCACAGTATTTTAATATTTATGAGCATCGCATTTAACTCTTGATAGTGTATATACTAATAGTTTCTGTGACAACTGCGTCAAGCAAAAACTTTTATCTACGCAGGATATGCCTCTAGGAATTTGGATAATTCTTTAAGGTCTTCTCTTTTTAGTTCCACTTCCTTCTTTATACAGTCCATGCAGCCGGTAGATAAAGCACTTTACGTTTATTTTTTTATAGTTCTTGCACTCTGTGATTTTTCTCTTTCAAGTATTGAATTTTCCCCATACTCTTTTCTCATTCCTAGGGTATTTGTGCGCCGTATAATCATTGATTGTTTAAATATTCTGGTGAAAGTGTACATTGTAAGCTTTATTAGATAATCGCCTGAACTTGGTGACCCAATATTCTGAATATTATTTTTATTTGCATTTTGGCCTGGCGGGTTTGCAACCAGTGGACACGGTATATCCGATTTGAATAGATTGGCGTGGCTCGGCGTGGTCAAAGATGTGTTGTATATAAATTTGTGGCAATTCAGCTAGTCGCCACGCAACCCGTAAGATGGAAGGGCTCATGCAGATTTCAAACGTTATCCAGAGCGTGGTTTCGGCTAAACCATCTGACGATTGGGCATTAAATTGCTGTCTTTTCAGGTTTAAATAGGGAAGTCTTAGAAGCGCTGATTAGAAGGCTCGAAATGTAGAGAGCAGTCTTAAGGTTAAGTTAGTGTAGATATCCTGGAGGCTCTTCATCCAGCGCCAAGGACTGGTTTGGTAGGAAATAATTTGGAGCGCAATTTTCTCAATCTTCAGAGGAAGGTGTGACCGAATGCGGCCAAGTTGTGATTGTTTCGTGGCATTGTTCTCTGCGCTGATGCAAGCCGGGTATCCTCAGCTGTAATTTCAGCCAGTACACGACTTCAATTTTATAGATTCTATTAGGAGCAACATCTTATGTATTCAATTTAAGCGTGATACGATTTTGTAATTGATTTTGGAACGTTATGACCTGAAAACTAGTCCAGTTCATTGCCTTTCGGTATTTGCAGTAAATATTCGGGCTTTACCATAGTAAATTATAGTTGATGATCAAGTTCATTATCATATGTAATAATTTAGAAGTAGTTTCTGGAACGAGGGAAAATATTTAATACTCGTTAAAGTTAGCGTTTGTAGCTAAGATTAAGCCGCTGATTGACTAATCTAGTTTTTACACTGGACCCAAACAGCTAGGAGCTTAATAGTTTAATTTAATATTGTATTGTTGCTACAGATGCTGGTAGATCTAATTTTGAGTTAGTGTAGGGAAACGCTAAACCACTTATAAAACCATTACATTTAATTGGGGGAAGTGTGCAATTTCAATCACTCGGTCACCCAATGAGATACTTATTCTATATCTCTCGTGTGACCAATGAACTTTTTGTATTATGGCGTTAATTTTAATTAACCATGTAAGTACTTCATTAAATAAGGTTTTACATTTGAAGCTCCCAATCAAGCATTTATAAATTTATTTGTTAATTCGTTAGTTCGTATACACTTGCATGCTTTATGCTAATTTGTGGAATACCAGTAATTACATACGGTTTAGAAATCTGTCATTATCTTGTTTGTGGCTAGTTATTATATGATTTTGTTACTCTTTGGGTTTGATTTGATTTTTGGTTTCGCTAGAAACACTTAGGGATTTGTCGTCTAAAGAATCCAAAGGTGTGCATGCCAGGTAAAACTTGGAGCTTTTTAATATGGGTCATCGAACCGCAACCCACTCTCCCAATTAATCTCCCTACTTCTGAACATTTGTCTTCCAACATTAGTCTCTACCTTATACCGATTTATTTCTAAAGTCCTTTATTTTTCAATAAAAATGCTTTTCTATCTTATACCGAGTGACAATGAAACTACTACCCACGGCGGCAATTCGAAACGGCTTGAGATAGAAATATGCAATTCGGTAGGTCGATAGGGTTGAAAATTGTGAACAATAATTGTAACATAAAAACAATTGAATGTCGTTTCCCGTGTCACCGGAAATGATCTTGACTTTGTTATTTTAAATGGGACACCCTATATATTTTTTCTTTTTATGACTCTCTAAACAATTCTAAATAACTTTTGTCTAACATACCACATGTTAAAATTAATAGTTTTTGAAATAGAGCCGCTTATAGATATGCCGTAATTCCTATTTGTTTGTATTTTACGGAAAAACGGAGTAGGCCAGGACAGAGGTTGCTATGGTTTTTAAAATCAATTGAATTTTACAACTTTATCGACATACGGAATTACATATTTCTATCTCAAGCCGTTTCGAAATGCCGCCGTGAGTAGTAGTTTCATTGTCACCCGGTATATCGCGAGTTTTGAACCACTATCTGTACTTATTTTTCTTGTAGTAGGTAACGTATTAACCAAATATTTTTCTTGCCTTATACTATAAGTTTCACTGATAGAGCTTCTGTTGTGGCTTTAAATAGTAATTCTATTAGTTTATACTACATACGCACTGTATGGCCCATTTCTAAATTGTACAGCAACTGTAAGAATTCATTACAACTTTTATATTTTGTATTCACCATTGATGACTTCTAGTAACCTATAATCCGTAACAATGTTTACCAAATACATGATCAAAGTATTACGTATATAATTAATAATTAAGCAAAGTTTAAGCTTTTGTTTCATTCTTACAGGATATGCACTGAAATGCTACAACACAGATCAGACAGAAACTCTGTAAGAGCAAAGTCCATAACTTTTTTCAGAAATTTATTATATTTTGATATCTGTTACAATTTAGACAGAAAATATAAAATCTAAGTGACTGCCTCTTTCTTATTTGGATATTACACATGTCTCCACGTTGAAAAGTTAACAAGGTTTCTAATTAACTGAAATAAGTTATTCTATAAGAAATTATATGTTAAAACCTATCCGTTAGTTGTTTAGAGCTGTATACAACAAGAGCTAAAATGTATTAATTTGGTTTCAACAACTAACCTAACTTAATTTTAATAAATAAATAAAGGGAATACTCTTTGTCTACAATAACAAAACATAAACAATTTCTAGTACGTTCTGAAAACAAATGATTTTATATCAGTTACACACAAAACAACGAAAAGCAACAAAGGGAAAGGGAACTGAAAAATATAATTAAAAGCACGTCGCAAAGTGGAATGTATCAATGCTGTTTTATGCGTTTTTCTATTTGAATTTACATGATCTCGTTTACGTTTATGAAACTGGTATTGGAAAATGGGCCAGTTCATATTTGTTTCGAGAATTTCTACTCTATTTGCTTTAAGGTACTGTTAAAAATAGTAATGAATGAAATTTCTATAAACCCATTAAAGCTATTTATGTGGTCCAGTTATTGGCTAATCATTAATAAGTCAGATCAGGGCTACACTACTATAAAAAGTTAATGCAGCCTTAGAACCTCTAAGTATGGAACAATGACCATTAAAGTGTCATTTACCTCAAACTTCCGAACAATCTTAGTAGCAGCCCGATTAACTCGTTAGCAAACAAAAGATGGCTGAAACTGCTGAAAGGTGCCATTAGGGCTCACAGGAAAGCATAATGATCTATGAATATCAAACGGGAGAAATTGAGAGAAGTTTCTTGGAATAAATTTGACATTTAAATACAACCCTCAGAGGGCACATTTTGATCGTTCGAATAAAGATCCTTTAGAAAACTGTGAATAGAAATAGATAAGTTTATTATGCTTCCATAAATAAAATCTGTAGTAGAGCTGTCTCAGCACTGTCATAGCACTAAGACGTTGCATACCATTTATTTTTCAGATTTTCTTATCAAAATTGGCTGAACTTGGTCACACATGATTTGTAGAGAGCCACAATATCAAATAAAGAATAGTTTCACATTTATGTTGTAGGCAGTAATCCAATATGTATAATAATATCAAAACCTATAATAAAAATATGTTAATCGCCAACTTGTGAGACAGACACCTAACTACTACACGAACTGCCCCAAAAGGTAAGTTTTGGCTTAATAGCTTTTAACGCATTACTTTTTTTTTGTTACTTTGACAACAGAATAACTAGATATTTTCAAACGATTCGCTTGTTAATGTTTTTAATTTTGCTGTATTGGGAAATATCCAACATAAAATTGATAATACTAAAATAAATTTAGAGTATATGGATTTTCTGTTATTCGTGTTTACCTATCTTTATAAAGACAGTATCACTAAGTAGTTGATTACATTTCTCCTTCCAGTGTTGGCTGTTTCCCTTTCAAAGAAGTAGTCCAATTCGTCAATTTTTACTTCCTTTTACAATAAAGGAAGTATTGGATTCACCCCAAAAATTCTAAATTGCGTTTTCAACAGATCTTCACGTTTCAGAGTCCCCTGAACCCAAAAAACATATTTTTATTCATTGGTCTGTGTGTGTGTCTGCGTGTGTGCCTGTGAACAGAATATCTCAAAAACGAAAAGAGGTATGGGGTTAAAACTTCATATCTAAGTTTTGTGTACTATGTAGATGTGACAGCAAGCTTTTGAAGAAAATCGCATAACCGGAAGCAAGTGTTTACTCTTGTGATTTTTCAGTTTTTTCGATTTTTTTCAAACTTCTCATTTTTATTACATTCTTAATGTGTATTGATGTGAGATAGGTGATTTTCCAGTTGAATACTTCTAAAATGGGTTGCTTTTGTTTTCTTTTCTATTTTTTTTATTAACTCCTATTTTAAATAGAACACCCGATATACTCGTATTATTACATTTATGAATTTAGCTTAAAATTTTAGAGAACATTTGTCTCTTCAACTAATGTTATATTTTGCACCGTTTTTGTAGAATTTGTAATTATTTAAAATTTTTGACAAATGCTTAAAAATGTCAAATCAAATTTTTGGCCAATTATAAGATCACTGTAAAATGAAGTTGTGTGCGTGTATCACAACAGATTTTTAATTTTAAAGTACATACATGTATCAGCTTGAACTATTTAAGGGGCGAATTGGAGACGAAGAATATGCAACAATTCTCCTTCTCATTTTACGGTGATGTCACCTCGAAATGTGTAGACAAATTACAGTTTACCAAAGTAAACGTTTTTACTTTAGCTGTGCGACTTAACTAAATGATGTATTATTTGCTCTTTGGAGAACCCCGCGAATTCTGGGGCTGCAGCAAAGGCTTTCTGTGGACTACCTTAATCGGTGACCCCTCTGGCGCTGGATACCCTTTTCAATGGCGCCACGGGAATTATGCACTTGGGAATGAATTGTTGGCTGGAATTTCTACACATACGGGCTCCTGAAGCTCCTCTCTGCACTCAGCAGACACTATTTTTACTGGACGATGCAGCTTACTTAAGAAAATGGGCCCCCGAAGTCACTTGCACTTGGACGAATCTTACTGCTGGATAATCTGCTTCACTTGGACCTCTTAACACTTGGCAAACTATACTTATAGATGCCCTGTACACTAATGAATAACTTCACACACAAATGGTATTAAAAAGGATATTTTATTTATAATTTTATGTGATAAATTGTGGAGCTCATTCTGGTCCCAACACAAATTTTACGAGCCTGTTTGGTTCTTATCAACAAAAGATTGTCATGTATCTTAGCAACTAGATTTTACATTTTTATAAAGGAAACTAGGATTGGTAACATGTTTGACCTTATGGACTACAGATTTGATGTCATGTCTTCGCCTAACTACTAAAAATCTTTTTTCTTTCTTAGAATAAATGTCACTACACTTTGCTCTGCTTTTAAATCACTTTTGTTTATAATGCACTGATACACTTGGAATTCTTTTAGCATCTCACTAATTGTATTTCGATCGGTTGCACTCCCATGTTTCATTGCTCTTTGCAATAATTATTTGGCTAGTACTGCTTCGTTTACTTTTCAACTAATTTGCCGTTTGCTGGCTTACACTTTTACCACATAACGCTCATATTCTTTCTGTACATAACAAATCAGTCTGTATCATTTTATTCCCATTATTTCTGACAATAATAAGCTCAAATCAGTCAGTTGCAAATTAAATTGCATTATCCTTTCTGAACATTTATCATATAATAATAATAATAATAATAAATTATCTTTATTCTCCCACAAAAATCAACAAATAACAATAGAAAAAAAACACAACAATTATGTGTAGAACCCTAGACAACGCTAATTAAAATGAGAGAACCAGAGGGCGAGGTTCAGATGAGGAATTGCTATTCCTCCCTGATCTACCACCTAAACCCTCATTTTTTAATTTAATTTTTAAAAGTATCTGCCTACTCTAACTTACAAACTAATTTCTGTGATGTCTATGTACACCAAATGTTTACAATTTAGTGATGCATCGCTATCAAATTCGATATGCATATACAAAACGCAAAAAATAATGACAATCTAGTTATTACACTGTTTCTGAAACAATTCCAAGCGCAATTTAGCCCTAAATTTTGTTAAGTGAAGATTCTTATATGTATTCGAAAGTCTGTTATACATAATATATATTTGAAAGAAAAATGATCGCTCATATAGAACCGAACAGTGGAGAGGTGGCGAGATAAGACCTCTAAATCTCGTTGAGATATTATGTACATCAGTTCGGAAAGTAATTTTATTGTACAAATAGGCAGGAGTTTTAGTTGTCAAAATTCGATGAAAAAGACTTTGGCATTGTAATAATCTACGGTTTTTCATAGTCAGCCAACCAGCATCAGCAAGTTTATGAGATCTGAAACTCTGAACGTAACCCACCTGAAACTGCTTTATTTCATGCTAACTTTTATCCCTCAAATGATTAGTTACTGCTGCTCGCATCTAGTGCACTTATTAATGTAAAGTACCTACTGATTATCTTGCAATGGATACCATATTTAATTCTGTGCTCACGTTGACCTTATTCATTTAGTTAATTAGGCAATCAGAATTTCTATGGGCAGTGAACCATTACAATATAGTGCGACCTAACATCTAGAACTCTCGGAAGCTTCTTTTGTAAGCTAATTAGTACGTTGGGCAAAAAATGTATAATTGTATATAGCTTCAGCGGCTGTCAAGTTAACGGTTGAGATAAGAATTCGTTTTTAAGTACAGAATTCTAATTGCTAATTATCTGAAATAATAATGGGGTTGCTACATTTATAATATTGCTTAAATCGATGTAATTTTTCCAAACTTCTTTTGTATAATTATTTCCATTTTTCCTGTTTCTTTTGCTATATTTCCTTTCAATATATAGTAGTTCAGAATTTCTCTTATATTCCGCCCGTTTTACTGCTATTTCTGTTTTGTTTTTCTGTGATTGTTTTTTTCTTACTTTTAATTTTAGCCTTGTAGATTTTCCAGCCATCGTTATGGATTTTATTGTATCATTTCAATTGAGTTTTCTCAAGGTTTTTCTGTAGATCTTATTCCTTATTCTGTTCGACATGGCTTTTCTTTACATTTCTGGACTCTCTATTTTATATTATATTCTATACCATTGCTGTTTCGTTTCTGGTATATTTTATTCTCGGGTGGCTGCTTTTTTAATAGTTATTTACGTTGCAAGCTTAGTAAATTAGCCTTTATGGGCGAGTCGGATATTTTTCAGGGAGAGCGACGTAGGAGCGAGCCCTGTAATCATGTGAGCCCCAATAAAGGCTAATTGCAAGCGAGCCGCGTACAACGTTTTATTTCCTCTTGGGGAGCATCCTAAAAATTAATATTAGTGATTAATGAAGGATGTGATTATTAGAAAACAAGGTGCTTGTAAAGTCGCGATGGCAGCATTTTACAGGCACCTGGCCTGTAAAGACTCATTTACCGAGTCAGTTCAGACGACAGTAATGACCGTTTAAAAAGTCAAGAGGTTATAATAGTAGATTATATTATAAGTGAGAGAAATGCATCATTATTTGCGAGTGAGAATTTTGAATCGCTATTGCCCCAGCAAGAGCGATACAATTTTTCACGAACTTATAATGGCATTTACAGTAGCAATTCTTGTGCCAAAATAGTTTGCGCAGTCAGAATATGTCTCGAAATTAATTTATAATTAGTCGCCTATGATTTGTGATATGCATTTGACAGTACTGAAGTGTATTGGCAGTACTGAAGTGTATTGTGAAGTGTATTCGTAGGTTAGGTTTTATTTGTTATTTGACACAAACTGACGCAAAACTTAACCTGAAAATTACGAATTTGACATAGCTTGACAGTGCTACCAACAATGCAGTAGTATAAATAATGAAAACTCACTTGTGAATAAAACTTCATTTTAGTCACTGAAAACAGTTGTATAATGTATGGTAATAGGAGCTACTGTAAGATAAAATATTTGTACGACTACAAAGTGTGAAATTCAAAGTATCGACTACACGATTTCTCTGCTGCGCGTATATAACTAAACTTGTACTAATTAATATACGAGATTTCGATATATCACGAGGATTAGCACGCCCATCAGCAATTCAAAATATAAAATTCATTACTCGATATCCTAAAGCCCATTAATATCGTAATGCCAGAGCAAGCTGCTGTTTTGCCTGAGTGGATGTTGTTTTCTCCGCTGATATTGCCTATCTGGGCACCAACCGAAAGTAATAGTACAGTTGATAAATGACCCTCCTTTTAAAGCAAATGTGGGTGCCGTGAGAATGCCCGAAGAGGACGCGCAAAAACATTATTTTTGCACTAAGCACCAAATTAGTGCAGTTAGTAACGATCTACAGCGGCTGAAAAAGGAGCGGCCATTTTTATCTCTGCGCCGCTCGCGGTTCGACGTTTAAATCCTCGTCCAGTTTATTATCCAACAATGGAATGGAAACAAAAAGCCCCGGACCGAAGACGGCTCCGGCTTTTTGTGTGGAGCGGCGTCCCACACGTGACACTTGACCAATTTCGTAATGCTCCGAATCAAGTCAAGCAGGAAAGTCGAAATACGTTTTAAATAATAAATCATGCTACCTGCACGTATAAGTATACAACATAGTCAGTTCTGGATACATCTCCTTTAAGAATGTCTTTCTAACGTCTTTATCAGAAAGTATACATGAGAAAAAATACTGTCTAATTATCTGCAGAGCAACATTAACGTGTAGATTGTTTATTAGCAATAACTTAGAAAAATAGTATTAATGGTGTTGGGAACAAATTATGTAAAATTAAAAACTATACTAATTAGACATTATAGCAAGTGTGGCTGAAGAGTAAAAAATCTGGTGTGATACACTCACACAACTTCCTTTTACAGGGATCTTATAATTAGCCAAAATTTTATTTGTATTTTTTAAGCATTTGCCAAACATTTTCAAAAACGACAAGTTCTACATAAACGGTACAAAATATAACATTAGTTGAAGAGACAAATGTTCTCTAAAATTTTAAGCTAAACTCATAAATGTAATAATACTAGTATACCGGGTGTTCTGTTTAAAATAGGAGTTACTAAAAATAGAAAACAAACAAATGAAACCCATTTCAGCAGTATTCAACTGGAAAATCAGCTATCTCAGATCAATACACATTAAAACTGTAATAAAAATGTAAGTTTGAAAAAAATCTTTAGAGCCGTTTTTGAAAAAATCGAAAAAAACTGAAAAACCACAAGGGTAAACACCTACTTCTGGTTATGCGATTTTCTTCAAAAGCTTGCTGTCGCATCTACATAGTACATAAAAATTATATATGAAGTTTCAACGCCATACCTTTTTTCGGTTTTGAGATATTTTGTTCACAGACAGACTGACAGACAGACACATACACAGACAGACCAATAAACAAAAACATGTTTTCTGGGTTCTGAAGATCTATTCAAAACTCAATTTCGAATTTTTTGGGTGAATCCAATACTTCCTTTATCGTAAAAGGAAATAAAAATGCTTAGATCATGGGATCAACAATGCTGAATTTCCTTAACACTTTCCAAAATGTACTTAAAAATTAGCAAAGTAAGAATACATGTTTATCGATATCTTGTTATAGATGTAGATTATATTATGACCAAGAAAAAATAAAAAGGAAAAATAAAGTAAATTAGCTATACAGAAGAATCAACGAAAAAGTAAATTTATATGAAGATAAAGATCAAGAAGGTTTACATCTGAACAACAATACTTTTATGAAAATCTACCAAGAATAAAATTTGTATGCAGTATACGTAAAAGCAAAAATAGAAAATGAGAGATAAATGTATCGCTTCAACTTATTTTGCCTCGTATTTACCCTAAAACAGAGCTTATCTCACTACCCCAAAAACGCGTACTGCATTTTGCTTCACAAAAAAGCGTCCGTTATGAAATCTAACAAGCCTACATTAAACAACACCCCAAAATAAACTCATTTGTAGCCGGGAACAGCTTCAAATGCTTACACTTCAATAAAACAGCCTTAATTTACCTACACGGATAACGTCACGCGTTATACAAACTACGGACGTCGGTTTTGATGGCATATTGTCAAGTCAACCACCTATTGCAAATAGCGATCTACACATCCCACTAGGTTTAAAGTTTAGGTTCGTTAATCGGTCTATTCTTAAACATCTCCTACATGCTAGGTATCCCACGAGCCAGCGTTATTTGCCAAGGTTTCGGGCTAACTCTAAGCTCGGGGATTTTGGAGCCAGGCAGGGCAGTACTCGAAGAAGTAGGGAAAATAGCTGTAGCTCAAAGCGACAGATGGCGACGATAAGAAGGCGGCGTCGATGAGAAGAAGACGGTGATAGGAAGACAATGTTGAAGAAAAGAAGGCGTTGATGAGAACAAGGCGTCTCTATGGAGCAATGGCTGGTGCGACCAGTGAAGTGTTTGCAATATCCAGTAGAAAACAGACGAACAAACGAAAACAAAAATGTAAAGATGAGCCGAAAGGCTTCTAGATTCGAGTAATATGCCGAAACTACCACAATGAGACACTCCGAACTGCTCCCATTAACTTGTGAGTAGATACCTGTCTTCTAAATCGCCTCCCTCGCTGTAGCTCTCGGTCAACACAATTCCCCATTCCTCCGGCGTAAAACCAGTAGCAGCGTCGATCTGCCTTAAACACTTATATTCAGTCGGTGCCTTAAAACCGGATACACTGACATCGATACCCGCATCGAATACGATTAATGTAAAATGTGAATTGATGAAATGCTAATGAACCTAAATACAGAGGATCATATAAGAGACAATCCTTGCAACAGTAAAAATATAGAAGGGGTAGAGTCTTGATCAGAATGAAGAATTAAAGTTTGTTCTGGATTTCTTCAATGGAGAGGAAATCTTAAAAACGTGATATACATAAATGCAATCAATAGATACAAAAACGGGTCCATAAATATATTCTTGTCGACTCTAAAATAATAACAAACAATATAGAGCTCAACTGAAGACAAAACCTGAAAATATGAATAAAAATGTTAAAAGTATGGAAAAACACAAAGCTACGAAAGGAACTCGAATAATGTAAATTATTCCTGAAGCAACTGTTTTTAAAGCTTTACCGAGCCACGCAGGCAAATTACGACAAATTCTCGGTTCGAATTGGCTTCACAAAGCTCAGGCTACCACTTTTCGGAATTTTCAGTTATTGTTATGTCTCCTGGAGATTTCATGTCGACCTTCGAGTCTGACTTACGAGATTTTTGACGTCCCCGTCTCGTATAATTCATACTTCCCCATCCAGCCCTAGAAATTACTATCGAGGGCCGACCGCTCGTCCTTTGTTCATTTTAAGAGGCCCGCACATTCTGGCAGCCATGGACGCGGTTCGGCCAACATTCTATTTAGCTCTAGGACACCGTGCCTTCCTGGTAATTTCAACTTTAACCGCCGCCCACCTATTGTATGTAGGCGATGCTTGTGCAATAAGTTTTGGAGCGTATCTCCAAAGTAGCAGTAACTCTTTTAGTGCACTTTATTAAGTATCCCAATATTATTTTTTGCACCACTAATCTTAGCTCATACCATTACTTTATTTTTAAGCCCCTTTCTTAACAACAGTGAACAATAAAGTCAATTGCACACCCCATTGGTCATTCAAAATTCGCGATCACGTTCTTCGCGCTAGCCAAGACAGAGAAGTCGTCATAAATTTGAAATTTAGCCAGTAGAACAGTCTTGACTACAGCGGCCATTTTGTTTTTAATTGGGTCAATTAAAATAATCCAATTAAACCGCTAATTAAACCGCGGTTTGACCTAATTAATTCCGCGGTTTGGCCCAATTAATTTCGCGGATTGACCTAATTAATTTTCATATGTGCTACTGATTAAATTACGCACTAGCTTCTGATTTAATTACGAGGCGGCCATTTTATTTGCTTCTGGAATTACGCGGCGGCCATTTTATTTTCGCGGGAATATTTGAATTTGAAATTTTTCAGAGTTTTTACTAAGTTCCAATCTTTGAATTTAAACTTCCCGGGGTATCGGCCATCTTGGTTTTCTGCGCGCGCACTTCTCGCGGCTGCCCTTTTGATTTCACATTTTTCAGATTTTTTTCTAAGTTCATATTTTTGAATTTAAACTTCCCGGGGTGTCGGCCATCTTGGCTTTCTCGCATTTATTTAATTTAAAAAAGCTTTTGGCGTCGGCCCCAAGTGGGATCTGAACCAGCGACCACAGTATTACGAGTCTAAGGGCTAATCACCTGAGCTACCTCAATGCGATTAAAACTTCAACAGTTGCGTACCGTTTAGACGTCGAGCTCCCTTGTTGTAAACAAACTATTTTTTGAGAAATATTATTCATAAGAATGGAATTGCATAGCCTGTGATATTAAACGAGGTGTAGTAATTTTAAAAAACTGCTTTTGCAATTGGGTTTGCCATAATTAATTATTTTATCTTTATAATATGATTGACGCGCATGAGTGAATTAACGATATTTCCGTTGTCCCAACAGAGATTCTCATTGTCCCAACCTACTATATAGATGGACACGCACTGGATGCCTTCCATTAAATATTCTAGCTACTTCTCTATTGGATCTTGCATTTTCACCATTAATTCCAATTATTTCTACTTTCTCAGCTACAGTTAAACGTAATTCAGCCATTATTAAGACCTAATGACGTTTGCAACAATAATAAAAATATTGTTTCTCCATGGCACCATTTAATACCAAATTAAAAGTTGAAAATTGGGACTTTGACTAATTTATGGATAAAAATTAAAAATTCGAATTATTAAACGAAAATCGGTATTTGGGGTATTCTTTTGATTCTAAACAACTTTTCTTAATAACTTTTTGCTGTAACTCTAACGCGATGCAAAATATTGACAATACGACCCATGTTCTTGATCGTAGTAGGCCAGGCTAAAAACGTCATTTCCGCTCAAGGACATGAGTAGATGCCTCTTGGTGAGTTGTACAACTGGTAAAAAATTCAAATCGATTCATACAAAAACAAAGAAAATACAGGGGTGCTTCCATGTAAAGTGAAACACACTGTATATTTATCGAAAGACTTGACCCTCAGCGACGTTTTATTATTATTTGTCGTGATGCGTTATAGCTGAATTTTACAAGAGCCACCTGTCTGCGATGTGACGCACGCACGTTTCCATACCTTTTTATTTTAAAATTTTATAAAACCAGAGTTCCAAACTGCTGCCGCACTAACTCGTTTTAAGCCATTGTACTCTGTTACCTGGTGCGGCTGTATCCTGGGCCTGTGGTTTTACAAATTTTAAAATAAAAAGGGATGGAGACATTGCGTACGTCACACAGCAGACAGGTTGGTTCTTGTAAAATTCAGCGGTAACGCATCACGACAAATAACAATAAAACGTCGCTGAGGGTCAAGTCTTTCGATAAATATATATCAAAACCTGATTTAGAAATTTGCACATGTCTTAATTTATATAAAATATTGTATGAAATTGCAAATAGAAGGCTTGTAAAGTATATGTTTTCTTAATTATGCAGAGAGTGCTTGTTTATATAGGGAGGCAGGTTGGCCGAATGGTTAAGGCGTCAGATTTAAGCTCTGATCTCGAGAGAGAATACGGGTTCGATTCCCGTACTTGCCATATTTTTTTAATATATTTATTATGAAAGTCTTGATTTTAAGTTAGTTTATTCACGACGGCTCTACCAGAACAAACGACTGAGCTCCTTTTCGACTAAAACGGACGACGAGCGGAAGATGTTGATTGTATCGCCGGAATTTGTCCAACGTCTTAAGTCTGGCGAGAATACGAAGAAAAATATATTATCACAGCTTGGTGGCGAAATGCAAAAAGTTTTAAAGTCCAAATTAACTGATCACGATAAATGGGGGCAGTACAACCAAGTGTTACAAAGATTCCTTTATCTCACAAACCAGGCACGGCAGCCAATCAAAATACCTATTGAAACAAACAGTAACAGCCTATCAAATGCCGTTATTTTATCTACACTTCCCACTTGCAGCCTTTTTAATTTGAAATGTTGTGCACCTCAAACTACAGTTTTGTAAATTGCTAGCGAATTTTTAGAAAATAAGACATTCAGCTGTACAATTATTTTTATATTATTAAGTATTATACGAAATAAGAACAATATATTTGTTTATTACAAAGTGTTTGTGTTTTTTTATTTCTACTCTGCTTTTGTTTTTCACGAATCTGCAATAATTACAAAATCTAAAGCTAAAATATTAGTATTTGAAGTTATTTTACAGTTACAAAGTGTAAAATTTCAAAAAAATCAATCTACGATTTCATAATGGCGGGATATAATTTAAAAAATTGTGATTTCTTTTAATTTTGTGCGATACATTTTATAAAAAAGTGTAAAACATTTGCAAATTTTTCAACGAAATTGTGCGTTTTATTCAAGTTTATGTTAATTTGTGATCAACATACATATATTTTGTATAATTTCAAGTGATATGATGTCAGTTTTGTAAAATTTTAAGTGAAATGACGGGTTAAGAACATTTTTTCAACGAAATTACGTGTTTTTATTCAAATTTATGTTAATTTGTGGTCAACATACATATATTTTGTATAATTTCAAGTGACATGATGTCAGTTTTTGTAAAAATGTATGTGAGATGATGTGTAATTGGGTGATTTTTATAAAATTTTCATCATGTGTTGAATTAAAATGTCATTTTTTGTATAATTTATGTGACATGATGTCGATTTTTGTAAAAATTTATGTGAGATGTTGTGTAATTGTGTGATTTTTGTTCAATTCTGAGTTAATTTTTGTAATAAAAATGAACAATGAACCTACGTAACTGAAATTTTGCTTATCGAGATGCTTGTGGTAGAAGATTTTTCAATGAAATTGCGTGTTTTGATGGTGTCAGAACATTTTTTCAACGAATTGCGCGTTTCTATTCAAAAATTATGTTAATTTGTGATCAACATACATCTATTTCCATCAAAAGTACAAGAATTTTTGAATTTTGTTTATCGAAATGATTGTGGTAGTAGATTTTTTCAACGAAATTGCGATTTCTTTTAATTTTGAGCGATGCATTTTATAAAAAAGTGTAAAACATTTGCAAAAATTATGCATAGTTTATGTAACATGATGTCGATTTTGTAAAAATTTATGTGAGATGATGTGTAATGCGGGATTTTTGTTCAATTTTCGTCGTACGGTGAGTAAAAATGTCGTTTTTAGTATAATTTCAAGTGACATGATGTCAGTTTTTGTAAAAATTTATGTGAGATGATGTGGACCAAAACATTTTTCAGCGAAAGTGCGTGTTTTTATTTCAATGTTATGTTAATTTGTGGTCAACATGCATATATTTTCATCAAAAGTATAAAAAGTGTTGTAATAAAATGCACAGCGAGTCTACGTTACGGCAATTTTGCTTCTAGAAATGCTTGTGGTAGAAGATTTTTCAATGAAAGTTGTATAAAAATATTGTTTTTGTCTTTTCTGGTTAGAACTTTTTCAGCGAAATTTTGTTTTTATTCAAATCTTACTAAAACTGCAACAAGTTAGAGCAAATTTATGTTAATTTGTTGTCAACATGCATATATTTTCCTCAAAAGTATAAGAATTTCTGTAATAAAATGCACAGCGAGTCTACGTTACGGCAATTTTGCTTCTAGAAATGTTTGTGATAGAAGATTTTCAATGAAAGTTGTATAAAAATATTGTTTTTGTCGTTTTTGGTTAAAACTTTTTCAGCGAGATTGTGTGTTTTTATTCAAATCTTACTAAAATTGCAACAAGTTAGAGTTACGTAGTTTGAAAATTATTAAGATATATCGATGCCTATCCACGCCAAATACTGTTTTTGTAGAGAATTTGAAACTGAGCTAGCATGAGTTCTCAAAAATTTGAATACTGCTGGGCCATAATTATATATAACAGCAATGAGATAACATGAACAAGAAGATAATACGTATTGCTTGAGTAAGAAAGAGATAGCCATACAAAAATTATATTAGTAGGCATGTTGATACTTGACAAATTTCATAATTAAATTAAGAGTCAAGCCTTCTCGAATATTTGCTACTATGTTTATCACTTTCTTACTCAAGCAATACGTATTATCTTTTTGTTCATGTTATCGTATTCCGTGACGCACAATGCAAAATCGCCTCCAAGGATGTTTAAACGAACAAAGAGCTGAAAGCCGCCAGGCAACGACCTGTTAGGCCAATTGAGGATGAAAAATAGAAAATCCCTCCTCGGGGCTATAATGTCTTTTGTAATTACGCATAGCAGCATAAAATTAATCATATTCTAGCATTTCAAATATGAAAAATGGATAATAGCAGCGGTTTTATAAATAATTTAATAATATTATATGAGACCTTTTCATACTTAGTATTTCAGGAATATATTAAAATCAAATTTGTAACTCGTTTTATATTTACGATCTACCTTTATCTCTTATCGCCGACCGATCGGAAATTTCCATCTATATAGTAGGTTGGGACAATGAGAATCTCTGTTGGGACAACGGAAATATCGTTAATCCACTCACGCGCGTCACTCATATTATAAAGATAAAATAATTAATTATGGCAAACCCAATTTCAAAAGCAGTTTTTTAAAATTAATATCACAGGCTATGCAATTCCATTCTTATAAATAGTATTTCTCAAAAAATAGTTTGTTTACAACAAGGGAGCTCGACGTCTAAACGGTACGCAACTGTTGAAATTTTAATCGCATTCAGGTACGCTGTCTGGGTTGCTCAGGTGATTAGCCCTTAGACTCGTAGTACTGTGGTCACTGGTTCAGATCCCACTTGGGGGCCGACGCAAAAAGCTTTTTTAAATTAAATAAATGCGAGAAAGCCAAGATGGCCGACACCCCGGGAAGTTTAAATTAAAAAAATTGAACTTAGAAAAAAAATCTGAAAAATTGAAATTAAAAGGCAGTCGAGAGAAATGCGCGCGCAGAAAACCAAGATGGCCGACACCCGGGAAGTTTAAATTCAAAAATTGGAACTTAGAAAAAAATCTGAACAATTTCAAATTCAAATATTCGCGCGAAAATAAAATGGCCGCCGCGTAATTCCAGAAGCAAATAAAATGGCAGCCGCGTAATTTAATCAGAAGCTAGTGCGTAATTTAATCAGTAGCACATATGAAAATTAATTAGGTCAAACCGCGGAATTAATTAGGTCAAACCGCGGTTTAATTAGCGGTTTAATTGGTTCAATCAATTTAATCGATCATTTTAATTGACCCAATTAAAAACAAAATGGCCGCTATAGTCACGACTGTTCTACTTTAGCCTACTTAATTTTCGTGGGTATTAATAACCTCTTGCATTTTGGGTTATCAATTTTAGAATTTAAGGTGAGAGTAATGCAAAACATAGTATATACACTACGGTAGATAAGGCTATTATAGCCCGCGCGTCTTGTACTTCTCGATGCTCTCGGGGTACAATCTGGACGCTTGGGCTACAATGATAGTCTTCTCAACCTTAGTGTATAACACACTATTGCCCTACGAAATGTGTTGTGCAGGCAGCATCTGTTGCGTTTCGCGTGATATCACTGCAACTAGATAAAAAGCTTACAATTGATACCACGAAGATATTGACGAAAACGCTGGTATTTTCCATACTATGTTATGATAATGGGAAAAACAGACACCCAAGCAATATACTCCTTTAAACTATGGCACTAACGAAGACTACTCAGAGTATCATGGACAAAGAAAAGAAGAAAAACTTGTCCATTATTGAAGAAATCCAAAACCCCATAAAAATTATCTGCCTCATATATGGAATAATTGCGAGGTACTTCAGTCATGTCCAACTAAGAAAATCGGACAACGTAATTTATTGTGAAAAGCAATGTTCAATAATCACCGAATGTACCGACTGATCAAATGAAAATGATCATCGGCCATACTATCGAACAGCCCGAAACAGTCGATGGCTTAAAATCGTAAAGAGAAGCATGCAAAACACACAATTCTTGGGTCGCGATGCTTCTGAAATGAAGCTTGCGATTGAAGAGCAGGAGGAGAGGTATGTTATTATTAAGTAAAACCAATAGGCACTTACTTCTTCTTCAACATTAATATTCAGACTTTCGATTAGATGGTTTGTTTGTACCTACGTACATATTTCATTTTTTGTATATCTATATATTGACTACGATTTGGCAAACGCTTAAGATTTTCAGCTTTGACTTGCCTACTTAACAACATATTCATCTGGTTTCTCTATTTACAATAAATATCATTTGTGTTTCGACTGTTTTTGAAATATCTGGTCTAATGTTGGTAGTTTATTCCATGATAGCAAGTCATCAATAAAATGTCAGACATGAATTGTTATTGATGACCCTATACAATACAGTTATCATTTCTGATAGCGACTTTTTAGCATCTTGAAATTCTTCAAAAGTTTATGATTTGTTTTTTTTTTCATTTTACTGATGCTATCTCTCTATTGTGCGACTTTATTGCAGTTTTCCGTTTCCCATTTTCCAATTTCTATTTCGTTTTTGTCACCCTTCCTCTCCTAGTTCCTTGCTTTCTATTGAGTTTGTAATTTTCATATCCCTGGGACATCTGTGTCTACGTCTACCTACATCATTTGCTTTGTTTATAAACCAAATCATATCCATGTTTTGGATAGCGTTCACACGGCATGACTTATTCAACAATGGTTTCAAAAACAGGTTATTCTGCCATATCAATTGATTTTATTTTCTGTCCTGTGTTTCACACTACATATTGTAGAATCATTTATCAGTGTATTATGTTATTATTTTACACACTAACGTCTTTATGTAAATTTTCTTCTACTTCAACTTTATATCACGTATTTGAAGTATATGTCAATTTTGGTGTTAGCTACATTTATACAGTATACATCAGTTGAAAAAAAGCCTTGAATCTTTTTTATTGCTTTACAAATAATGCATACTTTACAAATAATTATATGTAGAAAAACTTTTGGCAGCTAATTCTTTTTCTCTTTTTACATTTATTATAAAAAAAAAAACATTGGAGTAAAAATATATTTCGACTTTCGTCTTTTTCACTTTACACAAATATAAAATCTGTAAGTTAAAAATGCTAAATAAATAGATGCTAATATCACATTATAGGTAGGTGAGTGAACGAAATCATTCACCACAAGTTATGCAAAAAATATTTTTTATATTATAAATACCTTTTTAATTAAAAAGTTTCAAGTTCCAAAAAAGAATATCCTTATTTTAGCAATTATTTCAAGTTCTAAAAATTATTTGTTTTCCTTATCAGTATTATTGTTAGGCTATTAGAGGTTTTTCTGTTTATTTAGTTTTTTGGTATTTAAAATTATATTTAGGCTTTAAAGAACTTACTCTGTTGTAAAAATAGATGATATATCACCACCCCTTGCTATGAAATGAATTGTGAATTTGTTACATGCAGCTTACGATTGCTTGCTAAATATGGGAAATTTGTTTGTTGTACAATTATTTTTATTTGGTTTTTTTAATTTAATTCTCCTAAAACTATGCTGCTATTTAAGCTATAAAGGAAACTTACTCTGTTGTAAAAATAGATGATATATCACTATCCCTTATTAGGAATATGAAATATGAATTTGTTATATGCAGCTTATGATTGCTTGCCAAATATGTAAAGTTTGATTGTTGTACAATTCCTTTTATTTGGATTTTTTTTCTTTTAATTCTCCTAAAACTGTTCCGTTATTTAAATTAATTTAAGTTATTAAAAAAACTTATTCTGTTGCTAAAATATATGATAAGTCACTACCTTTTGTTAGGAAAATAAACCAAGAATTTGTTACATGCAGCCTACGATCAATTGCTAAAATTGTGCGAAATTTGTTTGTTGCAATATTTTATTATTTTCTATAGCACATGTTAAAGTGTGCTTTTATTAACTCAAAACAAAAGGTCAAGTTTTACTTTAACAGCAAGGGTAGATAAAGTAAAACTTTAACATCAAAGATAGATAAAGCCATTTAATTTTTTAACTTTTGTTTAAATTAAATATGACAGCTTCGTATTATCGTAGCAACCCAATCTAGCTACTGACCAGGCGCGTAGGAGCGTTTTCTAGACTGCGGGGGCCATTCTATTTTCAATAAAGACTTACACTTCTAACTTGATCCATTAATACGAGCTATAATATTTCTGATTTCCTGATTATCAATTTTTAGTTTTATACTATAATAGTATATTGTAGTCACTGGTTACTTAATAAGTGCTATTTTATTAAAAAAAACACTGTACCATAAAAAATTAATTAAACAATGAACAATGTTTATTATCAGATTTTCACATAAGCAAAGAATACACATGAATAAGCAAACTTAAATAAATATAGAAACGAGTTTCCGAAAAATAAAAAGGGTATAAATAAAGATTAAAAATAATAAAACACAAATACAAAAATAAATTCAATTAAGAAATTATTATTTAGAAACCTGTACCAAAATCAGAAATTCTAGTTGGTAAAGCACCTACTAATATTCCACATAATAAATCAATAAATGTATTTTATCTACTCCAGCGGGATAAGTCACGCATTACGTCACCCATTTGACACTATTTCAGTTAGGTAATGAAGCTCATTACACCACTCAGTTATGTAATGGTTTCATTACGCAACTGAGTTGTGTAATGACTTCATTGCGTAACTGAAATAGTGTCAAATAAATGACATAATGACATTTGCCTACTAAAATATTTTTGAAAATGACATCTGACATTTCTCTTAATGCACTTTTTTCAATTTTAGCCAGCCGTAGATAAAATTTTGTACAATACATGTGTGATAATGCATCATTAATATACTTGTGTGCTTACACACACGTATATTAATGATGCTGTTATCCCACTTGTATAGTAAATAACTATTATCAAACCCGCGCCAATCGGTTGTTCAAAAAGGCGGTTAAAATCTTAATAGTAGGCATCTTTTGGAAACAACCTTGCAGTTGCTCGGCAAATACCCGATAAGAAAAGTGTTATAGTAGTCTCATTTCAATTATATCCGACCACACCGATTACTTTCTGGAATAGTGAAATTTAATATCGTTCACTCGGCGGCAATAAAAAATAAAACGATTTACAGACACGGGTTTTAATTACAATTCAAGTTCATATATGTTCATGTTAGTGGTTGCAAGAAATACGTAAAATTATAAATTATGATGAAACTAGAAACAGATATTTTTGAGGGGGCCAGGTCCCTCTGAAAATTATTTGAGGGGGCCATTGGCCCCCGTGGCCCCCGCGGCTCCTACGCGCCTGCTACTGACATTTTGAAATGTGGTTGACTGTCATTATTTTCTTTTGAAATTGTTAAAGTTCTTGCTATAGAAAAAAATATTGTATTATACACGACGATAAAGTTATCTCTATCCACTCTTGAATCATTAACGTCTCGACTTCGTCTCGACGTTAAACGATTCACTCGTGGATAAAATTTAACTTTATCGTCTTGTATAATAAATTACTATTATTTGGATTACTCATCAAATTCTCCTTAAAACTGTCTTGCTTTTATTCATTTAATTGTTTTTAGGATTGTAGTTGTCTTGATCTGTTTGTTTTTTTCTCTATAGAAAAAGAATATTCAGTTATTTAACCTTCCTTTATAATTTAAAAGAACTTACTCTGTTTCCAAAACAGATTGAATTAGACGAACTTCATTCTAATACCCCTGGTTAAGCATTATCTCACATAAACCGTTAAACTGCGGTTCAATATTTTTTTTAAACAAAAGAGGTCGAATACTTGGCGATAGTAATGGCTTTTTTATTAGTTCTGATTTGTATCATTCCTTTTTTTTCTGGAAAAGAGGGAGTTACTGTTATATTTAAGTTTTTATTTAATAATTTTTATTACTTACTATGGTTCTAAAAAATCCTTTTTACTTTTAAGGGGCAGAAAAAGTTTGGTTAACGTGCGGCCATGTTCTTGCGTCTGGGATTTGATATCTACAGATCTAAAAATCCTTTTTAAGGCCATTACTATGGCCAAGTTTTCGACCTTTTTGGTTTTTCAAAAAAATATATTGAACCGCAGTTTAACGGTTTATGTGTGATAATCCTTAACCAGGGGTAGTAGAATGAAGTTCATCTAATTCAACCTGTTTTGGAAACAGAATAAGTTCTTTTAAATTATAAAAGGAGGTTAAATAACTGAATATCCTTTTTCTATAGAAAAAAAACAAACCTATCAATTAAATAAATAGAAGCAAGACAGTTTTAAGGAGAATTTGAATGAGGAATTCAAATAAAAGGATATATTACAACAAACAAATTTCCCACAATTTTAGCAATTGATCGATTACTATAAATTCAAATTACCTTTTGTTTGCAAGTTAACCAAGTTGTAGAAGCACAAGACCCGCTCTTACCTCAGTATGGCTAAACGAAATGTCCTATAATTCTGTAATCATACATTCCAATCCTGCTAGGAATAAAAACCAAACAGTTTACATGAAAATACATATACCTGGAAAAGAACATACATGCATGAAAATACCTAAAACATATTATACACTATCAAAAATATCTACAACCTTAAAGCTGAATCTACCAGCTTAGATACACTATAAATGTAGGTGTGACTTATTAATTATCAACGTCAAAAGAAACCAATAGTGCTAACAATGTTTAAATTTAGCACACAAATTCACTTAATACGGCTCTGCCGTTGCTCATTTGAAATCAGGCTGACCCGATATGTCAGCAAGGTGATGCTCGCTTCGTACTGACTCGCACCAAGGATGATGCAACTTGGCGCAATTTAATAGTTATGCTTTTAGTTTTTCCAGTTTCCTGGACCGGGCATTCAATCGTAGTAGTTATCTATAATAACTAACCTTGCGTTATAGTTGCTCCAAATGGTCTTGTACGTTGACAAGATCGACTGGTCCTTTGAAGCTAGAATAGCGGCTTTCGGCTATAAAGAATTATCCGTACCTCGGCGTTTCCTTCCAAGGTTCTCTAAGCTGCTGTACTTCGGCTGAAGAATAACGAGGCGTCGACTGCTCTTAACGTAGGACAACACATAAACATTCAATCATACTTTAATGCTTCGCGTAGCGTCCCTTTCGCTTGAACGAACTCGAACGCACTGGTCACCTCTTAGTGAGTGACTGACTCTCCGGGCTCGCGCTTTGTTCTATTAATAGCCACGGCATCAGCTGGTTTGCACCGCACACTCTGCCACGCAAAATGGCCGACGCATGTTTTAAATACGAGTACATAATTTGTCTTAATCTTATTATTATAATGTAGGAAATGCAGTTTAGTTGAAATCTAGCAAGGAGATTATTAAATACCAAGGTGACACAAACTAGCCCGTTACAAGACTATGTGTGTGATTAACCCAGAAGGTAAAGTATGAATTTCGTAACAGACCTCTACTTATCAGGGAAACCTAAAAACCATACAGGCAACAAGAGGAAATAAATATGTTTTAAACGATCCTTAGCTCAGTTCGCTCAATGTTCCTAACCGCTTACATTTTTAGGTTATGACTAAATTTTTATTAGAATGTGTGCATGCGTGCGAACAAAACGCTATTTTATTATTATTAAGTTAAAAAGTAATGAAACTACTAACTAAAACTCCAAAGTTTGTAACAAATGTTCAATATGAAGACAAATTTAGAGCCTTAGCCATTAAACACATTATCGATTGTTATTACTGGTGTTCTAAATGCGTTATTTTTTTAGATGAGGCCATGCGAAAGAGTCCAAAACAAATCACAAGAACGTGGGCGGAAAGGAACTTCACGCGCTGTGTGATCTGCAGCTGCATGCTGTAAATTCTTCTTGGAGTTCATCGTCGTGCAAAAAATGTATAAATGGTTTTGGATTTACTGGCAGTATCTTTAAGTAAAAAGAGGTTAATGATAATTCATACATACCTACATCTTTGTCTTGTAATTGTACAACTAAAAAAGATTGCCCTACAAAATCTCCGACAGCTGAAACCTAATCACATAGTTACTTTTTACATTATTTGTATAGTTCTATTAAAAAGTAAAAATAGAGGTTTTCTTAAACCTGCTACAATAGACACATAACATTTCAGCCGTTGTCAGAGATGCAAATAAAGCCTTTCAAAATTGTTATGAAATATGTAACAAAATTTTGTAGCCATTGTAAAACACTGAAATTAGAGTATAAATAATCCTTCAGTTGAAAGTGTTTTATTATTTCGTTTTGGGAATCTGACGCCGCATGTTAGGTTAATTTTTATTCTTAACGCAGCTTGTCAAAATTAGTTTTGTACATTTCGGTCTAAACCTGGCCCTGTCCAGTTTAAGCAAAGGAACTTTATGACGAAACAATACGTGCAGTTCGCAGAAATCGTGTCGCCCTTAGCAATTTCTAGATTGTGTTCCTTGCAATCAACGTCTACATAACTCCATGGGAAATTACCTTTTTTCCGTTACACCGCGCAAGAGAAGTTTAACGAAACCGGTGAGCTGAAAACTGTTTTTTTTTACCAACAGTCGAGTACATGTAACGATCTTGACTCAGTAAGCTGCCGTGAAGCGTCTTGGTTATTTATCGAAGTTTAACCGGCGGTGGTTCTTTGTCTCCAGATGAAGATTGCCGCAAATGGTAACGCAATTTGTAACTGTGGTGTTTTTTGCAAGACTAGTAACACTGGCTGTAGGACAGCTCGATTTAATTCAGATTTATTAAGTTGTACTATGCAACAGAAACTCTTTGGGTTCCGTACTGTCATACCGTAGTGGTTTTTGTACGTCCAGTCACAAATATCGATTTTACATCGGATCAGAATACCGCACGTCTGCAAGGTTCTTTCATCGAGCTAGGGACTTCCTCCCCGTAAGCCGCTTACTGCTGCATCTCTGCCTAGGCATATTTTCCTCACTTGCGATCATCTCCCGCTGACTTGGCAATGATGCTTTTCTTTTCGATTGTTTTAGGTATACCACCGTAGATATCGGTATGCAAACTACTGGACACTGCATTTTTGCCCTATGACTGGAGGTATTGTAACAAAGGATGTATTTCCGCTACACTAAAATGTATTTGAGTAAATCTTTCATGCTGTGCACATTTTGTGTTTTCTGTCGCTAATCTACCGTTCTTGTTGAAGTGTTTGCATGCTAACTTTCGGTTTATATTCGAAGCGTTACCGTCTAAACTTGTGCTTTACTGTATTTACGATTTAGTAACCCTTTCAGGCTGTTTTTTGCGAATTTGATGATATTTCATATTAGTTTGTATTATCGTAGAGTCACACAAGGAAATAGTTAGTTACAATTATTCTTACTGCGCCAAAGTCTTTTATAACTTGGCGTATTCATTACAGTATTTTAATATTATTGGGTGTTTTTTTGTATTTTGTTGTAAGGCAGACGTGCAGAACGTGTTTTTATAGTGAATTATTATCTCAAAGCAAGGGTAAATGTTCAATGTCCAGCTCATTATTTCACTTGCGACTCCGTTGAGGTTTCTTCCAGGTTACAGACGTCGTGAAAACCTGAAGTTCAACTTTAACCATTTGGCGCCCTCAATCTATTTTGAAGTAGTAAATAAATCCATTTTAGATGCCTCAAACCGCCCTTGCCTTGACTGAGAGCTGTCTGGAACGAAACATACTTTTTTTTAGTGCCGTTTTCTTGTGTAACAAGTTGACGCTCACTTGTGGGGCTTTGTTTTCTTGTGTTTAGTAACAATTTGAGACGTGACACCTATTAAGTAATGGTGAATTTAGCTGCTTTGGTGAAATAATGGAGATGTACTTCGGCTTCAAAATGTATATTAAATGGGCCACAAGTAAAAGTCATTTATCACTCTGCACAGAGAAAATTAATTAAATTTGAAGACGAATATCTACTAAGTATATAAGTAAGCTATTACTGTACGAAACACTAGAAAGACTGTGACGTCAAGAAAAAATAAGTATCTTTAGAACTGGCAAAATTTGCTTATAGCACCTGTTGTTAGTAAAGACTTAAAATTTTGTTATAGATTTCTCTAGAAAAATAAATTTTATTAATAAGCATGAACTCATATTAAAAGGTGCCCTTTGTTGATAACATTGGTTAGCAACGTGATCTATAATCCCAATATAGATGCAACTTTATGCTTAAAACCGAATACTGGGCTAAAATAAGAGGCACAAGACCAAAAGTCGCACTTTCACTGTTATCATAACATACTAACTTAGCCAAATATTGTCCAGAATCTGAATTAGATGTCCTATCAATCGATCTTCTCTTTGTGCCATTTGCTTCCAAATTTCCTCCTCTTCGTTTGCTTGCTGTAACGTCTCATCATTAGATTTTCATTCGATTTAGCTTATTTTCAAGGCTCTCCTATAACACCATGCTTCAAGTTATTCAATTTTTTAGCGTTGAACGTCTGGATGCAAAATATCCTTTCCTTATTTACAAGTAGCTTTCATTGAAACACAACGTAATTATTCTCCTTAGCATAGAATTTCGGCTTAGACCGCGTAGTATTTGTATATGAACACCCAGCATTTTCTGAATTAATGTGCCTTGCACTTTGTAAAGTCGAGCAAAAACCCGCGCAATGGCCATGCTCTTTGGTGGCTCGTGTTGTTTGAGTATCTTGAGAACGAGGATACTTAGGCAGATTTGGCCGTTTTGCTGTTTGTGCATCCATATCCACTAACGTTTCGCAAGACCTTGCAGCTTGCATCATCAGAGTGAAAGTCGCACTAAGAACCGAAGGTCGGTGTGGAGCTATTTATAGTCCTCTGTGCCAGGCGCGCGGAGTGGCGTAACGCTGGTTGGTCATCCGAGTGCAACGTAATCCGCGGGGCGTGGCCGTATGACGCACAGTGGTTGTAATGCTTTAGATCGTGTATCACAAGGGTCCACGTTTTACTAACCTTAAAGCCATCTTCCCTGTTGATATTATTTGGATGTTTTTCTATTTCTATGGCTTCACGTATCACTCGCGGGAAGTAATGAGGTATTCTAGCAAGTACTCTGGCATGCTCAAATTCTAGAGTGTGCCCATTTGTAAATGTATGCTCAGCTACTACTGATTTTGTGATGCGTTTGTGTTTGCAATCGCCTTTGTGTTCTTCGAGTCTTAGATCAACGGAACGACCAGTCTGTCCAATGTAACTCGAGCCGCAAGAACAAGGAATGCGATATACGCCAGCGGTTTTTAAACTTGGAATCTTGTCTTTTACCGATCTGAAGTTGTTGCCCAAAGTTTTCTTGCTCGTGAACACAGTTTTGATGTTACATCGTTGCAGGACACGTCCTATCTTATCAGGCGAGCTTTTAACGTAAGGTAGAAATGCTAAGCCTTCCAGAGGTGGAGATTCTTTGTTACGGTTATTTTGTTACTCCCTGTAGTTCTGCATGGCTAGATTTACGCCTTCGTTAATTTGCGATTTCTGTGGGGCTTGTTATCGTATCGTTCAGGCATGATTTTGGCCTTGCTCGACAGCGTGAGGTCGGAGCGCTCTCGAGGCCGCATTCTTTTGGCTGAGCGCGTCCCTTTTGGTTTGACGGAACGCGGCGAAGATGTTTTATGCTGGCTTTGGTGATCCGCTTTGTCTTGCCGCTACATTTTGTTAGTTATGGGAGCTTTGGGGCCTCGCTGCAAAGCGAAGCATGTGAGATTTTATTCTACGCCATGCCGCATCTAGCCTTCGATGCTCGTTTGCCCAGTTCACCCGGGCAAGCCGTCTGGGGCACAATTCGAACAAGCCGTCTTGGGCACAATTCGAACAAGCCGTCTTGGGCAGAATTCGAACAAGCCGTCTTGGGCACAATTCGAACAAGCAGCCTTGGGCAAAATTCGAGTAATCTGTCTGGACAATTCAGTCTTGGTTAAATCAGTCTACATAAGCAGTTTTGGGCAATTCAGTTCGAGTGTGCAGTTTTTCTGAATTTCAAGGAGGCAGCTGTCGCCGCCGCTATCTTCGATGTGCGACCTTGGCTTGCTGCGTGTTCTCAGGGAGATCTTCAGCACGCCTGGACTCTTGATAAGCATGCTGAAAGTGCTCGACGGAAGCCGCTAACAGGTTGTACTTTAGACTGTATTTAGATAATTATTTTATGACATGTCCGTTCGCGAGTGTGCGCTGCCGCTTCTCGGCTTGCGGCAATTTAAGTTCTGATTTTCCGTAACGTCCGCTCAACCATTATTTTTGTTGTTACGCAGATATTGGTAAATTGTGACGCATTCATATTAAGAGTTATGCTTTGTCGATTGTATTGTGATATTTTAAATGCCAATTATACTGTGATATTTTATTGTGTTTATTTATTATTTGTTACTGCTACCGATGTTTGAGTTGTGCTTTCTTTCAGATTGTTTGTGCTACTGAGTTTACGGATTCTCGTTCTACTGCCTGGATACACTTGCTTATTTTGTTAAAAATACCGTTGGCGCCCGTTTTGCATATTTCGTTCATAGAACTGTCACACGCCGTCTTCGTACTGAGCTGGTCGGCAGGCAATTGTATCCAAGTAGCTATGTTAGGTTTGATTTTGAGAGATTAGCCAACGGTAACCCCTCTTGATGATAATATCTTCTTTAGCCTTTTTTGTCATAGTCTTGTCTAGAGCTTTTCGTATGGCGGTAGTTGTGTATCCTTTCCTTTGTAAAGAGTCAAACAGATGTAGCTTTTCTCTCTCTACATTTTTCTCGTCTGAGATACGAACGGCTCTTGTCGCCAGAGTTTGGAGAACTGTTGCTTTTTGCATTGGATGATGGTGTGAGTCAGCATTTAGATATCTGTCCGTGTGTGTTTTCTTTCTATAGACTGCATGTCCTAAACTGCCATCTGATTTACGTTTAACCAGGACGTCTAGAAACGGAATACTGCAATTTTCCTCTACTTCCATTGTGAATTGTATGTTGGGATGTACAGAATTCAGGTGTTTTAGAAACAGATTCAATGTCTGGCGTCCATGTGACCAGATGACAAAGGTATCATCTACATATCTCAACCAGCAAGTCGGTTTTAGCTGCGCTTGTTCGAGAGCCTTGGTTTCAAAAGCTTCCATGTAGATATTAGCGATAACAGGTGATAGCGGTGAACCCATGGCCGCTCCTTCGACTTGTTCGTATATTTTATTGTTCCAACTGAAGTAAGTGTTTTTCAGGCAAATTTCGACAAGTTCAACTTGGTCTGTAGGTAAGAGATCTTTGAGCATTACTAGCACCTCATCAACCTGCACTTTCGGGAAGAGTGATACTACGTCGAATCTGACTAAGAGATCATCTTTGGTTAACTTTATGTTCTTTAGTTTCTGGACAAAATCTGCTGAATCCTCGACAAAGAGTCTGTTTTACCAGTTAGAGGCTGTAGTATACTGGTTAAATGTCTTGCCAAAGCATGTGTAGGAGAATTGATCGCGCTGACAATTGGTCTCAACGGCACGCCCTCCTTATGTATCTTAGGTAGGCCATACATGCGAGGGTTATTGCATTTCTAGGAATCAACCGGTGCTTTAAGGTGGGGTCGATACTATCGGAGCATTTTATGGCAGAGGTTATCTTTGTTTTGAGAGAGGTAGTGGGATTGTTGTTTAGACTTTTGTAAGTTGTATCAGATAGTAAGACTTCCATCTTCGCATTATAATCTTCAGTGTTCATTACCACAGTAGCATTTCCTTTGTCAGCTTTGAGAACGACAATGTCTTTGTTCTTTTTTAATGCTTTAGCTGCCTCTCTCTCTGCTTTACTGATGTTGGAGCGGGGCGGTTTCGCTCTTCTTAAAATACAAGACACATCCTGTCGGATGATTTCTGCATCTTTTCTGGGAAGTTTTTGGATTGCTGCTTCCACTCCACATATTATCTCCTCCACAGGTATTTGCTTAGGGGCTACGGCGAAGAACAGTACACAACCTAATTAGCCTAATGAACCTATTATGATTGATTATATTATGCACTTTCATTCTAACCCATTGTAGAACAATGATTTTTTTAGCAGTTGTGAAATACTGCTTCTATGCAAAATTTTAGCTGCGTTGGTGATCAATTATGTAGCTTGTGTAGTGGTACAAAAACTTTGCTTTACCATTTATGCATATATACGTGGTAAGATCCAAGAGTCCGGTCCAACGGTATTGAACACGTACTCGTATGTACACCCTTACGGCGGCCCCAAGAAACAAAATCAGTTATTATCTAAATATGACGTTCGCACATGCATTTGCTTTATTATTATGTCACTTGATTGGATTCTTAATGTAACCACTATTCTATGCAAAGTCTACTATAGATATTTAGCTTCTTTCCATTTCATGTTCGACATTGTCTAGTTTTTCATATTGTTATTAGGTGTGTGTGTGTGTGATTTGATATTACTATTATTAGATTGTTGTTTAAATAAATTACTATTATCTTGCTTTATAGTCACCACTTGTTTATCCAATGGGGCCGCTACAAAATTAAATATTTTAACTGATGGGAACAACGTTACAAACATGGCCCGTCAACCTCATAACTTATCAAAACAAGTTGATTTCGTATTAACAATTGCATCAGTGATTACATAAGAATGCGTTGCCTACATGATTTGACAAACTTAAGTAAATAGACAACAAAACACTCGATGCGCTTCTTCCGGAAATGTGCAAAAATCAACGCCACTTGAAAAATTCCACCAAATTCTATTTTTAGGACTACCTTCTAACCTTATTTGTCTTCCCTGGTGTAAAATAAGACACCAGACCTACCCACAGCAAGTCCCAAGACGGGTAGGAGCTTCTCTTTCTCTCCGTTGTCCTTATGTAACAAGTCAGATACCTCTTCCAACGCCGACGGCGCCTCTTGCACCACTCCGAAACTACTTACAACTCCGTCTTTGTTCCAGTGCTTAAAACCAATGTCGCTGCTTCCTTTCCGCTTCCAGGGCTATACTAACACTGTTTAAAACTCATGTAGAAGTGCAACGAATCAAAGCAACTTTTCTACAGCTTACCAAAAAGACACTGCACTAATTATAAAACACTGAATTGGAAAAATGGGTATTTATTCGCTTTTAAATGGATTATTTTTGGGAAAGCCAAAATAATACACCTCACAGCTTAGCTTAGCTTCCCTCTTCTTTTGTTTGCATTCATCTTGCATTGTTATTCATTATTTCTAAGCCTACTGTGATTACATTCTATGAATCAATCAAGGCTAATCCTATTTTTAATACCTTTTTTACAATTTATTAACTTAAAGTCAATGCTATTCATATAATTTGCAAAAATTAAACTAGCACATTTATTTGCTATCATAATTTTAGAAGTCTAAAATTTAATTGTTATTGTTTGTTTACGAACGAACGATCTCATTTGCATTCAAAACTGTAGTGTATGTGCGATTCTATCCTGGCACTTAATTAAAAAGCTGGTCTTAAATTAAATCGATAACTACTTAAAGGGAACTTTAATCGCCAGGCCCGTAACTAAGTTTGGCAATTTTATACGCAGACATTAGTTAATTAGCGCCCACACAAGCAATCCTCTGATTTTGTCCTCGACTATACAATCCCTGCTCTAGTTAATGGGTGAAGTTGAAATTCCAACATAACAATTAGTGCACGTTCCAGGCGCTGATCATATATCGCGCATATCAAATTTAGTTGGGGCGGCCTCTGCGGCCCAGCATTTTCCTCGATGATTAACGCTTTACAATTCTTCCCGTTCGCACCTCGTTTTAAAACTTGGGCCATAAACTAATTCCAGCGGCCAGTAGTTTCCCGGGGCAATAATTTCCGCGCGGCGAAGCCCAACTAAAGAATAGTTGGCCAAGTCTCTAATTTCTTGGATATATGAGCTGGCTTGTTTCAGAAGTAATCGCGGACCTATTGTAGTAACTGAGTTATAGTAGAATTTTCCGGACGTGCCCGCAATGTATCAAGAGCCCATTGTCAAAGCGCTGGCTAAGCCAACTTGTTAGCACGGACTACAAGCCCTGGCCGCGAGACAGTTATTGAATATGTTATTATGCCGTGAATGGACCCTACGAACTAACACATTTTGGACTGTTAGCCGGGCAGACGTATTTGTATAACAAGCTGACCCATTACGCGACCCATATTCGATAACTCAATTTCAGTTTGTAAACAGGGGTTTTCCGGGAGATACCACCGCTACTGTACTATAATAGTTAAAATTGATACCTGACTCCCTAAAACATGATAATAAACATGTTTAATTACTATAGTGTGCATATGGGAAGAGGATGTAAGTTAAATGAAAATAAAATATCTTAATTAGTCGTATTTATAATAGAACAATAAAAGTAGTATATTTTAACCTTCAACGTCATCATCATCAGCAGCAGTAGCATTACGATCACGAATTAAGCTTTTTATTTTGTTTTCCTTTCTCAACTGAAAAACCTTTAAAGTTTTTTTTGTGTATTGACCCGAACCGATAACAATGTTCACCATCTTCGTCATATCTTTCGTGCACTCTTGAACCTTGACCTTTCCCAATATCTTCAATCTAGAACGGTCTTGTGCTTTCTGTATCAAGTTTATTGCCACACGTTTCACACCATTTATGCAACGGATCGGTGTACGTCCTCTGTTTCGGATAACATTCTTACTGTGTGGTCTGTTAGTCCCACGCTAAGGCAGTTCTTCTTTCGGTAACATTAAGCACTATAGTTTTTTGTTAATTTTCGTTGATTAAAATCGCAGTTTATAGGTTCTAACCGGGAGTACTCTGATTGAGAAACTTACATTCTAGATGCATTGGAATATTTGGTTTAAATGCATATTTAAGTTAAAGAATTTTACAGGACTTTTATCTATTCATACTGCATGGCCCAGTTACTTATACTAGGCGACGTGGTTAGTCGGTGTGACTTCAACCCAACAAGGTTGTTGCTCACGACAAGGTTAGTCAAGAACTATGTTTCAAATATATTGATCTTGAATATCATTTGTCGTAACCCATACTCGCACAGTTTAGTCTACTGGATATCTCGCGTGGTTCAAATTCTCTTTTATTTTAAATTGTTATGTCGGTTTGAAATACAGGTGCCGCCGCTGCTAGTAGCATACCAACGGAAGGTGTATTTTGCGTCCAACTTCTTGCTGCCAATACTAGCCAATGGGCGCCGGTCAGAAGTTAGTAAACTAACGCCGAATCAGTTATATGTTATAATTTTAAATTAAAAAATACTTTACGTATGCAAAATCGACTAAATACAGTGCACAGTGTTTGAGAGACCCTGTACGAATTTATTAACCACAAAACAATAACACAAGGCTCTTCTTGCACTATACAAATTAAATAAAGTGCAGAGTTCGATCACTCAGGATCTTTAGCTACTTACTTATATGGTCTCTCCAAGGTATGTCAAGAAAAAGTAAATATTACTTATAAATCAACAACTCCCATATATTAATTAAACAAACAAAAAAAATCTCCTGCCTTATATTGCCGGCCAACTTTTGGCGTTAACTCAACCACAGACACTCAGGATGTAGTAGGAAGCAACGGAAAATTGCCGATCGTGTTTGCTGTTTATTTCTCGAATAAATCAGAGAAACCCCTCTGCAAGGCCTCTTAAAAACTAAGGCTTGTAGAAACTTGCATTCTGTCTAAATAAATTGCTGTCCCGTGAAACGCTTGTCAAAATCCACCATCTTCAGGTGATATCTTGAAATTTCAGCTTACGAATGTGTGCATATTCTTTTGTATAATTTGCAAATTAGTACTCGAATCTTCTTCCTTTATTCAACTGTGGGCTCTGGTAATTGATGCTTACAAAAACGCATTTGCCTGTGCCTACTTAATTGCATTGAGGCAGTAACGTAGACGTGCCTTGTCGTTAAATTATAGACTGCCGATTAGCTACAATCTACTGGTACATGCCGGACCGAAATCAAAAGATGGATAACTTGACTGGATATAAAATGCTATTTATTTATCAGGAACTGTCGCTTTTAAGTATAGACAATAACAATAAATATTCTATTTGGAATTTTTATAAAATTCCTTTATTTTTGGGAACACAAAGTTGTACAGCTTATCTTATCACCAAAAAAATGGTAACTTCTTTGGTCGTAAGTCTCCAAAAACTTATATAAGAGGCTGCATATTTCTCAACCTTTCAAAAACGCTTACTTTATGGAGTTCAACTCCGAATTTGGACAGCTCATTTATATACCTTTGAAAATGCTTACTCTTTTAATTAATTTACACAGGTATTTACAGTCAGTTACATCAATAATATTAAGTAAATAGAGCAACGAAAAATTGGTAATATAGAAAGACGTCCAATAACATCACTCTTTCCGACGACAACTTATTGTGATTTGTAATAACAATTAATTATAGCAATTATTTACAGATGTTTAATAATATATACGGAAATATATAAAATATAGCACTAATTAAATCTAGTCCAGAGATCTAACTGGTCAGATCTTCTTAATTTTTGTATGTTTGGCCTTTCCAGCAGATTCGCTGCCAGGTGATTGGTGTGCAGTTGGAGTCTGCCGTGGTATTTAGTGCTGAAACTTTTTATGCCCTCTCTAATATTATAGGTATATCTTGCTGTATTAGCCGGTTTGGAACGTACCTTGGTGCATTGGTAATTGTTCTTACAACCTTATTTGGAATCTTTGTAGAATTTCCTGATTTAAATTACTAGCCGACCCCCATAACTGAATGTCATTACTTCCAAATAAGTTTTATTATGCAGTTGTAAAGGAGAAATTCTAGACCTAGTTGTAACCTTTTCCTCCAAATATGCGTCTTCCAGGTAAGTCGCCTATCTAGATGTATTCCGAAATATTTGACCATATCTTGTTGAGGAATTAGGTTGCCGTTTAAATTCCCTGGAACACCCGTTTTCTTTCGCAAGGTTAATATAACATAAACTGACTTGTCTTCATTTACTTTTATAAGCCATGTTTTTAACCAGTCTTCTGTCCTTTTAAGTTTCTTTGAGGTACCATGAGATAAAAAAATTATTCTAAGCAGGCCTTGATATGTGTTATACGTTTGGCAGTACTGAAGTGTATTGTCAGTCTATGTCAAATTCGAGATTAGTAGGTTAGGTTTTCTTTGTTGTTTGACACAGACTGACGTAAAACTTAACCTGAAAATCTCGAATTTGACATAGACTGACAATACACTTCAGTACTGCCAAACGTATAACACATATCAAGGCCTGCTTAGAATAATTTTTTTATCTCATGGTATTTGAGATGCTGTATTCATTATTATGCGAAGCACGGCAATATCGTCGGCATAAGTGGTTACCATTGTCTGCTGTATACAATATATATATATAGAAAACACAGGTTCTAGAATACTACTCTGTGGAACCCCTGATATTGGGTAAATCGGTGGCAGTTAGTCTTGATATTTGACCTGAAAGAATCTCTTTTCTAAGTACGATTTAAGATTTTACTATTGGGACCCGTTGCAAAATATTCTGCAAGTTACAAAACTTCTTTATAGACAATGTTTAACGTGTGTTAAGATTCATTAGAAACAATTTTCATGTTTAAATTTTTAAAACTATCTAGACATGATATTGTTACGTACAGGGTGTAGAAATGCTTTACGCACCATAGGGATTTCAATGGTAATTTCTTCATATGAAAATATTTGCTTCCCTAATTATTTTAGAGCAAATTTGTATTGAAGTTTTTTGTAGAGAAAAAAATTCTGTATCCATTTATGCCATCATTTGTCATTTTACATTTCGGAAAACCGAAAATTTTAAGAAATAAAATTACCATTTTTAGACAAATCAGTGGTGCGTTGAAATTACTAAATCATCTCAAAGCATCAATAAATTAGTTTGCTGTTTATTTGTTTGCATCTGTCAAATTTAACGGCAAACAAATAAACAGCAAACTAATTTGTTGATGCTTTGAGATGATTCAGTAATTTCAAGGCACCACTGATTTGTCTAAAAATGGTAATTATATTTCTTTAAATTTTCGGTTTTCCGAAATGTAAAATGACAAATTTAGGCGTCAATGGATACAAAATTTGTTTCTCTACAAAAAACTTCCATACAAGTTTGCTCTAAAATAATTAGGGAAGGAAATATTTTCATACTAGCAAGATATCCGTTCTTCGTACGGACTACAAATGTTTTTTCTTCTAAATCCTAAACGAATTCTAGAATGCTCCCCTCCTCTCTCATTCAATACGCTAAACTAACAAACGCTGCAAAACAATATTTTAGGTAAAAAGGAAACAATATTCTTCCAAAAAAAAGTTCTCCATAACCCTTTTATGCTTCACGTATCTCCTGGAAATGTGTATGTAGTTGTCGTATAATATAGATTGATAAAACTATAGGTTTAGTATAACAATGAGAACAAAAATAATAAATGTACTTATTAAATGTTCTATTCATAAATTGTAGCAACATACCAGTTTCCACCACTTAGAGGTGGAATTTCGAAAATCCTTCTATTTTATTCTAAACTGGACACACGGAAAAAAATCAATAAATTTAACCTCTTTTTTAACTTCTTTTTACTTTTACCCCATTTTTACCCCTTTCACAATGAAATTTAGAATAAAAACTTTAAACCACTTTTTAAAGATTTAAAAACACACATATGCCCAAAAACCATGATCATCAGGAACCACAGAAAATACGAAAGGTTCTATAATTTACCCCTGAAACCAAATTCTCACCTTTAGGAGTTAATCTGTGCACAATCCTGAATTACGTTTTAAGAACTTGTATAGGTAACCTTTCTAAGTAAAACCAAATTGTTACATTATAGGGCCTTATGAAATATTGAGAATTTCGTATATGCCAAAAAGAATGTCCTGACTCAATAAACATAGGAGATATGAAGGGTTCTTTAATTCACCCTCAATCCAGATTTGCACCTATAGGGGTTGATTAGGGAAAAATTCTAAAATACGTTTCTAGGTATTTGCATTGATAATATTTGCAAGTAAACATCAAGTCGCTATCTCGTCAGGTCTAAAAGATATTGAGGTACTCGTCAAAACTCATTTTACCCCTTTTCACCCCCGTAGGGGCGGAATTTAAAAAAATTGCTTTTAACTCATTTTATTGTGAAATGGAACTCACAGCAAAAAAAAAATAATAATTTAAACCTCCCTACCCCTTTTCAGTTTTTCCTCCTTTTACCCCTTTAGGGTTAAAATATTTAAATTCCCTTAAACCCCTTTCTAAATATTTTAAAAATACATCTATATGCCAAAAAAGAATGTTCTAACTCAATAAACATAGGAGATATGAAGGGTTCTTTAATTAACTCCCAATCCAGATTTGCACCTTTAGGGGTTGATTAGGGCCAAATCCTAAAATACGTTTTTAGGTATTTGCATTGATAATCTTTGCAAGCAAATATCAAATCGATATCTTATCGGGTGTAAGAGATATTAAGGACTTCGTGAAAACACATTTTACCCCTTTTCACCCCCTTAGGGGTCGAATTTTAAAAAATCCCTTTTTAGCACTACCTTACGTAACAAACTGAACCTTCCACCCAAATTTCAAGTTTTTAGTACCACTGGTTTCGGCTCTGCGTTGATTAGTCAGGGTTGTGACTTTCCTTTATATCGAGAGATCCAAAAAAAAACTGTTCCTCAGCGGGGGTTTATGGAACTCACAGCAAAAAAATTAATAATTTTAACCCCCCTACCCCTTTTCAGTTTTTTCTCCTTTTACCCCTTTAAGGTTAAAATTTTTAAATTCCATTAAACCCCTTTCTAAATATTTTAAAAATACATCTATATGCCAAAAAAGAATGTTCTAACTCAATAAACATAGGAGATATGAAGGGTTCTTTAATTCACCCTCAATCCAGATTTGCACCTTTAGGGGTTGATTAAGGCAAGATCCTGAAATATGTTTCTAGGTATTTGCATTGGTAATCTTCGCAAGTAAACACCAAATTGATATCTTATCGGGTGTAAGAGATATTGAGGAATTCATGAAAACACATTTTACCCCTTTTCACCCCCTTAGGGGTCGAATTTCAAAAAATCCCTTCTTAACACTACCTTACGTAACAAATTGAATATTCCACCCACATTTCAACTTCGTAGTACCAGTGGTTACGGCTCTGCGTTGATTAGTCAGGGTTATGACTTTCCTTTATAAATGCATAGATGAAGAAATTACCATTGAAATCCCTATGGTGCGTAAAGCATTTCTACACCCTGTATAACCGACCATGGCTAAACACTGGTTGTGGCAAATATATTCCCACTTTATCCAGGGTTTGTCCTTGCGATTTGTTAAATGCAATTAAACATTTTGGTCGTATATCTACACTTGTAGTAACAGGGAAAGCAGTGAACCACCGTATAAAGAAGCACATTCAGATAATACGAAGAAGTACATGTTCATTAACACAAACACAGACTGACGCAGAACCTAACTTGCTAACCTCGAATTTCACATAGACTTACAGTGCAACCAACATTTTATTCATACGTTTGAATTTCTATAGCCGCCCCTTGTGAACTTTTTTAATGAACATGTGGTACAAAAAGTATCTAATTGCATCTGGGCAATACCGATTTTCAAAACAAACTTACTGTCACTTTATATGTACTTTGACGTTTGCCTCGCATTTAAGCAGGCCGTTGATTTTAAATAAACATTTAGTGCCCATTGCAAAAATCAGCAGAACACCGCAGGCCGACTTCGAGAATTTACCTGTTCCACTACTACAACGGTGGTTGCTTCACTTGCGTGCTGCAATATGTTGGTTTCCCTCGAAAAATTATTAATTTTTTTGCAATCTAAGATTTTTGTGCAAAACTATACGGAGACAGCTTTTATTTAAAAGAAGAAGTATTGAAATTGGCCTTGTCAAAGTCTCAAAATAAATGTCGAAAGAAAATGCTTCACGTTTTAAATATTCATATTATGTTGTAGTACTGCATTTTTGGCATTTTCAATTCCTGAATTAGTGAGAAGATGTTACCTGATACGATTCACTTTTTCTAAAACATTTATTTATGTACTAAAATAATGTTTGTGGGAACGTTACAGGTGAAAATATAATTACTACCTGTAACGAATTTGAACAGTGGACACGCCGAGCTGCACTAAGTAATATGCTGGGCCTTAAACTGCAAATACAAGTATTCGCTTATCAAAGTCGAATCGACAATGATATATAGATGTTTATTATTGGTTAAATGCCACCTTGGTGATTTCACAAAAAAAGTCTGTTCTAGAGGTTCCACCAGGAAAATCCCCGTCGGTAACGCGTAGTTGATGCTGCGCTTGACGCCAGATTTAGAACCTACGTGAGACGAAATTGCTGGAATGCTTTATCTGTAAAATTTGCCAATCTGCACTGCGCTTCACAGTAAAAGTCAACTAGTGATTTAAAACTTTTATTGAGGTAATATACACGTAAAATTATATCCCAGCGGGCCCAGCTAAAGGCTGGGGCCGTAACAACCAAACCAACGAATTTAACTTTCTAAAATAATTTATAATGCAAATATCATTCATAACAATACATACAGGGCTAGTCACGAGAAAAGAGAAATATTGATGGGTCAGTGAAACAACAAAAGTTCATATGAAGATGGTTATTATTTTTAACAGTTTTCGAAATACAGCTGTTTCAACTTTGTGATATAAAGTGAATGATCTGTGTTAGGTTTGCACCAAATGCTCAAAAATTAAACCTTGACTTTTAACACACTTGCTGAAACGTTTTTTAAGATTGTGTGTTGATTTTCTTAGTGCAGCGTGTGTTGTCCTTATACGAGTAGAAGCCTGCAAAATGTGGGCAATCAATTTTTCTCATGAATTTGGCTTTGTTTTGTAAACTTTTATTTTCAATCTTCTCCATAAACAATAAACCAAGGGCGTTAAATCCGGGGCTCGTGGCAGCCAATTCATCGCCCAGAGAAAGGTTCCTAGATTATATTCCTTTTTATTTTCATTTTCATGTTCTTGAACTGCACGGTTTAATGAGATGGAAGCGCTGGGAAATACATTGTTAGTACTCAAAACTGCAGTAGCACTTTTATTGTAATATCCGTACATGTACAGTATTTGGCGTGTGCAAAACTGTCTGGTATTGTTAATGCTTAAAACAAACACTTGTCACTGCACGTACCAGTTGCTAACTACAAAAAATAAACAAAAACTGGCATCAACAACTCGACAAAAACCATAGGTTTTACTAGTGAAAATCGCTTAGAAATCAAGGAGACAGTGAAGGAAACTGTAAAAAGCACCCTTGTTTCGCTCGACGATTATGAGCAATTTGTAAATAACATTGCTAACAAAAGTCTTTGATAAAGCGAGTGCGGGCCTAGATAACTTAATTCAAAAGTTGCAGTGCGAGATAAAACATAGGCAAAAACTAAAAGACGAATTTGAACAATATCAACGTAGAGCTAACTTACGAGTTTTGAAATACCCGAAACGAATGGCGAAGAGTTCGAAAATAAAATCATTAAAATCCGTAAAGAAAAAACCAACACCGAGATAAAACTTAAATACATTAAGCGTTGTCATCGCCAGGGTACCGCTCGCAGTGAAAGACCCCGACCTATAATTGTACAATTGGCTAGCTATAAATTTCGTAGCATTGCATTAGCAAGCCGTAAGTTCTTTGTCAAGTCCCTATCCCGAAAGTCCCAAACGAATATGACTACAATAACGTCTGGACTAAGGACGGAGTAATTAAAGTAAAGCGTAATGTTGTAATCTACTTTATTAGAAACAATGGAGGCCATAACAAAGTCGATAATTAAAATATTTTTTTAATAAATATATTGTATGTTGCGGCCTGCATCCTTCAATGAACGCCACATGCAAACTGCACACGCCTGACCTTCTGTTCATATTGTGATAAAGCTTGTTTTGTGTATAATCATATCGAAACAAGCGTCTTCTATTTCTAATTTACATTTACAATATTGGATTCTTGTGGGTTAAGCCCATTAATTATTAAGTTAATTATTAAAAATTTTTGCTTTGTCGATTAATTAAATTGCCCTTACATTATTTTTGTTACATTAATATGCAAAGACATGAATTGTCCAAACTTACTAAGTGTGCTTGAATCGGACGAGGTTAAGAAGCCCCTGTATAATAACTTCTTGCAAGTAAAAAATAAATTTCACAATTCCCAACATTAACCTAGTACACTTTAAATGTCGTAGTATCATGAAAATCATTGATGATATATCAGTGTACCTAAACGCTAGTGGTATAGATTTTCATGTGGTTGCATTATCGGAGACATGGAAAGTTGATAATGTAAATGGCACGTGCATCCTAGGCTTCACTTTTTTTTATAGCGAAAGTGACTATAACCGAAATGATGGCATTATCATACGGCAACAAGAAAATGTGGATCCTCTCGATAAATAAAATAAAACTTGCTGAAAACACATTCCTGCAAATCCTCTTGCGAAAAATAATGTTAAGCACAGAATTACAGCAGTGTATAGACCGCCACCAACCAAGAAGCAGTTGTCTTTATGTGAGCTAGCAGAGGTTTTGAATAACCACGTTATAGTTGGCGATATTTTTGTTGGAGATGTTAACAAACAGCAAATCGTGTATTGATCATATCTTTATCAAAAACTACCTACCTAACACAACATTCGTCCAAGCATTTGATTACATAGCGTAATAGACCATTACCCACTCTTTTGTTGCATTACTTCAAAAATAAATGAACCAAATGTAAATATGAATAATACATTAACAAAAACATAAATTAAAGAAAACTCTAGCTTCTACGAATTGGGGAAACTTTTTTAGAGAAACATGTCAAGGCATTTGACAGATCTACTGATAAATATTTAAACTTTATAAACGATCCAATTAAAAGCTGTACAACCTCAAAAACAGTAAAAATATCTTCAAAATTTAAAAAATAAAACCACGGATAACAACTGTGTTAATAAGGTCGATTAGAAATAGAGCTAAGCTTAGGCAAGATGCTCTGCGTAATCCAAGTAACAACTTGTATGCAACAAAAGTTTTGAGAATTTTTTTGAAGCTAGAGAAATATAATTAAACGATGCATTATAAAGTTACCATTGGAAACAAAAAATCAATGGATATCAGAATTTATAATAACAATACAAATTTTGCAATTACATTGATCAAAATGTCTTACAAACTTGAAATCTGAATGACTATTTATCAATTGGTTGGACGAATACCTAAGCGCGATAGTTTCAATAATTTATCGAACTATAAGAGAATGCGAACAAGGATTGCCTTGTGTAAATTTACCTAAAAGTCAAGGTCCTAAAAGATGTCCGCACGGGTTGTCGACAGAAAGGTAAGAGGAGCTGAGGACAGCGTAAAAACACCGATCCGGTGATTCGGTCGACATTTTCATGTTTCATACATGATTGTGCATGGAGAATTGCATCGTAATCCTTTAAACTCTCAAAAGACATAAGTGCTCAAAATGCACATATATTAGGAACTATTCCATAACCATACTAGATAAAAATAATTTTTGATCACGCTTTGTAATCCTTGATGAGATCTTGAGATGGCGTGAACATATAGCTTACCTTGACCCAAAAATTCGAAAGTGTCTATACATTTTCTATAGAATCTATTACTTCCACAGCTGGTCTTAAAGCTTTTTATCATGTATTTGTCGAATCAGATATGGTATAATAAATTGGCATTGTACTTTCACGTCAACGTTATTTTTACTGCTCAAAAAAAACAAATTAACTTTGTTCGATAAACCCTCATACCTTCCTCTAGCAATCTCTTCTGTCCTCTTTTGGTTCAGCTGTTGTACATCAAATCTTGTTTATTTATTATATACAGTAATTCTGTACTATAATACTAGGTAGTTTCTGTATCTAGTGCTGCCAGACAAACAAACCTCTCTGTATCGAGTTACCTAATACCTGCAGACAATCTGTATTAAAACCCAAATTACCCACCAGCACTTTTCAAAGCAAAAAGTAAATGTAATGAACTGTCCCCAAAACTAACTTAACACTTTCTCAAAAAATATCACTTACCTAGGACCGAAATTTTACAATTTATTTCCAAAATCGTTTAATGCAATAAATAATATAAAAATGTAAAACTATTCAAGCAATCTCACCACCTCTTCTAAAGCAACTTAATTGTAGTTATTAACATACGTATCTAGGTATGTTATGAGTATCATAACTGCCTCAGTTTTGAAATCCGAGCTCGTAGAGCGAAGATTTTAAGACATCTTAGGCTGTTATGATTCATAACATCCGTGGTTTGTTCAATAGTTTATCTGTCGTAGTATGGTAATGATTGCCATGTACGGCGAAAGACTATTGCCGTACAGATACAGTTATAACGTAGTTACCAGCCTACTTTTGTATTTGTAAACACAGGCTTAATACCACGAAACCAATAAAAGCAATTAACTTATTTGTTCAGAAAACTCAATCGACTGCAAACATTGTTACGAAGATGACTCAACATAACTGTATTCCTGCGCACTGGGATCAGTTCAATGCCAGCCCATTTGTTTAATACCTTTCATATACAGTTCGGACACACGCGCGCTTATAAATATAGTAATGCGAGCAAAGCTATTATTGCAAACAGAAATGAAATAAGGCAAATTATCGAAAGGACACAGACAATTAGTGCAATGCTAAATAAACTCATGTGAATCAGTGCAATTAAACTAAGTGATTAAAAGCAGTTTAAAGTTTAAAGTGACAATGCCCAAGAAGAGACAGTTTAGTATTTAAGCTAAAACAGTATATCAAAACTATAGTTTATAAGTTAAACCATGATATCAAACCTCATTTCTTAAAAACAAATGTAAATCGTAATTACTAGAAAACCAGAATGTCAATTGTTAATAATATCTAAACAAGCATGAAAATTTTATGTTGTGTTCCATTGAGCTGCACAGTTTAATGTAAAAATTTTGAATAAAAAGTTATTTGTTAGAGTCAAATAGTGTCGTTCATATTTACCAGTGTGCAGGATATATTTGTGGCTAATTTTCCAAGTCATAACAGTGCCTAGCGAGGAGGGATTGCCAGCTGCAAGAATTGCCCAAGTGCGATCAACTTCGGAGCCTCTTTTCGACTGATTCGAGAACATCGGCACTCGAAAGTCGGGTGTACTACGTTTAGAGAAGACCTTTAGTAGTGCCTGGATATAGAAATTAAAACCAACAAGCCTTTCCCAAGTGTGTAATTGCATTGGCGTCACTAGAAAATGTATCAATTGTATGAAACTCTCCGTTTAAGGTAGGATTCCACAGGAAAGCGTTGCCGAAGCCCCATACACCGTTAGTACGCTGCAATTAGACCCAAACCTCAATATCCAAAGTAAAAGTTTCTCTCCAGCTCCAAATTGTTCTATACAGTCCACATATTGTTTGGTAAAAAGGTACACCATTTTAAGCTTCGGGTTTGGGGGGGGGGGGAGAAGTTAGTAAATTAGTAGTTTTTATCAGTTTTTCTTAAATATTTCGAAAACTATGCGGTTTAGCGCGAAAACTGTTATATAGAAAAATAATCTACATTAAATTGCGAACAAAAATGGTCCGGTACATAATCTTGCTAAAGTGAACGGTTCTAGAGTTACGGAGGGTGTAAATGTAGAAATTTTTTAGATTTTTTGGAAAAATATGACATCACTAAGGAAACTAATTTTTTTGGTTCTGCTGTCATTTTTGTTATTGTTCGTCTTTAGAATACTGTACGAACTATGTGATAATCACAGGATTGTGTTTTGTTAAAGCAAATTGCGATTTTAGTGGCCCTTGAAGGAACGACAACCTCACCACCTTCTCAAGGGGCGCTACTTTTTAAGGGAATAGAGGCTTCCACAGGCCTAGGCCATATAAACCTGTGCATGGAAAAACCCACTCTGAAATTTCTCTGGACAATGCCGCATTAAGAATGAATATCTTTTCAACATAAATGATTTTAAAATATAAAAATATTATCTGTATAATAATTATGATACATAATTATATAATTTTTAATCATAATATTTTTAAAACTGCAGCTTTTGGAGATTTTTCTTTAGAAAATAGGCATATTTGGCTGTATATTGCAACTATATTTTATTAAAAAAATTTAGTTCATAAATAGAGTTCTATAGTAATATTGAATAAAAATGTAGAATGTTAAATGCGACCTTAAATTAAGGTAAAATATTCATCAGCATTCAGTCCTCTTCAAACATAGCACCCTCCTCTTCTAGATCTTCGTCTATGATGTTCGTGTTCCTGTTATCACATCCTAGGCCTGAGCAATTACCGCATATGCTTGAGCAGTTTAGACCATTCTTTCTGCACTCGCAGTTACGGACGCATTCGTCTTTGCAAGCGCACACTATGAGGGAAAGTAATTCCTGGGGAGCTGCAGGACGTACTGTTGTAATTGATCTTAGGTGCTCGCCAATCTTCTTCCACCCCCACTCGAGCGGATTCTTCTTCTCATTCAGCCACTGCTGCACCTGGTGGTAGGTTCTAAATGAATGCTGCCTGGAAGCTGCTGAAGTGGGGGGAAGTGCAGCCAACTTGAACAATGAATGTATAGGCTGTTTAGCAATAGCCTGCAAGTAACACTGGTAGCGAAAACAATCTAGATCTTCAGTGTACTTGGCTCCAAACATCGCAAGAAGGAAATGCTTTCCAGCGTCAGCCACTGCACTGGGGTCAGCTTTGGGGTCGTTGAAGACTAGAAGTTTCGTACGAAGAGCGTTGTTGGCTTGTACTTTCCTATACGGTGTAATTTTTCCCTTCTTGTAGATAGCTGATACAGTGTCACATCCTGTGAAGGCGTATATTTCTAACAGTACATCTTTCATATTCCCAATGCCTCGCTGAATGTCAGAAATAGTGTACACTTTTTCCTGCTGATTGCCTTTCTTTGGTACCACCATTTTCAATTTATTCTCTGATGGTGCGTGGACAGTCAACAAGACCAGTAAGTCCGTGTCATCACCAATTACACAAGCTTCAACTCCTTTCTTAGCTTCATCAATCGCTGTTAAAACTATTAATAAGTCAGCGTCACCCGATGCTTGATGAACTGTGCAACCACCTCTTTGCAAGTGCACTGTAAGTAGAGAAAAAAGGCCAATTTTGTTCTTAGCGTTAGCTAGAAATTCACTTTGATTGATATTTACATGGATTGAGTCTTCTACTTTCACTTCAATGTTAGTGGTAGAACGTGATCTGCGTAAGTGTTTTTCATCTTTTGTGTTTCTTTGCTCGTATCCATCAAAAACAACAGTTGCTGGCCCATAATGAGTAATTATGTAATCTGTGTATTGCTCGCAAATCTGTCTGAAGGTAGCTGGGCGTCGCCAGACAACACGATGAAGGAGGTGACCTCCATCAATGATGTAGGACACTTTCTCTGAATCTGGGGTGATTGATGATTCATTTGAATCTGGAACCAAAACAGTCATCATTGAAATTTGCTTCCCTTCCTCATCAAGCCAGATTCGTCGAAGAAGGATGGAGGATAAACACATAATTCAAATTGAAATATTTCTTCAAGTCTCTCATTACTCCTTACTGTGCACACCATCCGATGTAAGAAAGTGTTAGGGTTCACATATACACTGTTGTTGTTAATTGTCATAGACTTGGTTATAGAGGCTAGAGACGTAACAGCTAACTTTCTTTTCAAGTGTATCTCTTTGAATGTTTTGTTCTCAATCTCTTTCAAGGCTAGTGTTCCAACTTCAAACGCTTTATCACAGTTCACGTTTTCATCTGCTACAACCCCTGTTGATAAGGAAGAGAGTTCAGGTGTTTTAGAAAACGGATTGTGTTCCTCAAGCCAAGAAATAAAAGTTTGCAAGTCCTTGCAATTTATTTTCTGCCTTGCCTCTCGTAGCTCCACGTGCTGCTCTGAAGAGAAGCTGCGCACACCTGCAAATTGTTCCATTGCTTCACACACCCGAGAATAAGCTGGCATGGGGTTGATCCAAGTTGCAATAGTTGTCGCTGTTATTCCTCTGTCTCCGGTCAATCCACCAATGCTACTCTCATCAAAACCTGTTCAATGGTCATGTCGCTCCAGACTCCAGACCAAAACTTTTCAGTACGTCGGATGATGAAATAACTACAATTAACGAACAAATCGTTTTCTGGGCTCCTTGAGTTGAGAAGTTCCAGCGAGTCTTGTAGGTAAACATGTGCAGATTTAGCGCAGTTTAAGTGACCAGACGCATGGAAAATGGGAAGCATTTGATGGACACAGTGAAGGTGAAGGAGAAAGTCCCCACTTCTCTCAGCTCTAATAAACATTCGAACCATTTCTATGAAGTGAATCCACAGTTTTTGTGTTCGTCCTGATTCTTTTGAACGTTGAAGTTGGTTTTCCAATATTTCTACAAAGCTCTTCACTGCAGCTGACTGCGTAATCTCTTCAGAAGATGAATTACCACGCTTGAAAGTTAAATAGACAAAATTAAGCTCTTCTTTATCCACACTAATGAGAGCTTCACTAGTTTTCAAAAATACTGTAATGAGTGCCTCTTCGACTAGGAAGAGGGCACGAATGACCCTGGAGTAAGCTTTCCCGTTCATCATTTGTTGAACACTGTTTTTGGTATAGACAGTACTGTACAACTCCTCCAAGCCACTTCCTGCCATGATGAACCCAATCGCTGACAAAAAGGATATTAACAAGTGAAAACCTCCTAGTCGAATGAAGAGTGACTTCAATGGGCTGTCATCAGGTGCTGCTGCTACTATTTCACGAGCTTTAGCGTACAAAGGCTGATCAAAAGTCACCATTGTTATGCTTTGTCCATTGCTGGTCCCTTTTGTGGCAGCTTGAAGAAAAGCCGTATAAATTGTTGACGGATTTGAAGCAGCCAAGTTGATGAATGGAAGAGGGACTACAGCGAAAGTTTGGAACTCTCTCATCGCATACAGCATTTCCATGCAGCCACTCCAACCAGGTTTACATTCTTCTGTGCCTTCCAACCAGGTACCACTCAACCAAAACAAATTAAGTGTTCGGCCATGTTCATATGACAGTGGTTTTATTTTCAGGGAAGCCATGTTTGTAGCAACTATTTTATAATAGCCATATGTACTTGGGGCTCTGTAAGTTTGCAAATCAAACAGGCCTCGTTTTTCAACAGCATGAGCAGTAACACTCTTTCGACGTACACTTCTGTGCAATAAAATTAAGCACACGTCTTACGACTACTCTTCACAATATTCTAGTTGGTATAATTCGGGTCTATTTTAATTGCCTAGCAGCAGTTTCAATAGATGATAAAAAACCATAACTTGAAAATAACACCCTTATTAAAAGACCAAAGCTAAGACCTTTCGAAAAAAAACGCTGTTAATAAATGCAACAAAGGCGTGTGTGCTTAATTTTATTGCACAGAAGTGTACATTGTCCTCTACCTGAAGAGCGGTTTTAGGTGTTATGCAAGAAATTTCACCCATGTCATGAAACGTGTTATGGCCATCCAGAGTGTGGACATTGTAGTCTGCATTATCGAAAACAAATTGCACGTATCCGTTCTCAATTCTTGTGCTCTCTTGGGAAGTGACCGATCTCTCATATTTTAAAACTTCCTTGTAAGGTACACAAACACCCAAATTGCACAGGATATCGATCAAGACCTTTGAACCAAATTTTCTGTGCAATGAAACACCCGTTCCAAGTTGGACAGGGGACAAAAATGATCTTGGACGTGCAGCACTTATTATACTGTGACATATTGTAGTTGTTTTCCTTTCAGTAATTTGTTTCGTCCTTTGAATTTCCTCGGATGTTTGTCTTTTAGAAGTAGGCTGTATGATTTAAGTTATCAAGACATTGAGCACTTCAGGTACCAGTTCAGCTCCTCCTTTACAAATTTCTTCAATTGTTGGAAACTGAGAATAGTCGTAGCTTTTGGACTTGATCTCACGTCGAATAATAGCTGCTGCAGTTTTGATCACTCTCAGTTCCTCCTGAGCTTCGTTTTCAGAGTTCCGGTTTCTATGCCAGTTGTCTGATAAAATATTAGTAGTTGCTCCAGAAAAACAAATCACACCTATTTTCCCTGGTAAAACTGCAAAATTCAAGCTATTACCATAGCGCTGGATAAGTTTTCTTTTCAAATGTATGTCAGTATATGGCTCAACTTCGGAACTCAGTTGAAAGAACACATTTTGTAATTCTTCAAAAGCGTACTGACATTCATCATTTTCCTCCAAATAATCACACAGCTTTTCAAAGCCGTCTTCTCTTTTGGCATCAGCGCTTGACCCACCTTTGGTTGTTGCTGCTCCTTTTTCGGGCCGTGATGATCCTGGCTTTTGAAATGTCTGGTAACAATGCCAGTGGTATCTCCCATCAGAACTGACGAGGTCTATGACCTGAGAGAGCCTAGCACTTACCTCATCTTTCCACCTGTCGTGCATGTTATTTGCTTCCGTTCGGATGGTGTCAATTAGTTCAAGTTTCTGTACTAAACTCCACTTTTCTTGAGCTGGGTTCCTGCACTTAGATACATCTACACACTTGCGACCACAAAGAAAACATAAGGTTTTAAAATCAAATGATTCACGGGGAATCTTTGCTGGAGGTTCCTTTTCTTGTTGAGGTGGCTTTGGACGTAATATATAAGTTTGTCGACACTTACTATGTACTTGAAGCGAGTCATTTTGCAAGAACTTGTCTTTAACACCATCTTTACGAATTTCACTGCACTGAATGATTTTGTCCACCGCCTTTTTAGTCATAGTAATTAGTTCACCACCCTTGTCCTTACAAGGTTTCAACACACACTCCGCCATAATTCACACACTTTCAAGTGATTATCACATAGTTCGCACAGTATTCTAAAGACGAACAATAACAAAAATGACAGCAGAACAAAAAAACTGGTTTCCTTAGTGATGTCATATTTTCTCCAAAAAATCTAAAAAATTTCTACATTTACACCCTCCGTAACTCTGGAACCGTTCACTTTAGCAAGATTATGCACCGAACCATTTTTGTTCGCAATTTAATGTAGATTATTTTTGTATATAACACTTTTCGCGCTAAACAGCATAGTTTCTAAATATTTAAGAAAAACTGATAAAAACTACTAATTTACTAACTTCTCCCCCCTCCCCCCCGAAACCCGAAGCTTAACATGGTGTAACTTTTTACCAAACAATATGTGGAATGTATAGAACAATTTGGAGTTGGAGGGAAACTTTTACTTTGGATGTTGAGGTTAGGCCGTTTTTTGGACTAATTACACCGTACTACGTAAGGTTTTTCAAGATTGGACATTACCCGAGGGGTTGAACGTGATTCCAGCTGCCCAGATCCATCCAGATTCGAATTATCGAGGTAGCGTCCCTTTAATAGGTGAATTGGAGCTGATTTTGTGACATTACCGGAAATAAAACAAAAGAAAACCAGAGCGTCGGTTTACGTCATCTGAAACAATACAAGGTTAGCGGGAAGCTACTTCACATAGTTGCCGTTTTTGATGTTTTTAAATTCAGATTACTCTGAATTCTTTTACCTGCAGATCATTTGTTGTTGCAGTCAATTTTGAGGTTAAAGAGCTGTCAGAACTAATTTGAGCGTTTGCCATACTACACTAGTTAATTTGTCATACACCCAAGCATTTGTAATACAAAGTTATTTGTTGAACCTAGCCCATATGCTGCACCAGAGTTTTTCCATAAATTATTGCAAATAGATAAAATACAAAAATAAATAAACCGTTTATTGAGCTAATAATTATTACATCATTTTCTTTAGCCTTGAGATTGACACAAAATTCTTGATTGAAAATATTTAATATTTATAAATTGTGGTGATTTGCCCTATTTATTATTTATATTTTCACTAATGTCTTAAATTAGTTAAGGGCGTCATTACAATGTGATACACGTTTCTTGCTATATAGAGTGATTTTATTTAAAATGTTTGTAATATAGAAACATGTAATATTATTACAATAAAATCATAACTGCATTTGATATTTGCTACAAAGCGAAGTTATAAGCTCCTTCAGCAGGCGTTGGATATATTTCAGTTAAGTTTATTATGGGTCTTAATCACGATTATGATCACGTTGCGATATTAACCACTGCCAGCCAATGTCTATAAGATGTCAGTGAGAAAGGTTAGGTATAATTTTATGTTATAATACACATGCCTTCAAAATGCCAAAGGCATTTTTGATGAACTTTGTTTTTGCTCATGCTATATTTCTCGCTACAATTGTGAATAGTTAATCAAAGATTACAATTTTTCAATTATCTTTTACTACTACTCTATTAAGATTTTCTATACAATTGTTATTCCTGGTTAGTGTGCCACATAAAAGGGTTAATTAATATAAATAAAAAATAAATATTTAAAATAAATCGATATGCAATAAATAAATGTAAGATAAAAAAGCCAGTTTGTAATCGACGGAGTTAAACAAGATCAACCTGCTGATTACAGATTTTTTTTCAATTTACGAAGATTTAAGACGAAGCTATTTGGATTTTGCAAATTGGTTTAAAACACAGTATGCTTATCTCATTACTAAATAGACGAACTTTGCTAATTTAAAGCTATTTACAATTCTAACCATAAATATGATGGTAGATAATATGAACGAAATCGATTAATATGAATTTTGAATAATTCTGAATAACCTATTCATTTTTTCTTTTCTAGTTAAAATTAAGTAAAAAAATCTAAAACTTCTTTCGAAATAGCTCCACGAGCAAGCACCAAACCAAAGACTGTATACTTCAAACTTTCTATTTCCAAATTTCGAACTGCATCTTCGATTAAGTTATTAAGTGCAGCTTTTCTTCCTGCATCCTTTCGTCCTGGTCATCATTATTCGTTTCAAAGCGTAGCCAAAGGTCTAGTATTATTGCTATCTGTGATTTTCTTTTTATCAAATTCTGCAGTATCGTTATATCTATGATTCCAGCTGCTATCAGCTACGTAAGCATCATGCTAACAATTAACATCAGACTCAATGAAAACTTATTGTTTTCATGATTTATTTACTGATGGCGATTAATAATCATCAAGGAATTATACCGGGTGGTTGGTCATACCTATGAACATAGGCAATTTACATGGCTTATCACGGTTATGCATATTCCTGATCACCATTTTTATGGAAAAATATGGTAGTGGTACTAAATTAAAGAGAATAATTTTCCGCGCCGTTTAGTATTAAAAGCTTATTGGATAATGTTAATTGTGCATAAAAATATTAATTTTAAAATTTAGATATTCCCAAATATGGGCGGCCGCGCTTCCCAAATATGAGTGGCCGCGATTGTTAAAAAACAAAAGCTGTCTGTTGACCACTCAGATAATTGCGTCGCTTAAAATGGATGCAATTTACTCTAACGAGGAAAGGGTGTTGATTATTAAAACTTTTTATGCTGGCAATAATTTACACAGAGTTAGGGACTTATTCTCAGTACAATTTCAAGATAGCCCAACAATTGCGACAATGCAAACTTATGTGCAGAGATTCGAAATGACGGGAAGTGTAGCAGCTAAAGAAAGCAAAGTTAAATAATTAAGTTCATACAGTGTATGTGTTCATTGATACTATTTGAATGTATAATATTGTAGGTAATGGAGAAAGTCGAAATGATGATTTAGAGGAAAGGGTTCTGGCATTAATACAACTAAATCCAAACAGAAGTGCAAGATCAGTAGCTCGTGAATGCAATGTTAATCATAGATTGGTATTAAAAATACTTAAGAAGCATAAACAGTTTTAATAATGAACACCCTTTCCTCGATAGAGTAATTTGCATCCATTTTAAGCGACACAATTATCTGAGTTATCAACAGACAGCTTTTGTTTTTTAACAAGCGCGGCCACTCATATTTGGGAAGCGCGGCCGCCCATATTTGCGAATTTCTTAATTTTAAAATTAATATTTTTATGCACAATTAACATTATCCAATACATTTTTAATACTAAACGATGAGGAAAATTATTCTCTTTAATTTAGTACCACTACCATATTTTTCCATAAAAATGGTGAGCAGTAATATGCATAACCGTGATAAGCCATGTAAATTGCCTATGTTCAGAGGTATGACCAACCACCTGGTATAGGCAACTTCCGATAGCATAATAGTAACCTTTCAGTAAACATGTGTTAAAATGGCTAGCTTATAACTAAATGCATACTTAGGTGTTTAGCATATAGCGAACAAGAACTTTAGCAAGGAACTCGTTGATAAAGTAATAACTACCTGTATGTAGCTATAAATCGATAACTAAGGCCCTATTCCACAATACAGCACCTCAACTTTTCAATTTCCACTTTGTTCCTGCAAACATATTTCACACTTGGAAAGCGAAAAGTACAAAACACTTCTTTGTTTCGCAATTTTATCAAAAAGAGTTAGCAAACTCAATCAAATCACATTTTATTCCAAAGGAAATCTCATGTTTTGAAAAGTAGGTAAAAATTACAATATATTCAACAATATATTAAAAACCAATGAAAGGGTATTTTAGTGAATAGTAAAAGCAGTTCTGTAGTAAGCCGATAAGAAGTTTTTAAGGTAGCCAAATCATGTAATTGGTTATGAAGATCCGTACTCAAGACAAAAATTAGTTAGTGCTTTCCTGTTAATTAATATCGAACGCTAATTTTATATTTACTTGTACTGATATAGAGTTTGTGTACATACATTTTAATTTCTTTCTCTTTTAACACGAAAAATAATCTATAGTTACCTTTAAATGTAAGTGTTTATCTTGTTTTATACTCAGAACTTTTTTTGCTTTTTCTAATAATATTTAGATCTCTAAAGGAAAAAATTAATATATCATCAGTAATTTTTTTATTGATTTTACAATACATTTACCGAAGAAGGTGTTGCTGAATTTTTTAGGTCGTTGTTGGCTTTCAAAACGAGTCAGTAATTTTTTGTACAAGTTAGTTTTACTGGCTTTTATAACAAAGGAAGGATCTTCACCTTTTAGAGTTCCCTGAACCCAAAATACTTGTTTTTGTTCAGTGTGTGTGTGTGTGTGCGCGCGCGGGTGTGTGTGTGTGTGTGTGTGTGTGTGTAGCAAGCTTTTGAAGAAAATCGCGTAACCTTAAGTATGGTGTTTACTCTTGAGATTTTTCATTTTTTTAAATTATTTCAAAAACGGCTCAACGATTTTTTTAATCTTCACATTTTTGAATGCTTGAATACTTTACTGATGACGTTTGTCCGCATCCTCCACCTACAGCAACTGTAACTGCCCGCCCTAGAAACTATTTGATTTACTCTAATCAGAAGCATAATGCTCTCAGATAAGCAGCGTACGACCTAATAATCTGTTGTAATGCTATTTGTACCGCCAGCACTGTAAAAGCAACTGTTGCTGTTCTTAGTAAGTAAATTTACATTTCACTGATTTAATCTAAGCTTGTGTAGTAAATTGTGCTAATCATTATTGCGTTAGCCTTAATTGGGGTGCTCCTTTCGAGTAAGTAGAGCCCTTAAAAATTGCTATACTGGCCGCGCTGCTTAATGAATCTAATGCACTATTTATACTATTCATTGTCTAATTTCATTGCTGCTGCCTTCTATATTTTAGATATTGTGTGATACCCTGCTGCGACTGAACTAAGTCTATAAGTTTTTGGCTTATCTGAGTATCTTTTTTGTAATTAAAAAACTTGTTGCAGCTTATTATATTTGGTAATTACATTATTTAAAAAACGGCATCACATCTCCACTGAATCTAACTGGAGGGTGCTCAAATATACTCTCGTAGCGTTGCGGTATTTAAAAAGATTAGGGAAAATATAGATTTAAAAAATGATGCTAACGAATTTTAAAAACATTTAAAAAGAAACAACTGATATAAGAAGTAGATGAGGACATGAACAAAAAACTGATCAGTAAATGGTAGAAGCCACCTACATAACAAAGATGAAAATCACTGGCCACCAAGGTTGCTATACAGTCTTCTATAATAGAGAAACGATGCGTGCATATAAACTAAAAACGATCTGTCAGAGATAGGTATGCAGCGAAGTAGATAATAATAATAACAATCTAGAAGATGGTAACAACATTGAGAAGAGTTAAGAGAGACTCAAGTAAATATCAATAAAAGCGGCAAAAAAGTATGTTGTACTGATCTAGATTCCAAATATCAGTGACCTTATTCGTGGTAGATGTTAATAATAGGATATCTCCGGTTTTTTTCCTCGGAGACCAAGTAATTATGGCTTCTAAAGCAATTTCCTGGTAACGTGTAGAGGGTTATGCTTGTATACAGTCCGGGAGACTAAGTAATTATGACTTGTAAACCATACCATTCTAAAAATAAGTATGTAGCAATCGTTAAAGGCTAATACTAAATGTATTAACAGAACTCATTGACATACATTTCTTTGGAACCATAAAGGAAGAAAATATTAATAAACACCTGAAAACCTATATTTGAGAACCTAATTGTTAAAAATAAACACGAAATTGATCATTTGGGAACGAAGCAGTTCATTAACAGGTTGTACTTGGATTTTGTTGAATACGGTTGTGTAATTGTATAGATGATCCAGTGCAGATCTTAGCCAAGCATGCTAACTTTCGGTACATTATTTAGCTAATTAAGCCAAACGAATTTTAAGAGGAGTTTAATATTTAACAAAGTTGAACAATGTGGTACCTGCAAAGTAGAATAAAGAAACATACAGCATAGTAAAGCGATAAAGGTATTTATAAAGAAGAATCAACAAAGTTTATGAACCATATAAAGCGCAAATAATAAAACCGAAAAGGGTCTAGGACATCTCGACCCCGCCATCTCGGCACCGCTACTTCGGCTCCGCCATCTAGGCGCGGGACCAGCTCGGTGCCGGGACAACTCGGCGCGCATTCATCTAGGCGCAAGCCAATTCAGCGCAGGGCCGTCTTGGCGCCGAATTCAAATTGGCAAACTACAGTGTGCACTACGTAAGCAAATAATAAAGAAATAATAAATACAGTGATCGCCAAAAAGCTGGCATCAAGTGATTTTTTTTAATTTAGAGTTTCTTGGAAAGTCAAACACTGGCGACCAGAGGTGGTTGAAAAGTGATTACAAATGCGCCAACAAAAGTTGTCACGTGACTTCCGTCATCAGTAAAATTATATTTTTTTTAAATAATTGCAAAAGATGCATTTACTAGCCAAAATAGAAACAAAACGAAAAGAAGTTGTTTTCTGGCCTTGATAATGTTTAGTCAGCTAAAATTAACACACACAAGGTCTCATAGATATCTTGTTTGATTTCTGAAAAGTAGCCGAGATGGCCCTGCGCCGAATCGGCTGACACTGAGTTGTTCCGGCGCCGAGCTAACACCGCGCCGAGATGGCGGTGCCAAAGTGGCGGCGCCGAGACGGAGGTGCCGAGATGTACGGCTTTGAACCGAAACAGAGCAGTTTACGATACCAAAATAAAATCATAGGGTGAATTCTGCACAGTAATTGAGGATGGCAGCGAAACAAACAGAAAGTTACCCTGTATAGCAGTAAAATCTTTTGAAAACGCAAAAAAGGTAAGTTTAAAGCAAATAGATGATAAATAAAAGAATACCTGAGTAGAAAACAAATAAATAGACTAAATATTTCGAAAAGCTGCTAATTGTCGACAACGTTATAGAAGTAAACAACGAAGCATACATAAGCGTAAATGAAGTGACAGAACTAGTTGAACAACTAAAAACTAAAAACTCGGGAGGATACGATGGAGTATCACCGAAAATCGTAGTTAGGAGATAGAGAAACACAGCAGCTACACAAAATAAAAGAATGGACCAACAGAATGGTTATCAGCAATAACGTTTTCAATACACAAGGAAAGCAATATCAAACAGTGTTTACAGAAATATATCCTTACCGTGTATATCTGTCAAGTGTATAAAGGTATATTAGAAATTAAATTAAGAATTGCACTCAAATTATAACCTAGGGAATGTATAAAGCTGCTTTCGACCTGAACCTAGCTTGCAAAATCATACGTACAATACCAAGCACTAACAAACAAATCGTGTGTTTGATTGAACCGCGAAAGGCTTCTGACAGTAAAGAGAAGTACGATATCGAGTTGCCTGGAAAGGAAAAATGTGGACACCCAATTACTGAAAACCATAATAATAATAGGCATTATTACGATTTTTCCGACAACAATTCCGGTTCAACGCCCAAAAGTAGTTGGGGAGACAGCTCAACTTATTTGTGCTGGAACAAGTTAGTGTCAGTCAGCTACCGTCACACAGACAGGGTGTGCACATTTGAGTGTTACATTCGGTGTAACGTAGCAGCCATTTTGGGAACATTAATGTCGGATTTAACCATTTTTGAGACACATTTACAAGTCTAAAATTTCATTTCCGGTCTGATTGAAAAACTTCTATTATACCGCCATCAAACGTTCTAGAACTACGCTGCAGAGCAATGCTCTAAGCCGATGCAGCTGTCAAAGACCTCCCTATCTGCGGTACGTTATCGATACTTTGAATTGAAGCTATTTATTCTTCTTTCGTCAAATCGGAGGCGCCCAATAAATCAAGGTGCAAGTTTCCGCTGTCGGCCATTCTTCGCTCATCCAATTGTAGGCTATCTTGTTTTGCATTAATTGCGGCCAACTGCTGCATTTCAAGCTAAGTTGAATATGTTATATTAGTTAAGCAATGCATATTGTTTACTATTTAAGAATTGACTGCTTTAGGTGGAGCCAAGTTCTGAATACATCCCGTTAGCAGTGCAGTAACGCCTTCAGCAAAGTGACGCGCACTTGTCACGAGGCTATCAATATTGTTTCCTTGCGGAATCATTTTCAAGTTTCATGCTGTTTTATTTTATTCGAGAAGCGAAATGCAGTTATGCGAATATTAGAAGTAAGATAAGCATTTCAGAATTACGAGGCAAGGTTTTCCTGATGAAAGCCCACTCGATTCCTTCCGGCAGACACATCAGGTGGCGCCTATACAAATTACTCTAATCTGTCCCCATATCTTTAAAATACAATTTCATTTGACTATCGCGAATGAGCCTTTCTTTCAGCCTAACCCCCACTCCTTTTCACTGCGTTGAATGGACCACCCTTTAATGATTTGGTGCGCAGTTGTAACTTTATTTTACTTCGTAAGAAGTGACAACCAAAAATATAATATCTGACTTGATTATTTCCACGAAAAGCGTTAGACAATTATGAGTATTCCCTAAACGTAAAATTGTAAGAAAGAAAACTGAGATGGTTTCGCCATTTAGTAAAGTTCTATAACAATAGGCAAGCCCAGAAAATATGGGAAGCCAAACCGCTACGTAAAAAGAAAGTGGGAGGGCCTAAAGCGACAGGAAGAAGAGTGTTAGGGAAATTGCAAGAAAAGAGTTCAAATTTGAACCAGGCAGAAAACACGAGAACTGGCAAGAGGTCTTGGCGCAATAAGAGCATCAAGAAACTACAATCTCAACATCTTTGCTTACAAGAGGATACGACTGTATATACATGTAAGCATGATTTAAAATATGAATTCAGGCTTTATGGAATAATAAACATTCAATGGACTGATATAAATGAACCACATTATAGACGTTGTTTAAATATGATACCAACAAATGCAATGAGTTCAAAGAATCTGGAAATTTTACAGCTCTACTTAGTACATTCCATTGCTCGCACTAAACAGCAGAGTCAATGAATTTTAATATTGTGGGACAATTGGTTACAACATAAATTATGATTACAAAGCCATTTACCGTACGGCTTGCGACAGGAGCGAAAACAGTGTGAAAATAGGCATTTTCAGTCCACTGGAAAATGTATTGGTCCTGCGAGGCGCCTTTGCATCCCCAGGTGGAAACGAATATGTGGATTGTTGTAGAGTGCAAATTTACAGGCGTTTTCACAACTTTCAGACGTCGAACTGCAGCAACGGTTCAAACTTTATAGATAAGAAGTTTCAAGTAAATTCTCACATAAAGGCAAACATCCAGAGCATTAGCAGATAATGCTCCTCAGAGAATAAAGTTAGTCAAATTTGAAAATGTTGGTTTCTATACTCCGTTAAAACCAAAACTTTGCTCTTGAAAACACCAGTTACATGGAGTCTCGTAACATATGTCGCTTATGTTTCTGTAATTACCAATTACTACCATCGGCACTGCTCGGGCTGTGCTTCATAAGTCGTTTCGCTAGCTTCGTATTATTTCACAGGGCATTTCACTCTTCCCAATTAACTTAGCGCTGCAGTTGATGCACTCGCTCTGAACAAACATTAAAGTTAGAAGTACTAATTAGACCAGTTAGGATATTTACATGTCGAGTCGACTTCCTCACGCTGAAATAAACCTTACTAAAAGGTAATCCGTTATACAACTACACATGAGTTAGTTAACGGAAATACTTTTTGGTTTCTTATTTAATTATCCAAATTTGAATTTTAATTGCTCTGTAAAACCTTTATTTTTACTTACGTTATACTTACAGTCATTAGTTTTCTCCCTATTACTTATCTACAGAAAACTGTGTTTTAAATGAAAGTTTCTACACGATGTTAATTATTATGTTTCACGCTTTTCCTAACAAATTAGTAACTCACTTGAGTAGTGTGATGCTCACTATTATTAAATTCGTTAGGTTAAACTTTGTCAAACTTAATTTTAACTGTATTTTATGTTCTAGTATAAGGCATCCTCAGCATTCGCTACTTATCTATATATTCCTATTCCATATTTTAGTTTATCAACTTTAGTTACGTTTTAATATATTCAGTGAGGTAAAAATATAATTTACATCGACCTTCGCTAGCTTAGATTTGATTGAACTCGATTGCATTTTATTCCGTTCGCGAGTATTACATTTTATTTTATTAAATTTGATGCAATTTTGCTGTCAAATAGATTCGAATCGAATTTAATAAAAATTGAAATGAATACATTATAGATATTACTGATACAAATTTGATTATGAGCATCTTAACAAAACGAGTTTCGTTAAGTACCATAAGCAAACGTGTATTGTTCAATATTTTATCTTCATCAATATATACTAGTTCAAGGTATCCTTTGTTTGGAAAAGAAATGCCGTAACATATTATACTGGTTTTAGTATAAGAGGTTGATATTAGATTCAAAAGGTTAAAAGAATACAGTATTAAATTACAAAGATGAATTTAAGTATTAGAAAGATGTCGAAATTATTAAAATGTATTTGGTAAAGAAATGAAATAAAATTTAAATTCAACTGAATGGTGCTATATAAGAAACAGAAAGGTTCTAACATAATTTATTTATTATCTGAAATAAAGTGGAGGATTAATGACAAATACTTATTCGAGAAATATCATTCAACATAGTGGGTGTTAGATAAATATGATACAGATTATATAGTGTTTGCCTTTAAAATATATGCTAAACAATATCACTAAGGAGATAATAATATTTATGAGTATGTAAAATAATTTAATACAAAAAATATGTAATACCTTTATTAAACATAAAATTTGCGAAAAGAAAACAAAAAGTAAAATTTTTAAAAATTTTAAAATGTGAGGATGGTAAGGGGGAAGAAAATGGATGTGGTGAGAATGCCCTAAGTAATCATACCCTTATAATAAAGCAGAAAATTTTCAAGGTCAAACATTTATGCGCGTGGTCTATGTGCAGTTACCATTTTGGGCGTGGTCTTGATATTTTCTAAGAGCCAGTAATATGGAAGGAGAGAAAAATTAATGCTCTTGTTAGGGCCTACACACATTTTTTACATTACACAGGAATGTTTGTACTATGTACACACAAATCTTAAATCTGCAAATAACCTAAATTCGTAGCTTTGTACAAAAATACGGTTATAAATTTTTTTTATTGCAGGTGTATTTTACTACTTCTAGGAAGAACGGTGGTTACAACTTGTCAGAAGCAAGGCTACAAACCAACCTGAAAATATCATTGCGTTTTTGTATTTTCGTGCTTATAAGTTAGTTTTTGCGTTCTTTATCTACTTATATTTCCATTTATTATAAAACACAGTTTTTTCAACGCTACAGAACTACAGCATTTTATTGCAACTGTAAGTACAAGTGTCCAAGTTTAAGATTGAAAATTGTTTATAGGTTAGAATGAGCTGTAAGTACTTACCTGAGATTTGCAACTTTCTTATTTAAGATCTTTGCAAGCGGCAAATTTACTTCCCCAAACAAAAGCATTAAGAAAGGCCACCACGGTCTTCGTTGGATGAGTTTGAAGAAGAAACTGTGCGAACAATTATTTATAGATTTGCAACTATTCATAAAAGAAGACCAAGGATGTATTTGAAGCAGTTAAAGATGATGGCATTAATTTTACTGGAGAGATAGGTATTTTTAGAAGATTAGTACATAAAATAGGGTTTCGTTGGAAGAAAAGCCAAGATAATCGACAAGTGCTGATTCAGAAAACAGACCGCTTAATTATTGTGCATGCTGGCGGTAAAATAGGTTTTGTTCCGAATGGGCTACTTATTTTTAAATCGGGCCTTAAGACTGGGGACCACCATGACGATATGAATAACAAGCATTTTTCCAAGTGGTAACAAGAAAAATTCTTACCAAACGTTGAAGAAAAGAAAGGCTAAAGTGTAGAATAATGAGCAACGCTAAAAGAACGGTTCACAGCCAAGGTATTTTGTTGGTATTTTTAGAATCACTGTATGACTACATTTACCCGGTAATTAAACGCTGGTGTTATTTAAACCGTTGTTATTAAAACTCGTGTAAAAAGTGCGTGTACACAAGGGGTGTTGTACAGGCGTTAAAGTGTACGATGTACCTTGTCGCAGTGTGACCAACTGCTTCGACATTTTCCATCTGTCACTCTGTAAGAAGCTGTCTGTTATTATAAAATTATAAACATAACCGCCATAACCTACAAGATTAATACATCATATCTACTTCTCAGGTAACATTTTATCTCGATTTATTAAATGTCCATGTTTTATAACACCAATCGTTTTTACAATTATATTGGTAGTCCTGTTTCAAAGCCAGTGTAAGTCAAAAGTATCCATTTACACGTACATTTTACACCTGCTTACTAATGTCACGCCTCTTGGCGAAGTGGTGTAGCGTTAGTAAGCCGGTCTAATAAAACCGGCGTTGCACCCCATTTACACGACAATTTAAGACGGTGTTAACAACAACCGATATTGTAACACCGGTGTTAGCAGACCGTGTGAATGTAGTCTATGGTGTTTTATTTAAATTTTATTTCAGAGTGCATCGACAGTAGCTGATTGGGCATTAATAGTGGATATTTTGAAAGCAACTACCTAATATTTATTAAAAACTAGAAAAAATTTAATCAAAGCCTAAGGTGCATGTCCAATGTAACTATCCGGGAAGCATCAGATTTTGTTTGTAAGTTATTTAGTGGAATTTCATTATGTGTGTGCTTATTTTTTCTGTGTTAACAGATAAAAATGAAAGTTTGGGACTCGATATCAAGATTTAATTTGTGTTACGATTTAATTATACTTTAAATCCCAATGGCACACATGAAGCAATTACATACAGTGTGTCCCAGATCGACTGGGATTGCATGCGTAACTTTCTTATCACTGAAGATGGAGATTTGGTTAAATGGCCAATGTTTTGCAGTTTCATATGCTGATTTAATATCTGTTTGAAAAAGTTCAGAATGTCGAACCAGTCAAAAGTTAGTAGAAAAAAACTAAAAACTGTCATTTTCTTGTATGTCAAATATCTTTGTAAGTATAAGAGATACGAAAAAAAGTAATATTTGATTTTTAGGTTACTGAATAGAATTTTTATTCTCTTTTCAACGACGTAAGATAACGTATGATTGAATAAAAAATACCAGTAAAATCAATTGTTTTTACATTTTAATCAAGTAGGCTTACATGGATCAAAACAAGATTAGGTGAAATTTATTTTAGAAAACCTTTGTATGTAATTCCTATAATACTTAGTAACATGTTAATTCAGTACTAAGTACTTGAACCACAAAAACCATCGTGATATTACTTTTTAAATGTATAATCAAGTAGGTAACCAGCTATGCTGAAAAACAATAAGAAAGTTTGCGTAAAGTAACAATTCGTGTCGTCAAATGGTGTCAACTATGTTTCGCTAACAATCGCCAGCATTTTGATCATTTCATGTGATTATCAGGATTATGTTTTGTTTTTAAATAATGTTGTTTGTTTTTGTTTTGATCCATGTAAGCCTACTTGATTAAAATGTAAAAACAATTTATTTTACTGGTATTTTTTATTCAATCATACGTTATCTTACATCGTTGAAAATAGAATAAAAAATTCTATTCAGTAACCTAAAAATCAAATATGGCTCCTATATAACTTAAGGAAGTTGATACGAATACCTCAAAAGCAGCCTTCTTGAATTTTAAATTGGTCTAATCGAAAACAGCGACTTTTATATAAAACTTTTTTTCGTATCTCTTATACTTACAAAGATATTTGACATACAAGAAAATGACAGTTTTTATTTTTTTTTAAATAACTTTTGACTGGTTCGACATTGCCAATTTAACCAAATCTCCATCTTCAATGATAAAAAAGTTACCTATGCAATCCCACTCGATCTAGGACACACTGTATATATGCACTTACTGGCCACATTCATATATGGTAAGAAAATCGTTTTAATCTAATTTTATTTGTGTGGAGCCAGTAACTTACTATTTTCCAAGCAAAACGCAAAAGGGCTTTAAGCCCAATAAGTCGAAAGTTCTTAGCCGCGACGAAATTTTGAGGTTCATTCGTACTTCACCAGACGAGAAGTATTTACTTGCAAAGGTTAGCATTATTGATCCATTTGTTTCCTTTTAATTGTAAAATTACATTGCAGACTATACTTATGGGTATTGCTGGCGGTTGTCGCATTAGAGAACTGGTCAAAATGAAAATTGACGACGTGGACGTCGTTTTGTTAATTTAGTTGTAATGTACTTATGTATAATTTGTTGATAAATTATTGATTTATTTTGGTTGACATTTATTTGACATTTTTAAAGCGCTAGCGGAATAATAGTATATTATTATATGAGCGATTATGACAGCCATTATTCACGAAGATGCCTTCGGCTTGTGGCGCAAGTCATCTGAGTGAATAATGGCCATAATCGCGAATATAATACGATATTTTATCTACTCCTATGCAATAGGAGCCTTGTGTTCATATTTCAGAATTATGACATTTGTGACAGCTGTTAACTTCAAAAGTCATTTAATAATAAGAATGAATTTTGTGCTTGGCTACAACCTATTGAATAATGAAAATAGAATTTTCTGATTGGTTGCAATTTGCAAACTATTGAATAATGAAAATAGAATTTTATGATTGGCTGCAAACCGTGAATTATGAATCATAATTCATGGCCATTGTGCAGTAGGAGTAGATAAAAATTTTAAATCACTAGCGGAATACAAATCTTAAATGACTGTTTATTAAAACATCAACTTTCATGGGCAGGCCAGAAACCAACTGATCTACAGTTATAAATTGAAAAAAAACTGCAATAATAATAGCAGTCTTTTTTAAATCTCGTGGGTAGAATATGTTCAGGAAATTTATTGACAAATATAAATGTGTAATAACATTAGTTAAGCCAATTACGTATTTTTTTGTAGAAAAAGTAGGTAATATGATGGACATTTTACTTACCATGTTGATTCACACACCACTTATAAGAACAAGACACCAAGCCAAATAAACAATATACCAAGACAAAATTACAGAAGCGACTGAACACCAAGAACTTTAAGCAATAATGTTGCTGATATCAGGTTGTTTTACAAGTGGGGTTGATTACCTGAGTTTTTGGAATAGTAATTAGACACTTAAATACGTATACAAATTATCCATCATAACAATAAAACATAATATTTCCTTTATATTTGGGATATTCCAAAAGCAGATAAGTACTTAATTGTCCCTATTTTCAGAAAATTGTAGATTTGTCTAAATATAGTGCTTATAGAGATCAGCAAATTCCAGGAATTTAGTTTTTGGAAACTGTCCCAGTGACATTTCCACTAACTGGATTAACAGCATTGTAACAATAATTAGCATTTAATATTGAACAGAAAAAAGAAGACACTATTCAATTCAGCAGTATCGGTGTATCCAATATGTAGGAGGAAAGTGGCCTGGAGGCTATCCAAATATTTCCAATCTCTAACGTGCTTTTAAAACTTTCTTTAGTGCAACAAAAGTTATTGGATTCGTCGTACATTTTAAATGCGGCATATGCCGCGGGTTTCAGCTAGTACAGTATAATTTACAAAAGAAATTTCTGGAATTGGATTCCGAACTAAGTTTATTGTCAATCAATTACATCATATAAATTGGAGAGCAGGGAATGGTTTTTCTGGAAGTGGTTTACATCGAGTTGTAACTTGCATCTAGTCGAGGTTCGTAAAGGTCTTCGGTAGGTTGAGAATTTTGGAGGAAGACGTGGAAGGCGTTTGCTGCTGATCAGTTTTTTTTGCAGTTCTGTTGGAGAAAGGTGGTAGGTGCCTTGTCGTGTTTGGCTGAGAAGCCTTTGTGGTTGCTGGTGTTTGGTTGAGTTAGTGCTGCGATTTGTTTGGACGTTGGGAAATCTCAGTGCGACTACCGGATGCGTTTGGCTAGGTAAAGAATGGTATCGAGGTCCATGGACAGGTGATAGACTACAAGTATTTACGTAAAAACTGAAAGAAAAATATAGAAAAAGTGTAGGGATGTAAATTTAAAGAGGGGAGTAATTACTATTTGATATTTGTCGAATGACAAGTAATGTAACAAGGAGGTATTTGTAATTGATTCTGCACTTACATAATTTGAAGTTACATTGACAGACGTAGAAGTTTTTACGAAATAAAAGAATGAATTTTCAGGAATAAAAGCAGTCTAGATATGAACGAATCCGACCTGTGTTTTCAGTCAAGAGTAAATGTTTACTACCAGAGCTGGAAATTTAATAATATTCATAATCCATAATTTATAGAAGGGCAAATAAGTTACTTAAATTCAATGGAAAAGAGAATTGAATGAAAACAAAAGAAAGTATAATAAATTCAAACATAGTAGCTAATGAATAATACATAATGTTATAATATAAAACGATTTACATACATAAAGACGATTATAACATAGTCAATTATAACAAAAAAATAGGCGCCGCAACGTGAAGCCAGAACAATATATTACCGCACTGAAAGCGGTAATAACCATTATCGCACTGAGTGCGGTAATACAACTCTTAACGATACTAAAATTAATTTTGTAAATAGTCTATAAAAACACCTGATGAAGATAAATTAATTTAATCAAAACGAAGCAAATGAGGTTCTTTGAAATAAGATTAATTCAAGTTTAATTCAACTTTGATACTCCGAATAATATAAAATTTAATTAAATCAGTCTAATGTATTTGACCATTTGTCAAAAAATTTATTCAATACGGCATAATTCTTGAAATCACATATCTATCTTCAAGAATTAAACGTAACTTTCTGTATACAACTTCAGAAAAAGCATTTTCCGTTTCCTATTTTTGTAAATTCTTGTGTTTTAGGGCTTTTTTGATAACCTTATCTAAACGAATTTACTCCGAATACCGTCAGTAATTATGTGCAGATTTGGTGTTATACGTTGGCGAACTTCTGCACCCCATTGATGATTAAATCAGGATTTATGGTATTTTGGAAGTAAAACCACTTATGGGTTTTCCACAATTTTAGCCTTTCTTTTTCCGAGAAACTCTCAATATTCGTTACGTTATGTCCGATAAGCTACTGCCAATCTACGAATGTTAAAGGTGCCATGCTTTGATATTCTTTATCCGCTCGGCTAGAACTCATACACAATTAAAAACCAAACTATCTGCTAGCACGGATACGTTCTGGACCGACTGCTACCTCTTCGACGCATGTGATTAGCGAATAGCAGGTCAGGGATACTTTATTTAACCTTTTTCGTGCCTTTTTGCATCCTGTTACATTTGGAACCTCATAGCTTATCAAATTGTGTTTGTTATGGAAGTTACTTATTATAGATTTTAATTCGTTTTCATTTGTAACTTGTAAACAACCATTAGTGATTTAGCGATTTTATTGGCTTCATGTTATTTTTGGAATTTCTTCTGTATGTTCTCTTTGTCAAGAATACTACACGGTGGTTTTTCCATTCGGATATTAAGCTAATGACATTCTTTTGAATGCAATAAACAATACTATACCAGGTAATCGATTTCAAAACCGAGTAAACAAATGATCTGTCTAACGTAGTTGATATCTCAGGTTTTTAGCCTCTCCCACACCCTACAATTTAAAGCAATGATCTAGACAACCCTGGTTTTTAAATTAAATTACACGTTTTTAGTAACCTTGTGATGTACCATACTTTTCATATGTTCTATTTTGAAACCGGTCACCCGGTATAAAAAGTTGCGTTCTCGTACAACTTTATTGTATAGTTTTTTAAACACTAGTTGATGACTTTCCAATACATTAGGGTTTTATACTTCACTGAAACGATTACAAGAGCTCTTATTCAGTCAACACTTTACTGGTTGCATAATCGCCGTATATTATATGCGCATTAAATCTTTTGTAATAATTTAGATATAAATTTTAACATAATAGAGTTGTTTGTCCATAAACGTTGCTGGCTTTAAATATATTCATGCAAAACAAACAGGCTTTCTGTAGGTATCATGTTTGAACGGGCACATTATTGAAAAGGAGACAAAGTTACACAACATAAAAACCTCTTATCACTAGGTCATCTGACACAGACACTCTAAGGTGCGTTACACAGCATTACGATAAAACCGTGAAATTTCAGCTTTGCCTGAAGAAAAGTAGGGGTAGATTTAGCAATTGAAGTTAATTTTGCCTGAAATACTATTTTGCACAAACAGATTGAACACATCCGATTAGGGACTACTGTACTATAATTGGCCAAGAATAGAAGACATTCAACACTTTTAAAGTGATTTACGTGCAATTATGAAGTACCTAACAGTGCCGTTCAAATTATGTGATAAGTGTGATAACATAAGGGTTGTTATATAACCCTTTTTCGAACGGTTATTACAATTAGTAAATTAGATATCTACCCTATTACTTAGTTAACAGAAGTAGTATCGAGAATAATGTATTAAACACTTACCTTGTTGCTTTTGAATTACTTTCAAATTGACATATCTCACTTATGAAAATATATTATTGAAATTATGTCACTTGACTATTATTTAAAATTCCCTCGGCTAGTCAGTTTATTGAGCAAATAAGAATCTATCTTCCTCAGCTGAATGAGTAAAGGTTATAATAATCCATATCGTTATAATTGAATACTGAATTACAAAATTATTATTGTATTGACTTCTTTGTCAATCACGCTCCTTGGTACTTTTAATAGAGCTTTCTTCTAAGTTAGATTGTATTATTATGCTTGGTCTGACATACAATCAATTAAAACTAAATGTTGTCAAATTATTTAATCCAATTACTTTTTCCAAATTGAGGTTAGAATTAATTACAGATACCTAGACCAAAATGATATAATTTCTACTTATAATGGCCGAAAACGTCGAGTACCCGAATCAAAGCAAATTTAGAAAACTTAATATTCTAGATTGCGCTCTAAACCTAAATTACAATGCTTTCCACTAATTTTGTCGTACCAAACTTGTTAATAAGAATACACTAACTTTCACGAAGACTCACTTGTACCTTGAATGTATTTTCTATCAGCTCCTAACTGATTTGCAGTCGTCAAACACCTCCCTTGAGTTGTTGAAGACCCAAAATAGCTCGTTGTAGCTCTCGTAGCGCTTAATACCTTGATTAACGGTAGTACAGCATGCCACAATCACTCTCACTTTCACTTACTGATGGTTTATGTACAATTACCACTTCAAATGGTTTCAAACAATCTTGAAATTATAATATGAATAATAATTGTGACCTTTGGTCAAATTTGATCGTGAAGAAAGCTATCTTGCTATCACGTACCAAATTGACAATATTACTCTTACAATTAAAGGAAAGTTGGCCCTTTAACGTGACTTATTAAACATAGATTATTCAAAATTAAAGAAGTTTTTTCATTTGCAGTAAATAACCCCCTGGTTGCCTATTGCTACTAACTGTTATCACATGATACCCTTTAGATATCTGGATATTAATATTGAAATAACTAAGCATCCACACAGCATGCTACATTACAGGGTGTGGTGCGTTACGAAAATCAATAAAACACTGGGCAATAACACTCGTTACACAAGTGCCTGGCTAGCTGTGGTATTTTTGGAATCCAAAATAACATTTGTTGTTGGGTCGATGACTTCGAACAGATGTCACCCGATTTTTGATCCCGATTATTGCCTGCAGCTTTGAAGTCGATGCCCGAAGCAAAGTAAATGTGAATTTGAACACATACCAGCACTGTAGGCAAAGCAAAAGTTGGAATTGCAGTCATAAGAAAACAATATGCAACGTACCTGTTCCGACTGGCATCGTCATACAAATTTAAAAGAGTTTCTTTGTATTGGAAGTCATGCTCGCAGCAGAGTGGATTGAGTTTTTTGAGATGCTGTAGAATGCATGCAAACACTTTTTGCTAACATATGAAACGTACCCGTCAGATTTAAAAAGTTACTTAGATCTTCGACAAGCTTTGATCCTCAACAGAACATTACTACATTTGCTCTGGGACTTATGGGCAGTATTAAGGCTTTGGGTCTGGAAATTTATGGAGAACACAACTCTGGGTATTGAAAATTAATGAGCGCATAGCACGACTTAGGAAAGAAACCAAATTGGACACAAATATGCTGCAAGGTGTGCTAAAAATGAATCTGTGGTCAGTTTTAAAGTAGAGTGTGGTGGCTTTATGAATTGCTGTAAACATATTTATAAATTTAGTTAAGCATTTGTTTTAAAAGAATGGATTTTTAGTTGAGATCGCTTGCTATGTTAATAACCAATCGAATTGCTGGATTTTCATGGTTGTTTCTGTTTTAACAATTAGTATAAATAGAAAGAAAGCTGGAAGACTTAAGGAATTCAAAATAATAGCGTGTTTCAAACAAGACGTAAATTTGGTTTCGGCCATTTTACTACGTTATTGCAAATTTATGATTTGTTTCAGTACTTACATGTTAATAAAAGAAAGGTAAGACTCAACGGCGTTTTATTTGAAGTGTTTTTTAAACTATTTGGTAAATAAATTGAAAGCTGTCAAGGAACGAGTAAAATCTGAAACCGATATTATGGTAAATTTCGCACAGAGGCGTCCGGCTCTAGTTTGGCGAAGGGTACGTATCCAGTGTTGCACAAAAAGGTGGGGGCTATTTTTTCTTTGCCTTAATATTGTTATAAGCTCGCGCAAGGATTTGTAAAAGTTTGGAGATATGGAAATTGAAAATTTTCATTTTCACCTCCATGGTCCTACGAAATTAAATTAATGCTGTCTGATCTATTAAATATTTACCTTGTTGCGAGTCGTGTAAAATACGAGTCTTACTTTTTATAATTTAACGTCAAAATAAATAAAATAAAGCTAGCTGCATGTTAAGCTTTCCAAGAGCAATCAATTACTATCTTTGAATTCTGCCAATGCGTGCTTAATACGATATCATTGCAAGTTTACTGTTGGGGATTGCAAAGGATTAATAAATTGAAATTAACTAATTTCAACATTATAAGGGCTTGTCGGTAGTTCATAACAGTAATTTGGATAGCACAAAAGTGGAAGGGTTTTGTAAGTCCTAATGTTACGAGATTTATAGCAATATATTGCAATGAGACAATTCTCACAGAGGTCGAACGAGTTAAAAATTAATGGCTTATGTACTAAGTAAAATTATAATAAAGAAGGTATTCAAAAATAAAGCTTACTCATTGACGGTCTTACAGTGTTACATTGGCATCTTAACACATAAGAGCATCTGAAACAAAGAATTACATCACTAATATTATCAGAATCTCCTCTAATAATGTTTTACTTACCCAAATTAGTATAACGATAAGATTTTCTAAGTTAATCGATTCGCAGCATTTGTCAGGCCATTTTGCAGTCTTCAGCAATTCAATTAACCATTCAAGCCTTCTGAGCAGCCTGACTGTACTTCAAATACATTTTAGATATTTTTCATAGCATAACATTGTAACGCCAGTAAGCATAATGATTTTGTAGACCCCTGGTTTTGTTGTTGCTAATTTGTGGCATTTTGGACATCCCTTCTAGTCTTGTTGCGGCAGTTGTATTCCAAGCGCCTCAATCTTTCGAACAATTAAAAATTCAGCCTGTGGGTGCGACAAGGATGGCTATGGCTTGCTTCGCGGCAAACAGCTGCGTGTCTGGCGCATTCTGCGCTGTGATTGGTTGAAACGATTTCTCGTTGAGCCCAGGTGGTCGTTGGCGACCGTTAGAAGGATTCAGCCCCGAGCCGTCGAACTAGTAAGTTGGAATTTACGTACTGGTGCCCGCGCTTGACGCGGGGGCGTCGGCTTTTCCCGTTTGTGCTGTTACAGTGTTTTCTGTGATCATTTAAACTGTGGTTGTCTCGCGGCAGTTCCCAGAGAGACGTGTTTGAGTGAGCTCGTGCGGTAGCAGTCCGTTTTCTTCTTATTTACCGCTATGGGGAGTACAGTGTTATGTAGGTTTGTAAAGTCAGTTAGTCCGCCGATACTAATTAGGAGGGATTCCGATCTCTGTATTCACCCATGTAACGGCTACGCTGTTAACTGTTTGCATAACCAAGGGAGGTCAACGCAAAATTCACTCCGAAAGGGGGCCCATTAGGACATGCAGCCATTTCCTGTCTCGCTTTAGCCACGTTAGGTGCACGATACCTGTCCGACTCTTATGTGGAATGCTTCGTCGCCCGCTATCGGCCGAACTAACAAGGTCTGTAATAATCTTTGTGTCGCAGCCATCTCTAATTACGCCGCTTCTTGCATTTAAATTTGCTGTAAATACAATGTTAGTGTAACGTACAGTCCGCCTAAAAATCATTGTTGCGAGTTAACGCTTGCTCAGTCAGCCAGCTTTAATTACGCCGCTTCTTGCATTTAAATTTGCTGTAAATACTATGCTAGTGTAACGTACACTCCACCTAAAAATTAGTGTTCCGAGTTAAATTGCTCTGTCCGCCAGCTTTAATTACGCCGCTTCTTGCATTTAAATTTGCTGTAAATACTATGTTAGTGTAACGTACACTCTACCTAAAAATTACTGTTGCGAGTTAACGCTTGCTCAGTCAGCCAGCTGTAATTACGCCGCTTCTTGCATTTAAATTTGTTGTAAATACTATGCTAGTGTAACGTACACTCCGTCTAAAATTTATTGTGGCGAGTTAACGCTTGCTCTACCAGCCAACTGTGCTAATATCGCATGCATTACGCAAATTTGCTTGTGAAACAGTGCAGTGCAACGTACACTCTGACTAAAAATTCACTGTTGTGTGGTAACCTTTGTGCAGTCAGCCCGCTTTAATTATATCGCACTCATTGTCCAAATCTATCATTGCGTATTGCCAGATTGTGTCGCCAGGCGGCTTTGTGTGTCGTAATACAGGGCGCTCGGATGACCCGAGCCCAAATTCAGGCTTTGCTCTCACGCGTCACGGAGATGCGCCGTTGGGCTTAAGCCTACGTTTACTCTTCATTCCCGGTCTGGATCTTGCGTTCGGCTCGACTGTGCGACGCTACTTCTAACATTAAGCGCTTCCCCAGCTGGGCGTACCGATTAAGCCATCATTTCGAGTTACCACACTTGTGTTTTGTATGATGTTTGATAGGTCACTAGTAGTGATCCAATAGATGTATTAACCTTACCGTCTTTTTCTTGTCTCTGTTGCGTCTTGTGCATGTCTGTTACAGGGTGACTGTGTCACTGTGCTACAACAACTGTGATGTGAGGTGAGGCCAGGACGCGGAAGAAAAGCATTCCAGGTAGGTGGTCGCGTCTGATGCTGCACCGTGGCTCCCAAGATAGAAATTTGAGTATTTTCCCGAAGTAGTACTTTATGTACTTCTCGCCCCGTTTGACTCCCCTGGTTTGGTTGAACGTGGGAAACTCGATATTGGATCTGGTGGCGCCTTCTCTTTAACAGTAACCTACATATATCACGTCACATTTTCCGTGTGGTGTACCGTTGTAAGCCACGCCCACATCCCTGAGCGCATTCGAACCGAGGCCTTTAGCCTGTTTTATCGAAATCCTAGGGTGAGCGTGCCCCCATTTTCCGGACTCGTTTAGCATTTGATACTCGCCTATCAGCGGGTGTCTTAAGGACAATTTAATACCGTAACACATTAAAGTTGTAGTTCAGCACAAAAAACTGTTTATTTAAATATGTTATATTTTAAATGAGGCAACACCAAAGTTGCAAGGTAGTAGCACTAAATTTGTTGAAAAGGCAAGTCGAACAGATCTGCGATTTTCGTATTGTAGTTTGACAAAATTAGCTGCACTCTGAAAAAATCATTTCAAACGTTATTACAGCAATTAATGCATTTGCATAAGTTCACTTACTCGAATTATATCTGTAATAAGCTTTAAAGCTGCTAGTGAGACTCCAGTAGTTGTTTCGCTTGAAATAGCAGTTCTAACCTAAAATGTGTAAAATTTGACGTTAACCTGATAAGTGAAATGTTGAAAAAAACAGATCAAGCATTACTTTGAATTTGTTGGTTGCGATGACAATTTTAAGTCAATTTTTTATTTATAAACAGAAACAAATTATTTCTCTGGAAATAACCGTTGAAAAACAGCTCCAGCTCCAAAAAAATATATTTGTAAACCGATATTTTTGGCATAATTTTTTACCATTTGTAATAGTAAGTCGTCGTCGAACATTAGTGCAACAAGCTGTGGAGTGAATACAAACTTGATTTAACGTAATACAGTGTGTTGTTTTACCTGAACTGAAATTAAAATTATATTTATTTTTACCCTTAATCTGTGCATTTAATTTATTTGAATGGAATTTACAACCTTTAGATGTTGATTTAATAGTAATTTATTATACAAGACGATAAAGTTAAATTTTATCCACGAGTGAATCGTTTAACGTCGAGACGAAGTCGAGACGTTAATGATTCAAGAGCGGATAGAAATAACTTTATCGCCGTGTATACTACAATATTTTTTTCTATAACAAGAACTTTAACAATTAACAATAAGAAAATAAGGACAGTCAATCACATTTCAAAATGTCAGTAGCTAGATTGGGTTGCTACGATAATGGGCAGCTGTCATATTTAATTTAAACAAAAGTTAGAAAATTAAATTACTTTATCTATCCTTGATGTTAAAGTGCTACTTTATCTACCCTTACTGTTAAAGTAAAACTTGACCTTTTGTTTTGAGTTGATAAAAGCACACTTTAACATGTGCTATAGAAAAAAAGGAATTTTTGTGACAGTTACCCGAGAGAATTATCAGGTTACGATTATTAACCTTCGCTTATGCTATTAAGATTGTGCTACAGGTATTTGATAAGAACCCTGATATTAAACATTTATACGCAAGATCACGATCTGCGAAAGAAACCACAGTAATATATATATTATATTGCGAGTTATCTACGGTTTTCACAGTCTCTCGCTTCTTAGCAGCCAACCCTGTCTATCTTCGTACTCTCCTTCGTGAAGACAACACTCATTGCTTCTTCTACATCTTGCTTCCGTATTCTTTTTTCTTTGACCACCTGTCGTCATTCATCCTTTGTACGTATATGACCAAACCATATTAACTTTTCTGTGTCAATTGTTTCTATAGTAGTTGTAACCACTTCCACGTTTGGTCATATTACTTTGTTGCTAATATGTTGCAGTCTACTGACACCGTTACTCCTTCGCCAGGAATCCATTTCTGTGGCTAAACGTTTATGTTATTGTAGTAATTTCACAAATGGATCCTTTGGAAACGTTATTGTACTAGCATGAACTAAAATTTAGCAGTGAAGAAACACTAAAGCAATTCGATGCAATTTGATATTATTAAGTTCCATTTGTTTAGGTTTTATTACATTGATGCGTATTTATATTGATATAGAATTAAATAAAATCGATTTTCTTATAAACTCTAACCTTATTACTCAATATTTGATTTTGCGAGATGACAAGATGGCTGACACTCAAGAATGGAATATTTTCTTATAAAGTTCTGCTCAAATTTTTTAACTGAATGAATCGCATAACCTTTATAGAAGTATGATTCGATAACTCTAAGAAGCTGCTGAAGTTCAGGCGGCGTATTTATTATGTTTACCTCACCGTACAATTCCTGCCAAATATACAGAGGCTGTAAAATCAGGATCAGCTCGAAGTGACTGTTTTGAAACTCATGCCTAACTTTGCCCCTTTCTGATGTATATCTAGAAGATCATCGTAAACTTCTCGGGAGCTCTAAACGAGTTTTTCAAACCGAATTAAAGAAGTCTGAATGACATGATATCACTGTCGCTTTCGTTATTTTCCTCGTATTGCGAAATAGCAGAAGGACTAACGAATTTTTAAAATGCTCACGCTATAGCTGCAAATAAAACTCGAAAAGTTAAAGCTTGAAGCACTTTAAATTACAGGGCACATAAACGTTAATTGTGTTCTAAAAAAAACTAGGATTCTCTTCCTTGTCTGTTTTTCACAGTTGTATTTAATTTCCGAGAATACTGTCTAACCAGGCTTAAAGCTGTAATACCCTTATATCAAAACGACTGACTACAATATTTTTCCTACAGTCACCGTTTTTAGTGGATAAAAACAACAATTATTATTAACAAGTGACTAACATTTACACTACCAACCACAAACAACTAATAATTCACTCTAATGCAATGGCACTTATTGTTGCTTGACTTATTTGACAGAATATCCATTCAATTCGGTTTGCACCGTTTTCGATTTTTTTTTTGCACAAAATCTGCTACTGTAAGATAAAGCTTCGTAAAATAGACAATGAACGAACATCACACAAATGATGCCATTATACGCTTGTGAGAATTGTCATACTTGCACTTGCGTGCACATGCGTCAAATATATCACTAGCGTATAATGACCTATTTCACTCTTAATCTTGGTACTGACTTGAGCATTTTTAAGCGCACGAACGTGTGTGCGCGTAAGCCGTTCGTGCGCGTAAAAATGCTCAAGTCAGTACCCAGCCATAAAACCGACAAGCGATGGATCGTGTTCGTGCGTGTTGCGGCGTACGCGCACGCAAATTCGGACAATTTTACGCGCAAACTGTTCGTGCGCGTAAAAATGCTCAAGTCAGTACCGAGCTTTATAATGTACTAATATATTATGTAACCAGTGTTCTTAAATTAAATACATAAAAGCGTTGCAAATTACAATAATATAAGGTGTTTATCAATAAAATCATTTGGGGTTCGCTATGATATACTGAACGTATGTAGAGGTTTAGTGCACTTACTCTCAGTTGTTATGTTATCTGTCACGTATCTCGAATTTTTAATTAAGAGATGTAATATATTGAATTTAGCAAACTTTTGCCCCCACATCAAGTTAGTTTTAGCAAATGACTATTTTTCGATTGCTAGTCCTGAATGGCGGTTGGTTCCATTTTCAAGTAAAATAGAATAAGAACGGCATAACTAACATATCTATATTGGACTTTGTATTACAAATCGAAAGCTCTTAACATAAATTCAATTATAAAAATTAGGTATAAAAAACAAAAATACGGGCTCTCTGCGTTGCTGGGAGCACCTCGAACACCTGCAAGGGTAGGCAGCCAAACCAACGTCTTGACAACCGGCAGCGCTGCGGACAGATCGGAGGCTACTGAAAGTAGATTATTAATTTTCCCGGCGTTGCTCGCGGTTTTCGGCTGTTGTTGCTGAAACCAGTAAAGTGGGACCATTAAATAGCGGCGCGTGTAAACATTAGAAGATTTTCCAAGGGAATTAATTCAAGTTCTGTGTAGAATTCGATTCATATCGAATAACATAGGCATCCTATTGGACTCCGCCCGTCATCGCATTATCTCTCGAGCTAAGGGTATGTTCAGCTATATTATCGCTTTACCGTCCCGTGAAACCGTCTTCTTGATGTCGCACGCTGTTTTTAAGCGCGTATATTTGAAATCTAGGTGGCGGCTTGCAGTCGTAGCAAAAATATAGTGTACAACACGTGTGAAAAGCACTTTTTACACCTGTATGACACTCGCCTGCGGCTCGTGGTCACCAAACTCCCCCACTCGTGTAAAAAGTGCTACGTTCAACATTAGCTGTACAATATACTATTACGTACCGACCGCTTAACGTACCCACATTTTGAATACATCCCCGTCTGGGTGTGATAGTCGCTATTTGGAACCGTCAGGGGATAAATATTATTTTCTTCACATTGTAATTTTCTGTGGCGTCACATTTAAGTATAATTCCTTAAGAACAATGTGTTACGGGTCCAAGAGTTCGGGTCCGAAGCGAATTGTTATTATATTCTGTATATTTAACATAATAGACAGTGTAGCTCAGTGGTTAGAGCATTGGACTGCGGTGCGGAAGTATGGAGTTTAAATCCCTGAATAGATGCCTGGCGGGCGGCCTACCCAGTCGTTTTAAATAATTGGGGACCTGCGTTCGAAAGAACAAGGGGTAATAATGCGGTTGTCTAATGCGTGATGCCCACCACATCACCACGTGTCATGAATTTGACAATAACAGCCGGGTGTGAGAGCGAGGATACGGAAGCTCTGACCTTCTGCCTTACAGGCCAAGTTCCTTCATGTGGTGTTAGTGCCTCACCATTATTATATTTAACATAGCAGCATTAAATTACGTTTTGTCTGACTTCATGTGAAGCGAAATGCAGTACGCGCTTTCAGGTATGGTAGCTTATTTCAAAGAAAGTTGACGAAGGTAGCTACGACATCACTTGCTAATGAATTGTTATCATGGTGGCGCCTAAACAATAATAAAACTATTGTCTTGGTTTCTACTGATTTAACGTTTGTAAGCAAAGCCAACTTTGTGTTGCACTCGCAGTTGAGACCTCCAAGGGCTTTTCAGAATTCAGTCCCTAATCAAAGAGCAATCTAGCCCGCTGGAAGAATTCTTGAAAGAAGAGTTGACAAAATTCAGGAACAGAACTACTATTCCAGAAACCCGCTCATGCAAGCCATTATCGACGAATAAGTGGGAGAAATGCTAGCAAACAGCATAATTGAACCCTCTAGTAGCTCATCTAATTCGCCTGTAGTTCTAGTGACAAAATACTCCGGTCAATGCAGGTCTCTCAATGATTTCCCTAGAGTGAATAAAGCCACCAAGACAGACGCGTACCTGATACCATTCATAGATAAGATTATAAACAAGTTGTGAAAGGACCAGTACATAAATACGGCTACTGACAGAGTTATGTGGGGTTCCTAGACAATATTACAGGGCCAGAGCTAGAGTCAAACGCATGTTGTTACCTAGATGACATTATCATAATTAGTAATTCGTTTGCAGAACCTCAAGGTCGTGTTTTTATGGACTAGGACAAGCACGGCTTTAGTTGAAGTCCGAAAAATGCAACGTTTGCAAAGCTCAAATATTTAGGCCACATTCTGTCACAGAATGGTTATCCACGACAATTCTGAGACGGTAGAGGCTATTATTCAGCTAGAAGCTCTCCAAGAATCCAAGAGCCATGCGGGGGCTTCTGGAAGTGGTCTCGTTGTACCGGAAATTTCTTTTAAATCACACATCCTCATTAAATGGCCTGCTCAAGAAGAATGTTAAGTTGAGATGGATAGAAACTCAACAGGAAACCTTCGAGAAGCTGAAAGAAGTCTAGACTTTGGCACCAATTTTGGCTTGCTCGGATTTCCCTGTTCGTTACTAATTTATTAACATAACTATCTCCTTTCACTTGCAAGTTTTCTACTAAAATTTCTATGTAGTATTTTTCAAAAAAGTAGCCATACACAAAAATTCAAAAACATTTAGTAACTAAGCTTTCTATTGGTAGAAAAGGTCTGCCAATTTTCGTTTTAATGTCTATTCTCAGTTTTCAGTAGTGGTAGGAATCTAATTTTATCTATTCTCCCTTTTTCCATCGATTCTACTATAGCATACGTCCTCGCGTATATGAAATACGATGGTGTTACACCCTGTGCATGCTTTCCTCCAATCATTATAATGTGTAGCTATTTATTGATGCACCCATAATTGGATATACAAATCTTCACTGTATCCATATGTAGGTAACTTCATGTTTTTAATATTGTAGCATTCTTTAAGAATTGCTTTTCTGTAATCTAATTTTTTGACATATGGGCCATTTGTATATATATGTTATTTTTTTAGGAACGAATTCATAGTATATAAACTTTGTTATTTCTAATAGTCCATACGCTTTCCTCCTTTACTATTTATGCAATCAGTACTTTTTAATTGTACCTTATTCCTCTTCTATTTTAACAAGTGTTGCATTAAGGTCGCCCTTCAAATGCGAGAATGAGCGAGAAAAGCCCAAAACTATGTTCTTGTATTAGATCGCAATACTTTCAACATAATTCGATTTTTCTAGCCATCTGTAATCAAACTTTGATCAACGTTCTATAAATATTTTTTTCAACAGTTTATAAGCAAAATACGAAAACTTAGCCTTAGCATGTGAAAACCCGTTTACTGGCTGCCTTACAGCATTGGTACGCGGCTAGCTAGAGGGATGGGCGTGGTGTTTGCTTGCAAACGTTAAATCAGTAGAAACCAAGACAATAGTTTTATTATTGTTTAGGAGCCACCATGATAATAATTCATTAGCAAGTGATGTCGTAGCTACCTTCGTCAACTTTCTTTGAAATAAGCTACCATACCTGAAAGCGCCTACTGCATTTCGCTTCACACGAAGTCAGACAAAACGTAATTTAATGCTGCTATGTTAAATATAATAATGGTGAGGTACTAACACCCCATGAAGGAACTTGGCCTGCAAGGCAGAAGGTCAGAGCTTCCGTATCCTCGCTCTCACACCCGGCTGTTGCGTGTCAAATTCATGACACGTGGTGATGTGGTGGGCATCACGCATTAGACAACCGCTTTATTACCCCTTGTTCTTTCGAACGCAGGTCCTCAATTATTTAAAACGACTGGGTAGGCTGCCCGCCAGGCATCTATTCAGGGATTTAAACTCCAGACTTTTGCACCGCAGTCCAATGCTCTAACCACTGAGCTACACTGGCTATTATGTTAAATATACAGAATATAATAACAGTTCGCTTCGGACCCGAACTCTTGGACCTGTAACACATTGTTCTTAAGGAATTATACTTAAATGTGACGCCACAGAAAATTACAATGTGAAGAAAATAATATTTATCCCCTGACGGTTCCAAATAGCGACTATCACACCCAGACGGGGATATATTCAAAATGTGGGTACGTTAAGCGGTCGGTACGTAATAGTATATTGTACAGCTAATGTTGAAAGTAGCACTTTTTACACGAGTAGGGGAGTTTGGTGACCACGACCCGCAGGCGAGTGTCATACAGGTGTAAAAAGTGCTTTTCACACGTGTTGTACACTATATTTTTTCTACGACTGCAAGCCGCCACCTAGATTTCAAATATACGCGCTTAAAAACAGCGTGCGACATCAAGAAGACGGTTTCACGCGACGGTAAAGCGATAATATAGCTGAACATACCCTTAGCTCGAGAAATAATGCGATGACGGGCGGAGTCCAATGGGATGCCTATGTTATTCGATATGAATCGAATTCTACACAGAACTTGAATTAATTCCTTTGGAAAATCTTCTAATTAATCAGCAATAGAATCGACAATGCTCAAAAAGGCGGAAAAATAAAACACTTCCACACTAACTACGCATCGCACCCCTAGAAAAGTAAGAACCGCATGTTACTAGCTGTCTGGTTTCAGCCATCAACCCCGTGCTAACCTTACGGATCGCACACTAAGAAGTTCATCACTACCTTCAAACCAGTCCCGGCGTCGATATAATTTCCGATCCACCTAACAAGTCTGGATATGCTTCCCTTCCTAGTTATAACTCCCTGTATTTTTAGAAAAATGATTTTGTGTTGTGGATATGACTTAGTTCAAAGTGTACGTGTTTTGCAATCAAAGCAAATAATTTCTCCAGAGCTGATATTTACATTGTATCCTCTCTCCACAACATTATGTCATCGTCTTTATTTTGCCCATAACATAATCTTAATACAATATGTTTAAAACAATATCGTTTAATCCGTAATATACTACTTTTAATCCTGAATAACACTTTATTACTTGATGCGATTATACTCTACTCTATTAATATACATTATATATTGGTATTATATATCAATCAGGCGAGATTTTGAAAAAGTATATAAGAGGAAGCAATAAAATACAAATACAACAATATCAATATATTACCTTAAAAGTTATCGATGTACTTAAAAGAAGTACCTACTCATTCGCATTAACGCGATAAACTTTGTCGCTAAATAAGTAAGTTAGGACTCCGGAGAATACAATTTTTAAGCACATAATTTTGGAGACTTTTTTCATTCCTACATTATGTGGATTTCCTAACTGATCCGTGATAAGTACAACATAAATGTTGTACTTATATACTCCTATACAGTTTTTCCAATAATAAAATACTAAAGAATTGTATCTTTACTTAATCAGCGCTAATATAATAAGTAGTATTCCTATTATCAATCATTTTTTGATGAATATTATGAGTTACTAGTGAATCACGCGAGCTACGCTTCGGTTCGCTAATTTAGGAGAGATTCATTGGATTTAAAAATAAATGCCATTTTCGCAATCAACGTTCCAATAAACCTCAATAACGACACCCATGTCGATTTTTAGGCTTATTTACTCCATTTCACCTCCTAAGGGGTTGATTTTCGGATAATCACGAAATACGTGTTTGCTTATTCGTATTAAGGAGTATTTAGGAGTACTCCTACGAAGTATCAAGTCGAAATGTCTATTTAATATTATTTTTCCATACGAAATTGGAACCCCCATTTTACTCCTTTAGGAGTTGAATTTCGAAATATCTTTCCTTATTACTTGTATACATCATAAAGGGAACCTCTGTGCAAAATTTCAACTTTCTAGGGCCAAGGGTTTCGGCTGGGCGTTGATGAGTGAGTGAGTAAGTGAGTGAGTTAGTCAAGACTTTGCTTTATATATATTAAGATAATCCCAAAGCTGAAAACACCACAAATCCGTAGAACGAATTGTATTTTCATGCATTGGGATTATAACCAAATAATATTCTTAAAAACATAGATTTATTAGGCATACTACGAAATATATTTACTTAGTAAGAGAATATGATGATTTAAAATATATAGAAGATGGAGCGTAATACTATTTTAATACATGAGTATTAATGCTAATGATTAATGTTTTCTCGAAATACACTTTTTGTAGCTTTTTATGCTTAAAACGAACGACCTAACCATCGAAAAATCAGCTGAGATTTCTAAATTAGTTCATTTGACACGTGAAACAAAACCAAGTTAGCTCGTACCAAATTGAAAATCGTGAGTCGCTATATTGTCAGTATGGTAGGTCATATTGGCCAATATCTTAAATTTAAGGGATGATGATTTTCTCAAAATTTTATGAATTCTATTCGTGTTATAATGCAAATTAATTCAAATATATTTTTCAAATGTGTACTGTCTTTCTCTATAACCAAATTGAAAAATGACACATCCATCTGATATTATGTTTGAATATTCAAATACCTGATCTGGAACAATTGGAATAAGCCAACGAACAAAACTGAAGCAAGTCACTGTATTGTAACGGGAATGCTAAACACGCGCAAACTGTTCATTAATTGATTAAATCAGTGGAAATGCAAAACCGTAAAAAACAGCTCCTAGTCGATTTCACAAAAAAATCCTGTGCACAAACACCAACCGTTTGAAGTTCAAACGTAAAATACCATTTTGCACTCGTGTATCATGCGATGCATGCTTTTCAGTTTTCATCCCTCCTGTATCAATAAATGCCTTGCCAGGTCACAGATGGATAAATTCGACATCAAGCTGACTCAGTGTCAGAGCGGCCCACATCTTTTTCAGGCTTCTCTCCCCAACTTTTATTAAAATAGTGACAGGTGTCTGCTAGTCTATAACACGAATCTGCAAACTGCAATTTTTGCTACTCTTCGAGAGTTTCCACGACCCGCTGTCAGACCCTAGTTATTGTTTTTGCGTTATCATTTCATAAGAATTTGCTCCGGTTTAGACCTGTGTGTTGGCTACTCATTCCTGTCCCTTTCTTATAACAATATTAAGTGTTAAATTGGAAAAGGGTCGTCATGTGCTAAACACATTAGCATTCTTTGATAAATAGCACCCCTAAAATTACGCTTGGAAAGGTTTGAAAAATCTCCTGTTATTAACCAAAGCAAGTCGTAATAAATATAAATCTACTTAAAAAATAATTTTATTACAGCGCTTAAATAAATTTCATTCAACCCTTGGAAATGGCGTTTATCTGTTATCTGTAAGCGCCTATATTTAAACCTGCGTGTTACCACAAACCACAGATACATATCTGGTGTTTATTGCTGGGATTATATCGCGAAGGCATGCAATTAAACGTAATTAAGCAATAAAAGCATAAGCTTGTGCTTGTAGCTTAATGAGTATTTGTTAAGAAATTAAAAACATAATGTCCGTAATTTAATTAGCATTTTCTTTTATTCCCCTTTTTAGCGATGCAAAAATAGACAAGACATTATCGGTCAAAGTATTTTTGATATTGTTTCTTTCTAGATTCCAGTTTATAATAGAGATAATAGACAATAATTGTATGTTATGGTAATAAAAAATTTAATAGCATTAAAAAATTTACTAATGATTTTATTTTAATTTATATTACAGACCATTTGAAACTGTTTAGTAACGTATGTTTTCTTGTCGCCTTCTTAGATAGAATGTTAAAAAATTCTCACATATTTTAATAACGTGTAGTTTGGGCAGACTAAAGCATATACGTATAAGGGCATTGATAAACATTCTGGAACTGCGAATAAGCCATTAAATCAGTAAAATTCAGTGGCAAAAATCGCAAAACTTTAGAATGGATAGAGGGTTCAACAACGGAATAGTCGCATCGTATTATTATTCGAAGCTTATATGAATGCCATTTCAAATAAAACAAAAATCGCCCAAAGTAGGGTTGATCACAATCCAGCTGCAGCCTTAGATATTATAGAAAAAATCATCATGGCAAGAATATGATAAAATAAAATAATATTTTTCTTCTTCTTCCTTGCATGGTTTGGGCATGACTTACCCGTTTCGATTTCACAAATTACTCCATAAATTACTTTATTAAACTAACATGCCCCACTATCCCGCTAAATTCTTCTACCGGGTCCCGAGTGGTGTAGCTTGAACAAGCGTCCACGTTGGATCAGCAGAGTTAAGCAACGCTGTCTCTGGTCAGAACTTGGATGGGAGTTCCACGGCTGCATCTCTCGGCGCCTCGTGGTACGGCTATCACGGAAAAAAGTTGGTCCCGGCGGTCATACAACATCATGACAGTCGTTAGTGGGGTTGGAAGTCCTCATAACTGCACAGCGACGGCTATAATTGGCCTAACGGCTGTTGGCTGAGTGCGAATTAAATAAAAATTTAATAAATAAATAAATAAATAAAATAATTTGGCAATATGCCCTAATCTCTATTCTGAAAATTTTATCCTTGTTTAAAAAAATTATTTTAACGCCCCACGTTTTGGGTGACATTTATTGTTTGGTCCTTATGATTTTAATTAAATTTATTGTTATTCTCATTGCAGATTGTTGCTGCCTGATCTTCCTTTTCTAAAACCACATTGTTCTTCCGATAGTAGGCTTTCTGATATAGTTTGCAAAAAGTGATTGTTTTTTAATTAATTGCAGTGAGCCATGACAAAAAGTAAATTGTCTGCAATCAGCTTTAGGTAAGTGCTCACACTTGAAATTAGGAGGTTATGTCAAAAATTGAGCATGAAAGCTGTGAATTTTTGCAGATTTAAATAATACGATTAGAAATGGTACTTTAGAAGTATTTTACTAACATAATGTTGATATTTTATATTCAAAATTTATTAGAGCAACTGCTCAACATTCCCTCCACTTTGCTCGATACATAACCTTGTCAGATCTTTATCAGACTTTGGAACACATTTTCTAGCATATTGTGTATATTATTTAAGTAATTACACTTTTCAGTTATTCTAATTGCAGGCTCATTCAAGTCCTATAATTCAGTTTTATAAATGGAATTTTTTAGCCAAGACCAAATTCAAAAGTCCAGTAGAGTCAAATCGCTATATCGAGGTGGAAAAAAGGTCGGCGTATTCCTGCTTATTAATCTGTCTCCTAAGAATTCTTGAATGAAACTTAAATTTTCTCTAGTGCAATGCACCGGGGAACCATCTTGATTAAAGTAGCACTCCTGTAGTTTCTGATCGTCCAATTGATTGGAAAATTGTTATAAAATGTCATGACGGTACCGTAATGCAGTAACAGTTCCTTAGAAAAATATCGGTGCCACAATTCGTCTTCGACTAATGCCAATCAAGACTTCAGGTTTCTGTGCATGAAGAGGTGTCTCTCTAAAGGAATGAGAGTTTTCCCCAGGCCAAATTCTCATATTTTGGAAATTTAGATATCCTGATAAGTGAAACCCTGCCTTATCCGAAAAAAAAAACATTGATCAAAGAATAGTCATCAGGAAAGCCGTTAAGGACCCATCAACGGTATTGTACTCGACGGGGCATATCTGCAGGTAATATTTGATGTACAAAAGTTGCACGATAAAGACTTAAATTTGCTTTAAGAAGCTTTCTGATTGTTTAATATAACAAATTCTTCGCCCATAATTTGCCTAGCATTTTTTACCACTTCTGCAGTACGTACCGTTCTTCTACCGCTACCTTTCTTCCTGGTAACAGAGCTTGTCTCATCAAATAATTCCACAGTACACTTTAATGCATGATAGAATCGAGTGTATACGACATCCCCAAATTTACAACAACCCCACTACGATAATAAGCTTTTATCATAAAAACCTTATGTTGTTCTGTGCAATTCATCTTTGAATTAACGCTTAAACTGGAATGAAGCTTTTCTGTCAAATTATGAAGTGATAAACTATATAGCTTAAGGCAGACACATCTGATTCAGGCTATCCAGGCCTTGCTGCAATTCAGTTTTAAAAAAAATCACTCTGTATTCTTTTATTCACAATCTTTGTATACATTTTACATGCACTGTTGAGCAAGCTTAAACCTCAATAATTTTCGCTGTTGCTGAGGTTTCCTTTTTTGAATATGGATACGATTTCAGCTGTTTTCCACGGCGCCGGAATTATTAGTTTCTGCCAACACTGATTTAATAGACGCATGAACCTGAGATAAAAGAATAGTTCCTAGTGATTTTCTGTTTTCGATTTGAGTTAGAATTTTGTTTAAGTCTTGTATAGTAATCGAATCTACTTCGTCATGTATTGATTGTTCTTCTAGGTAAAATTCGTCTGGATTATTTTCGTCAGTCCACCATAGCTGCTGATAGTGGTTTACCCATTTATCTCCTTTTATTACATGCAGTGACGCTGTATCTTTCTCTGTTTTGATTAAATGCTCTATCATTTTGTAGGCTATTTGTTGTCTGCCGTATATATCTTGTTCTACAGTACTGACGAAGCTATCCCAAGAGTATTGGCATTGATCATATTAATCAATGGTATTGGTAAGCATTTTATATTAGCCTTTTTTTTCGTTGCATTTTTTAGTATATTCGATTTTTGTTTGTTCTGTCTTTTTTTTTGTAGATAAACTTTATATGCATTCTCTTCCTTTTTGATCGCTTTATAAGCTGCAGTTTCAATGTTTTTTCTAATGTTCTCGCACTCCAGTTCTACATCTTCTTCTGTCGGTATTTTCTCTAGCGTTAGTTGTAGTCGATGTTGATATAGGCATCTTGTTCCCGGATCTTGTGACAAATGTATCTTAAAAACCTCTTTCGATACCCATTCTGCTAATAGACTAATTTTTGGAACTAATAAATAGTGATCTGTATATAAGTCGTATCTTTTGTAGACACCTACGTTTTTTACCAGGGCTTGTAGTATTTCGTTAGCTATTACATAGTCTTTGAGTGAGCGTTGGCCTATAGAACGCCAAGTATACTTATGAATATCTTTCTTTCTAAAGAAAGTATTTGTAATTTTAAAATTTTTAAATAGTCATAAAGTTTGTGGCCATTTTCGTTTAAGTCTCTTTTCCCAAAAGTTCCTACAACCTGATTTATTGGTATTTGCCCTACCCTTGTTTTACCTTAAGCCCCAAGGAAGTCTTAAACCCTGACGTGTGCAGAGCAATCAAGAGCTCTGCCAACCTGACTTCGCTCGCCAGACTAGCCACCAGTTTGTGAATAACAATTTTTAACCTTCTCCTAAAAAGCTGATCAGCCCAAGCACACCTAGCCGTTCTTGTTGGGGAGCTTTCCTTAAATCACTTATCCGCTCAGCAAGCTGCCATCGGTTGTTAGACCTACTACAACCCCTAGTAGTCCACCAAGCCGCTAATCTGCGGTGGGCTCTTCTGCTGCTTCTGTAATATTCACCTAGACATTATCGGTAATGAGCCTTTTTTAAAGCAACTACTCGTTCACCTGGCCCACCACTGGAGCGGATCTTACGGCTCCTGCTGTACCGCTAAATTCTGCATACATGTTAAATGAACACTAAACAATGTATGGAATTTATGCATCGCTCGTTTAAGCGTTATCAGGTGTTGCATTTAACCAGCGCTCGAACCAGCTATACCAAACTCGTACCCGCTATGCGCGAAGATACGAAGAAACAACCCCTGCTCCGCCTCCCACTCTAGGATGCCTCAAGCGGCTGTTCTGATAACCCGGCCCGAAGAGTATATAAGAAGGTTTCGCGACCATTTTACTTTACTTGAGTCTACCAGTCTTGATTCTGTCCAGTTTGGAAGTTAAATCCATCCTGATGTTAGAATGTTATAGTGTCAATCGGTCTCCTAACATCACCACCAAAAAGTGACCTAGATGTTAGAATGTGAGAGCGTCAATCTGTCCCCTGACATCTTCGCCAGAGCCTTACCTAGATGATAGCGTGATAGCGTTAATCGGTCTCCTATAATACGCATTCCTATTAAAATTCTCTATCCCACGACCGTACGACGCCAGAATATTCAAAATCTATTAATAAATGTACCTATAGGAAACGTATTGCACATTCTGCCTAAATGCGGCTCGACCCCTATAACTGCATTCATTAACTTACCTGGAGGATTCACCCTGGATATTTAAAGACGTTATCTAGAAGCCTGAAGTCCAACTCCGCCTTTAGTGACTGAGCCCTGAAGAATTCACCGTCGGCGTCGGCCTGCGGAACTGTCAAATTTCACTGCCCGCTGAAATAAGCGAGTTCAATTCGGACAAACAATCCATGGCCCAAGCACTCTGGGTGCAGCGCGATGTTTTCCCAAAGCACCACCACAAGCCGCATCAACCCCCTTGCACTCCAGGAACCCCAGGTATCAGTTAGATCTCTTTAACTTGTGCACATATTTGCAGAACACTGAGTGTAAACAAATCGCTAAACTACAAGGTCTCTCTCTCTCTGAGAAACAGGAAACCTTGCCTTGTAACCAATGCCATAAATAGGCAAAAGCTCTGCTTACTTCACGAAAAAGCTCCTCTTATTATAGCTCCAACCGTCCTTATAGCTTCCTACAGGATCCCGAAACAGCCAGCCAGTCAGAGAGTAGCGTTCATGCCCTTCGCAGAACTGTCTTTAAAGGTCCTGCCCGCAGTTTCACCAGCCGCGTAGATTGGCTACATGTAAGCCCAAGCACTAACGTGATAAACAAACGCTAGAAAAAACATTCACGAGGATGTTAATTACTTTAAAAAGGTCAAAAACGTTGTTTACGCTATTTAACCGATCTACTTTATTAGCTACAGCAACTGCCGCCGAAAACTGTTAGCACGTCCCAAAAAAAAAAAAATAGTCTAGTTCCTGTGGTCTCCACTTTGCCCGCAGAGCTGCCGATTCTCAAGACGTTGGTTTGGTTACCTGCCCTCGCAGTCGTTTGAGAGGCTTCCAGCAACCCGAAGAGGTTCTCTGTTTTTATTCTATTGCATAATTTGTATAATTGGTTTTATATTAAGAGATATCGATTTGTAATACAAAGACCAATAGATGTATCTTATTTATGTTGTTCTTATTCAGTTTCACTCGAAAATAGAACAAACTTTGGTTTACTAAGCAATTTTCTAAAATTATTCTGACCTGAACCCAAAAGGTTACAAAATACAAAATATTACAGATCATCGGCTAGCGCTAGAAATGACAATTTTGTGGAAATATCCACCCCCGTATGTCCCATTGCCTTTAGGATTTTAGTACTTAGACCATCTGCACCTGCTGCTTTTCTGCACTTAAGATTTTTGATAGCATGCTCAACCTCAGATCTAAGAATTGTTAGTTCTTTCGCTTTTGTCTAAATCTACGTGTTTATATGGTTTGTATGTGGGTCATTCTAATATAGCCCTGAGCAGTATATTCTCCACAGTTCAGCAATTACCTTCACATCCATAACAATTTCTCTTCTTTCGTTACAGATGATTTATTTTTATGGTTTAAAATGTAGACGGTTCAGTGTTTTGAAGGTTACTTCGCAAGGTCATTATGTCATTCATATGACTTGTTCTGGAAGGAAATGTTATTTTCCTGGTTATACGGAGTATTAAAGCCATGCCAATTTTCAGTATTTTATAGTCACTGGCACATATATCACCAGGCGTAAATCTATTATTATATACAGATGATCGTCAACAAGTTCTTATTAAAAAACGTATATTTGCTTTTTATACTCTCGCGTTGAGGAAACCCAGGTGGGCATCCTTCCCGGGTGATGCTTGAAAACAGTTATTTCTTTGACCTCTATACTTTCATATAGCACGAATACGGTTATAACTAGCTTTAGAATTAAAATCGCCCATAGCAAGCACAAAATTTCAATAGAGCAGCTACAAATTTTGTCGGTAACAATCAGACTACTCGTTGTATTATATACGACATGGTCCCAAATCTAACGTTCTTCAGCTCTGGGCAAATTCAATATTATGTTGTGGCCACGAGCTGCTACTCTTCTGTATTTCTTTGGTTTAGACTTTGTAAACCTACACAACAAAAGCAACCTGTCAACGGATGACAGTGGAGAGATCATTATCTACAGTAGAATTAGATAAACCATATCTATTCAGAGTAACAATTTCACGAACAGTAATCGGTGCAAATATCGCCTTTGCCTTTGGCATCGTTTCCATCTTCTTTTCTTCTTTTGCTTTCTCCCAATACATAGCTGTGCCTCACAGCGTTGAGTTCTTAACCCATCTCCCACACTAATTTCGATCCGTTGTCAGCTTTTTTACTTCTTCGATGATTTTCCTTCTCCTCTCTGCCATTTCTTTGATGTCTCTTTTCAAAATTTTCCTGTTCATTATTTTATTTTCCATACATATCATGTGGCCCTACCAATTTAGTTATTTCTTCTCTATAATTTTAGTTCTCACCATGTCTCTTTTTGTTTCACCTTGAATCATTCTGAGCTATTTCAATTCTGCTGTAGTTATCCAAGATATATGTTTATAGAGCATTGACAATGATTCTGCACCAAACTTATCTTTCCGAATTCACAGCAGACAGTGATAAATCCTTATCATTTTGACAAATTACATCCCTTAAGTGCGTTTCCTTTAAGAAATGACCTTTGGTTGCACGTCAGATTATTTCTAGGCAACGCACATTCGATCTGTTATTTATTAAAATTAATGGGAATGATGATCACTGCCCTTGGTTAAATTATATCAGATAATATACTCTATTCGTCGTGCTAATTATGTGTTCGATCTTTCCTGCCTTATTTCCGGGGTTTATGTTTATTTACTTCCTTCTCTAGTAATGTATAGAATTTTACCCTTTTCTAGGATTATTCCAATTTGTAGAAACTTCTTTGTCTTTTGGTGACGAACAATAGTGAGCTTAGGCTGTATTCTTGTCTTGCACCGTTTTTAATTTTGAAATTCGCATATTTCTTCTGTTTTACTCTGACACTATTGTATATGCTTTTGATGGTTCTTGGCTACGTTAAGTCAGTTTGAACATCATCTTATGATTCGCAAATATGTTGTTTGTACTTGATCTAACACTGCCGTAAGATCTTGAAAAGCTAAATGAATTTTTTATATAGTAATAATTATTTTCTCTATTATAGTACTTTGTGATCCTGGGTTTGCCTTTTCAGCCCAAAAACTGTCTGTTCTTCTTTCACTTTGTCTTGAATTCGTGTTCGTCGTTGTACCGTCTTTCATATAATAGGATTTTTTTTAATATGCGTTTCCATTTCTTCATCCTTCGAAAGAATTTTTAACTTTTTCTGCTCTTTGTTTGCTATTTTTTCATTGTCCGGTATTTTTAGCTGTATGCTCTGATCTTCATCACTATTGAATTTAACTACAAAGTAGTGCTTCTACGTGTGACAATCACATCGCCACGTGTAGCGTCCATAAATCACCCTGCGAAACCCTTACAAAATTAGTGCAGGTGATCCTAAAAGTGGAAACTTCAAAACGACAAGCTGTGGAGCTAAACTAATTTTGGATGTAACGCTACGCGCTAGTGAGTAGTATCATAAATTGATTAATTAGTGTTGCAAGTGACGAAATGCATTCGAAATTAAAGTGTAAAAAGCGCGCAATCTGAAACTCAGATCTCGGGAGTATTACGCCACCTGCAAACTGGAGCGAATCAGGGGGCAAAACGCAGATAGCAGTAAATTTCGTTTAGAATAAAGACTAGCGGCGCAGAAATCGAGGTGCAGATGAGGAGTCAGGTAATAAAGCCCTCGGGTGACGCAAGACGTTTAAACAACAGTGACTTAATACTTTGGCCGAGATGACATTCTGTTGCAGCAAAAGGTTAACAAAGCAATTCCTAATTTCCGGCACCAAAAACGGAGCACAACGGCTAATTGCACTTTCAAAAAAACATTGTGTCGATCCGGCCACCGGTAAGCAATAAACAACCATCCATTTGCACAACTAGAAAAGCTATTATCGATTCATTCAAGTCAACTCATTCCGAGGCTGTCGAAATATCAGAGCACGTTAACTGTTAGAGCATAAAATTGTTGTAATCGCGCACTCTATATGTGTATTCTTACATCTTCATACATGTATGTATATATGTATATAATAGTAAATTTTGTTTAGTTAAATAAATGGTTGTTCTTTTCCGTAAATTGGTTTTATAATACGAGATCCGACCACGAGATTTTGTACTGATCTATTATGTTATCGAAATGCGATTTTAATGGAAGATTACATATAGGATCATAAATCGCGACCGGGGTCTCTAGTAAAATTTTGCAGCAAAGACCGCTAATTAGAGGTTTTGCTTATTTTTTTAGACAATTTAGTTTGTTTGTATACGAAATAAATCAAGAGCCATCTGAAAGCGCAATCTAAAGAACTTGAAAAAAATGGGTTTCCATTTCTCAGTCTGCCGCAACCTTCTGACAGCCAGGTACAATTTGTTTGAAGCACAATGGATGAAAGCCGTAATTTTCTACTGATTCGATAGTCATTTGAATGCTGCCATATTTGAAGTCTTTTTTACGACGAAACACTAAAGTTAACAAGCACTTTTCCAAAGACTCTTTGTTAAATTCAAGCACTGTTGCACCAACGTCGCACAGAAAACACTTTCTTATGATTGAAAAATGTTCACGCCGAATGTCGTCAATACGTCGTACACACTATTGACGTAAGCGCATTTGCCCCGAAATCGGTCGCACCTGTCATACTACGTTCTTGACTACTCCATGTAGCAGCGCGCGTTCCTTCACCTTGTTTCACGCTCGCGCAGGCGAGAAAGGGTCATTCAAATGCTGGCAACCTATTTTTTTCAAGTTCTTTAAATCACTCTTTCAAATGGCGTTTGATTTACTTCGTATACTAATCAACTAAGTTGTTTAAGAAGTATAATTCAAAGCTCTAATTAGGGGTACGTGCGTTTGCTAGACACCTCGCTCGCGATGTGTGATTCTATATGTAATCTTTCATTAAAATCGCATTTCGATAAAATAATATATGATCTCATAAATCAGCGGCCGGATCTTATACTATTAGTTCGAAATAGTCGTAGTATTATTATCAACACCAATAGACTAGCAGCAGCCAAACATGCTTTAAGTATATTCTTGCTCTTCGTTTCTAATTCGCTGTTTTGGTTTCCAATACTTCTTATTTGTGTGCTATGGTCTTCCCTGAAGTCCTTGATTATAATTCAGAGCTGTTTTGGTTCTCTAGGTGGCTTCTTCTAGTTTGTTTCCGAACCCTTCTTAAGAGTTCCTTTTGTGTCATCATCCTTCATTGGCTTTATTTCACATCTGCCTCTACAGTTGCTTATCTGCATCTATTGCGAGGAACATAATTTAAGCCAATACAACTGTAATAGTAATTAATAATTCAAGAATTCCAAATATTATCACTTATAATACCATGAGTAGTCAAAGTTATGTCGACTGTTTTTGCGGTGGTGTCACGAATGTCCATGGCGCTTTGGTACGATTAGGACGAGTGCGATAGGACGAGTTCTAGTCCCAAGGGCAATGGTCATGAGTAGTGCTACCACCGCAAAAAAATAATCTACTTAACTTTGACTAAGAATGGCATTCGAGGGACTATTCAATAAACCAAACTACTTTTTCAAATTAATTTTCAGTAAATCTAGCAACAAACTACGCAATTTCTATAGTAACAGAACACTAATATTGACTTCTTCTAGTAAAAATCACATTTGTTTAAAATAGTCACTTGAATACCTTCTAGGAAGATATATCGACTGATATTTTTTTGATTGGTCAAGAAACGTCAAAATTCTGGATTTTCATTGGTCACTTTTTCACAGATGACAGATGAATTGAATAATCTTAAATATTTTCCATGAATGTGCTAATTTGAATTTTCAATTGTATAAAATAGCATTGGCCTCGAAATAATTTGAACTTGTAAAAATGTAGTAAAAATTACGTTAGCCTTGACTTAAAATTGTAATCAAGGCAGGCTTTAACTTTATAATAACATTCTAAGATCGATGTAAACAAGAACAATTGGGGAGCAAAGCCAAGCTTTAGGTGTGTATTTTGGCTTTCCCACAAAAATGCATTTAAAAGTTAATACCTAAATACTAATTGTTCAATTATAAAGAGTGTTTCAACTTAGTACGGTGTCTTTGATAGGCTGAAGAGAATTTTTCATTAATTGCTAGCACCTCGGCAGAGAGTGAAAGTGTTCAGCTATGCTTCAAGTGTAGCTGATGTTTTTTGGGTAGCTGATTTGGAGGTCCTAGTGAGATTAGTTCGAGCTCTGGCAGGTTGAGGTAGGCAGCCACTTTCGTGGAAAGCAGCGGAGCCGTAGGTGTGGTACAACGGATCTGAGTTAAAGCAAAGAAAGGCGAAAGAGCTGCAGGCCGATGGGGAGGCATCGGCGGCTTGTACGGCAGGCCAACGGAGAATAAGGGACCCATTTCGTAGCAGGATTTGCTGTGGACCCGATTTAAGCCCAAATAACCATGGCAGAAAAAAAACGTCAGAAATTTGTTTATCTTGAAAGCAAAACAGTGAATCTGATGTGACGTATTTTCTATGCATTTCCGGTCGTAGCGTTCCTTGAGTGTTTTGTTAAAGTAGCGTCTGTTTACTTAAATTTGTATCACCTATGCAACGAATCTTACGTAATAGCCGACCTAATTGTAAAATTTTAAGCCAACTTGCTTTGTTAAATGTGAGGTTAGATCGCCATATCAGACGTTTGAGTTTAGTTCCCATTCTTTTAAAAATACCGCCATATAGTGCTCCCAGTAGCATTATTTAAATGATTGCATTTAACAAAAAAACAAGAACAATTTATGTCAAAAGCCAATATACTAGAACTAATTGTACAACTCAACATAATAAACTGGTAGGATGTAGAGACCCAACCCATTTGATATTAGAGTCATTAATTTAATTTAACAAATAAAAACAAAGCTAGGCTCCGATTACAATCATAGCACTATATTTGTTTCTTTGAATGGCTTATACTATAATGTTTCCTTCATTTACCTTCAGTTTCACATGATCGTTCCACAACTTAATGTTATATAGCCTATTGTATATTATCAAAGAAAAATTCACACATAAAGACAATGATAAAAGATAGATATGTAATATGTCAAAGCCTACCATTGAGAGTTTGAATACCTGTACGTCTTTGTTAATCTGATTGGTTGAATAAGTACGAATAAATTTGTTATTATAACTCCTTGTAAAAGAGAAGAGATCACATTCTCATTTCATACCAGTAACATTGGTAATACCTGTTCTTTCTTTAACTTTCTATAAAAAATGTTCATTTCTTATAGGTCACTGATAGATATTATAAAAACTGAATTATTTACAAATGATATCATAATAAGAAAGTCTAAAGTTGTAAAATCACTTCACCGTGTAGGAAAAGGTTTTTGGATATTACAGTGTTTGTAATCAGAGGATTGTTTCATATGTGGTGTGGGGTTTAGTGCTAGCTCCTTGAAAGATTTTGTTTAGCACAATGATTTCCAAAGTGGACGCTAGATAACTAAGGGGACGCTAAAGGGCAAAGAAGCGGAAGGTGGGTGTTAGAAGGCAAGGGGACGAATGGCTGCTCAAAAGAGACAAATAATACAAATCGATACTTCCTACGCATAAAATTATATGTATGAAAAGCTGATTTACAGTAAAGCTGTTTAATGTTCATATATTTTACATTTTGTTTTTTTTTGTTTGGTTTAAAGAAGTCAAGACAAAAGGGGTGTGAAGGAGTATCTGGTTTAACATCTTATTGTCATGCAATTTGTAACGTGTAATTGTCTATAAGTAAGTTTCTGCGAATTTCAGGTACCATTTTGGGTAGTTCGTTTGAACACTGTAAGGTGGTAACTTTTCTTGTAGGATGAACATCTATTCGCATTTTCTTGGAATCGATCAGATTCTTTTCTTTTTTCCTAGTAGGTATTTTGAAGTTCCTTATCTCTACCGTGGGATTTTTTGGGTCGGTTTGAATATAACTTTTTGGGTTTTGTGTTTTTAATAAATTGGAGTGGGGTGTTTTGGGCTTTTGAACGTGCTTGGGGATTAGAGTGATTATGGTAGGGTGATCTTCTATTAGGGATTTACGCCAATCTGGAGACGTTGCTACGACGACTAGTATTGTCCCAAGCTTAATCTTTTCTAGTCAGGTTCTCCGGTTTTCTTTCTTTTTTACCTAAATTTGGGGTTGGTGAATTTGTAAGGTTTGTCCTCAGAATGATGCAGAACATTCTGCCTCCTATTTTATATTATTTTGATTATTACACACAACTATCACATGACTGGCATCAGCCAATGAAAACCATGCATTTTTTGAAAATCGACCAATCCCGAACTGCTTACCTGATAAGCGCCCTTGGGCTGCTTACCAAGCGATAAGCTCCCTAGGGATGATTATCGAAGCCGTGGATGGTCTCATAATTAGAAATAGAAATAGAATAAACAAGCAATTTGAGTTTTTTTTGCATTATTAGATCAATTTTAAATCATAATTCGTATACAGGTTTTGTGTAATAATCTTCAAAATGTAAACGCGGGCGATACACTTACATATAATTTTGTCCGTGCCAAGAGTCATCGTGCTGGTTGCCCTTAGAAAACTGCCCTCGGGCGAGCCCTTGGGGCAGTTTTCATTGCAACCAGCAGTCGACCCTTGGCGTGTGCAAAATTATCGGTAAGTATGTCTCGCCCTTGTTATATTACTATTGAAAATTCTCAGTAATTTTTGCATATGTTATGTTGCCTACGCTTCTACTTCTGTTGTGTACATTATGTTACCTGCACTTCTACTTCACTTTGAGAATTTAAAAGAAACCTTGAGCCTATCACTTTTTGTAATTTTCGATTTGCATTGTACTTTAAAGATGAACTGATTTTCATTTGTTTCCATTTGGGAAATAATCATCCTTGATATTACTTCTCGTGCTGTAGAACACATTTATGGTGGTAAGTGCATTTCATCCTTCATTCATAACCAGTTCGGCATTTGTGTTTTAGTTTCGTAATTTGCTGAAATCTGATTAGTTAACCCAGATATATTGTAATGATTCACTGCCCATAGAAATTCTGATTGCCTAATTAACTAAATGAATAAGGTCAACATGATCGCAAAATTAAATAGTTTATCTATTGCAAAAGAATCAATACTTTACATTAATAAGTGCACTTGATGTGAGCAGCAATAATAATCATTTGAGGTATAGAAGTTAGCATGAATCAAAGCAGGTTATAGAAGGGTTACATTCATAGTTTCAGATATGATAAATGTTCGGAAGGGCTAATGCAATTTAATTTGTAACTGACGGAATTGAGCTCATTAATGTCAGATACAATTTGAATAGCTGAAAGGTAAACGAAACCGTGCTAGCAAAACAGTTATTGCAAAGAGCAATGAAAATGAAACGCAACCGATCAAAAGACAATTAGTGAGACGTTAAATAAACTGCAGTAATTTGCTGTTACCACCAAGTGGGTTCTTCGGTTATTTTCAAGTCTGCTTCAAGTGACTCAATAAGTCACATGCAAGTAGGGTGACCACCTCTCAGGGTTTCACCCGGAGTCTCAGGTTTTCTACACTGCGTCTCCGGGTTCCGGGTTTTGTAATAATTTCTTCGGGTTGCACTAATATTGTAATAATGTCTAAAATTAACTTAACCGTTAATTATATCAATGAAAATAATAGTATTTTAAAGTATGAGTGGATAACAAGGTCTTTAAAACACGCGCGAGTTTTCGAGCACGACGGCGTAGCCGGATTGCTCGAAACAGAGCAAGTGTTTTAAAGACCAGTTATCCACGAATACTTTAAGCTATTTTTTATTATACCTCCAATACTGGAAATAAATTACGCACTAAAAACTTAGAAATAATTTTTGTCGTGATAAATCGAGAGGGCATAATAATATTGCTACTATAGTTACGAGAATTATTTACGTTTTTGTAGCGTTCATGTCCGTTGTTGCATTCAGTCGTTTCCTTGACAACCTTTAAAGCTCGGCGAGCTTTAATTGCCTGTATTCGCACGCTCAGGCGTGCTTTAAACGGCGATTCTGATGAAGGTATAATAAAAAATACGTTTTATATAATAGCCGCAAACTTTGCGAGCTTCGCATGCGTATCGTGTCTCATGCTATTTGCCTTTTTCTTAAATAATAGTATGATTTTTTTTCGAATACAACCCTTTAATAGTTAAAAAGCAAAACTGCTAATTTATATTCTTTCTAGGTTCAATCGTATTCAGCATCAAGGAGAAATATTTGGAAATTTTATATAATTAAGTACAAAATGTTTGGGTATTCGTTTTGTTTTTAATTTAATTTCGTTTTATACTAGAGGTATACTTTTGTATTTCTCGTTCTTTCGCGATTCTTATCTCTGAGTCAATAATGGTTACATTTTTACTTTTCAAACCTCATTGTGTGTTATGCTCGGAGTATTCAAGTGTTTAAATAGCCATTTAAAGGTGTTTAGTTATTATCCTTTTAAAAAGGCAACTTAAGAGAGGCTAAGATTGTTTTTTATGTTTTAACTCACATATAATAGACTAAACCCTAGAATTTAGCAATATGATTTAAGATATCAAGAGAAAACTCATTAGAAAGAATTTTAAAAAATATGGTGTGATACACACACACAACTTCCTTTTACACTCGTAAAGTAATTCACAAATAACATAATTTTTAAGTAACGTTGAGTCTTTTTTTTTAATAAAATAATCTCCAAAAACCATTAACTCAACTCAACCCTCTTTTTGGCGCATCCGTTAGTATGATAGCTGTTTCTCAGATACCCTTGAAGACTATTGTATGCATAATATTAGCATAAGCTTTATTATTACAATATAAAAAAATCTGGTGTAATACACGCACACAACTTCCTTTTACAGTGATCTTATAATTAACTAAAAATTTGATTTTTAATTTTTAACGGTACAAAATAGAGCGTTAGTTCAAGAGACAAATTTTCTCTAAGATTTTAAGCTGAATTCAAAAATGTAATAGTATACCGGGTGTTCTATTTAAAATAGAAGTTAAAAAAGGAAAAAAAAATAAAAACCCATTTTAGAGGTATTCAACTGGAAAATGACCTATGTCACATCAATACACATTAAAAATGTAATAATAATGTAAAGTTTGAAAAAATTCGGGAGCCGTTTTTGAAAAAATCGAAAAAACTGAAAAATCACAAGAGTATACATCATACTTTCGGTTATGCGATTTTCTTCAAAAGCTTGCTGTCGCATCTAGAAGTGCACAAAACTTATATATGAAGTTTCAACGCCATATCTCTTTTCGTTTTTGAGATATTCTGTTCACAGACAGACAGACAGGCAGACACGCAGACCAATGAACAAAAACATGTTTTTTGAGTTCAGGAGACTCTAAAACGTGAAGATCTGTTGAAAACTCAATTTTGAATATTTGGGGTGAATCCAATACTTCCTTTATAGTAAAAGGCAGTAAAAATCTTCATTAATGATTGAGGGAGTATTTTACAAAAATTACAAAAAAAATACAAGGAATGCCTATACTATTTATCTTTTTAGTAGTAATTTAAATCACACAAATACTAACAATACTAATTTTCATAAAATAGATAAATCTGTACCTCAAACATAACAATTTAGAAAATTAATAGTGTGTATACATTTTTTGGTAAATCAAATTAGAAAATATATAGATAATAGTATTAATTTTAATGAAATATTTTCAAAATTTGGTTTTCACACGATAAACTGGCACTTAATACTGAATGAAGTGTCAAGGAGTACGGTTTATGTGTAGCAATATATTTGGCAAAGTCGCAGTCGCATAAATTCGTACTTAATTAGAAATGACAAAAGGCTGCTCACTGTTTTATCGGCTATGTTTAGAGAAGTCTTTCTTTGTACTTATGTCATATCTAGTGTTTCCAAGTCCCGGGACCAAAAGTGTTTTCGGGACTTACGAGCAAAATTTCATGTCCCGGGACTAGTCCCGAAGATCCCGAAAGGGAAATAGTGTTCAGGTGAAATTTCCGAATGCAATTTCTAAAGAAAAACTAGTGTTTTAAGTTAAATAAAGTATTTCCGTGCTGATAATTTGCGGTGGTGCTCGTTTACAACTTCATTGCTTTCTTCTGGTACTAAAAATGTCTGTCGCTCTTCATCTTTTGCTTTTGTTTGAACTGCAAAGTGCTTGTGTAATTCTTTCGTCAAGCTGCCTCTGCTTATGATAATTTTGTAATAACCAACTTTACATTTCGCCAATTGTTTTATCTTCAATACAGGACCGCGCCAGCATCAATGGCCGCCTGTGTGCAGAGCCAAATTTGCCGCCCCAAAATTTACATTTTTGTTGTAAAATATAAATTTTATGTAGTACATACCTAGTTTAACTGTAACAAATCAAATTAATTTAAGTGAAAACAGAAGTTTTAAAAAAGTTTTATTAACAATAAAATTTACAAAAAAAATAGTGGAATAAAATCGATGGAATCCATCGTGTCGCTTTCTATTGCTATTATAGACAGATTATTTAATCTGTTTTGTGACATTGTGGATCGCATATAATTTTTAATAATTTTTAGTTTGGAGAAAGATCTCTCACCAGATGCAACTGAAGCTGGTAACGTGAGTGATATTCTAAGAGCTATTGACATATTTGGAAATGATGCTATGAGCTGATTTTCAAAAATATATTCAAGAATGGACTGGGGCTCTAACTGATGCTTTTCAGCTGAAGTAGGTTTAAGATGTAATTTTAAAGATTTTATCTCTTCAAATAATTCTATTCCATCTACATCTGATTCCTTTCTAGAATCATCAGTTAGATGAAGATGTAAATCTTTACAACATTGTAATAGCTCGTTTTCCGTTAAACCAAACATATTATAGAGAAATCCAAACATGGTATCATATCTTTTTACTCCCTCAAATCTGTCTCTTAAAGACGATAAAGTTTGATCTAATATATTAAAATAAACGTTAACTTTATAATAATTTTTTGGATCAATAATTGGTTCATCACTGTGTTCATAATCAAATTGTCTGGGTTTTCTTCGTGGTCTAACAGACTGAACAGCAGGGAAATTAGGTTCAATACCGAGTTCATCCGCAAGTGTATTAGCGTCAGTAAGAACGTTATTGAATTCTTCATCTGATCGAAGAGCTAAGAAAAAATCTAACAAATTTTTAAAATGCTCTAAGCAAGTTTTTATATTTATAGTAGGATTTTGCATCATCGTGCTCAAAACATTAATTTTGATTAAAATATTGTACCAAATAATTGTTGAGCACAAAAATTTATAACTCTGAATTTTTAATGCCCAATATTTGGCTTGATGTGAAGCACTGTGGTCTTGTAGGGATAAACGATCTTCAATTACTTCTACCAATGCATCATATATTTGCCCAATTTGGTAACGCAGGGGCTTCACAGCGTCTATTCTACTAGACCACCGTGTATCACTAAGTGGTTTTAAATTTAAATTTGTTGTGTGTTTTTTCAGAATTGACCATCTTTTTACCGACGCAGAAAAAAAAACAAATAATTCTTGAACTATATCAAAATAACCAGAAGTCTCAAAAGAAACTTTAGCAGCATCGTTCACTATTAAATTTAATGTATGGACTGTGCAGGGCACAAAAAATGCTCGCGGATTTATTTCTAATTTTTTTTTACCAACCATTATGTTTGCCGCGCATATTTGCCCCATTATCGTACCCTTGGCCACGCATGTCGTAAATATTTAAATTCAACTTTGAAAGTAAATTCTTAAACTTAAACCCACTCCAGTTGAATCACTAATAGGACAAAATTCTATAAAATGCTCACGAATTTCAATTTTTTTTAGGACTCATTCAACATTGTAAATCTAAAAATTATAGTCATTTGTTCGATATGACTAATATCCGGTGTACAGTCAAGAATGATAGAATATTATTTACATTTTCTAATTAAATCTAAAATATTACTTCTAATTTTGTTACCAATGACATCTATTATTTCATTCTGAATTTTGTCCCCTAAATAATTTACCATTCGTGTTTCATCTTTTTGTGACTTTTGAGTCCGAAGCACATGTTCTGACATAACAGAATCAAATTTTGAGATCATCTCAACAGCTTTTAAAAAATTACCGTTATTGCTTTCAAATAATTTATTCGATTGCCTTCGTAAAGCAAGACACTGTCGTGACAAATATTGTATTATTAAAATTATTCTCTCAATCACATGCCAGTGCTTTGCTTCTGCATTCAACAAAAGTAGTTGCGTCTGGTTTACAGATTGTTCTTTTGATAACAATTTTATAAGTTCTAACTGATTTTTAACATTTGCATTGTGAGTACCTATCACTTTTTTCGTGCCTTGAAATCAATAGTGACAAATGCTGCCAGTCAGAAACACCTTCCTTTTGCGAAAAATTGTTTTTAATTTTGCCAAATATTGTACAACAAAAGCAATGAACTGCATTATTTTTTATTGAATAAACTAACCACGGTCTATTAATTTCTTCTCCATTTGGAAGAGAACGGTAGAAATATTTTTTCGAAAACCTTCGACCATTTTTATTAGTTGGGAAATTAAATTGCGTTACCTGAACAGGCCCTCTTTCTACTAAAATTTTTGTTAATGTTGTTGATATTATCTCAGGCCACTCTCCAGGATCATCTGAGGTTGCTATGTCCTGCTGCGGCTGCTGTGAATATGATGAGCATCCAAATTTCTTTAGTTCAGAAAGCCTTGATGAGGATGACGTGCTGGCTTCTTCAGCGTCACCAACTTCTCTTCTTTCTGGTTTTGGAGACTCCGAGTCAGATGAAGTCACCTTCTCTTCCCCAGATTCGGAATCTTCCCTCATAATTTCCATTTCGACTTCTTGGACGCACGGCTCATTAAGTGGCCCGGAAAGAGAACTAGAGCTTGATTCTAATGCTTCCGCTGACACATTTTCTGGCTTCAAATATTTTTCTAAAGTATTGGCCAGTTTTTTCTTATTTCTTTTTTTTGTAGACTTTGTTTTCGATACTGAAAACCCGACAGCCTTTTCGTTTTTCTGTTCTAGAAAAATTATAACAATTTTATTACTTAATACAATTTAAGAATATGTAGGTAACTATCTGTGTATTGATTGATATATGATTGATATGTATGTATGTACTTACCATATTTATAACTTTTCTTCAACTTTCTTCAAAACACAATCACTAACAAAATTAATTTTCTCAACTCGATCTTCTCTGCAGCCAATTCAAAAATTAAATGACCAAATAATTATCATTGCAGCCATATTACCACAGAATTAATGTAAGCATCATATAATATTGTATTTCTTAAAATCAGCTTTAAACAATAAGGTACTTACCGACAAAAGAGATCGCCGACGCCCCGATCAAAAATAATATAAATACCTACTTCATAAATACGATATGTTTCACAGTCAATAAAAGCCGCCAGCCGCCAGTTTTCTGAAAATCACGTTTTGTTGCTTCTGATAAATATCCGGCTTTTTTGTAATCATTGCATAAAGATGCATGGAAAGCGTTCCTTCGAGTTGGCTTCGTTTAACAATTAGCCGCCACGGAATAAAAACTAACTTCGAGAATTTACATAAACAATAATCCATGTAACCATATTATCAGGTGTTAATTTACACAGTAAACATTTTTTATACCTATATAGGTACATATTTTTGAACTTCTAAAATTTGTAAAGTAAAAAAAATTGTACATTTTTTATTTTTTTTTTGTAATTTGTATATAATTCTTAAACCTTTTTGGCCGCCCCTGAATTTGGCCGCCCGTGTGCGGTGCACACATTGCACACTGGCTTGGCGCGGCCCTGCTTCAATATATAAAGTTGTTGCCATATTGACTTCAAATCGTTATTTTTTTACTGTAGAATGAAGGTAGGTTGCGAATCGGAATTCAATCTAATTGTAACTCTTTAGCAGACAAATAACGAACACACTTAAAACCCAAAAATATAAATTATTCAGCTTCTTCGCACATATCTAAATCCAACAAAAAAAAACAGACAAATACATAAATCGAAAATTATATGCAAATGTGGCATGAGTAATACGCCGCAAGCCGGTGAATACCCGTCCTAATTCTCTGATATCGAGTATACGCACGCAGGTTGACATGGTTCCGGGACTTCGCTTGTTCTGGCTGTGGTCCCAGGACTCGGTTTTTGTGGTAGAATCCCGGGACTGCCCCGGAACCAGATCCCGGGACTCGAAACCCTAGTCATATCACAAGAAATATCGATCAGTTCCATTTCTTCTTTTGCAGACAAGACAGAATTGGTTGGCATTGCAGAAAAAGGGTTGGTTATCCACATATAATTTTCTATAATATAAATAATTTTTTTTAAACAAAACAAATGAAGTCCGCCATTTTGTATAAACAACTAGGCACATCCCTTGGAACCACCCCGTGTTTACTTAGACGTACGCCCACCCTTGGTTGAGAATCCCCATACAACTTTATATTGTACTTAACTATAGGGCATTCTATTTAAAAAAGAGTAGGTTTGTTTCGCCATACTTTTGTGAGCAACCCTGTACAATAAAGGCATTGGCATTTTATTAATGTGCACCATTTTAGTACCTACAACTTGTGTCCAAAGAAATGTTATGTAACTCTCATACTTTTAGAAATATCTTCCACCTCCGCATCATTTCTGGACCCTCTATGTATATGGCGTAACTGAAATGCTTGGCATTTTTTTAAGAGCGGATTTTACGTCACAAATTAACAAAAAAGTTCATTTATACATAGGTCCAATTTTCAACCTTTAGGAAGATATTATTGTGGTTGAAATCGGATTTTTGTCATTTTACTGAAAATTGGGAAAGGATATTAAAATTATTAGCCTTTATTTTTTTTTTCAACTACAAAAAAACGTTATTGATAATTGTGCAGTATTTGTAACAAAAAATTATTAATAGAAGTGAAAATTGAATAATAAAAAAAACACCAGTTCTTTCGGCAACTAAGTAACAAAAAGAAAAACGAAATTGGCTCTTGTAACTGCACCTAACTGCATTCAGACAGGGAGATATTTTCTACCAATAGAAGACTCAAGATTTTTAAAAAATGTATGGCTTTATGGTGTTGAAATTGGGAACCCATAATGTATTTGTTTTGTAAAAAACTTTTAAGAAAAACTCCCCCCCCCCCCCCCCCCCCCAACGAGTATCTCAGTAAACTATGCGTATACGAACTTTTTTGGCCAATTTGTAACGTACAATATGGGCAAGTTATGGGCAAGTGTTGGAGTTACATCCTGTATTATATTTGCTAACCATTTATAGTATGGAACAAAAAAATTTTTTTTATTTTCTATAAACATTCTGTATTTTGTCATTGAAAAAAAACTTTTTTTTTGCTCACGAAGGCTCTCAGGGTTTGTATAAATTGAAAGGTGGTCATTGCACTTACGATTAATTACGAGTAACAGTTGATTCGTTTTGATACATACCGTGATACTCCTGGAGGTAATTTGTCATACCTTTCACTCTTCGAGGAAAGGCATTTATTACTATTAGTCGAACACATCCTACCGGCCTCCAGTCGCCTTTGCTGTATTCTAACGTATTCTAACGTTCTGGTGCAAGGTCAGGCATAATCCGCATGTTTATTAAGATTTTATATTCTTCATAATTATTTTCGAGAATATCTGATCCAATCCAATATTTAGCGCTATATGTCTTCTTCAGATTTAAGATTGTGTAATATTAATCAATAAGCAACTCCCTCTTGTTTTTTCTCTTGGTTTTTTTGGTAGCTTTTGTGATTTAAGGTTTTCGATTCCATCTGTCTTCAAGTTCGGACTGCCTCGAACCAGTGGCGAACTCGGACACCCCATTTTTGTTCAAGAAATAGCCGACACACTTTACTACACACTACGGCAATCTCAATTCACGGTGTAGATATTTTTCGGTTTATTTTATTGTAAATAGTATGTATATTATATCCAGGCGTAGCAAATTTGTTAAAAAATCTAAAAAACTGCTTCCCAATTGCTCTACAGTATAAAATATCGTCGAAAAAAATAAAAGCCATTATCGTAAATACATCATAACCACTCTTACGCCAAATAAAACTAAATAGTATTCACGCAAAAAGAGTGCATTTTCTGCTGATTACAGTCTTATATTTTGCGGATTCTCACAACTGGAGAAGTAAACCCATAATTCATCTGAAAAGAAAGGTCTGTCCAAACTGTCGTCGAACTTGTTCTTAATCATTTTTATAATTAGACACAAGACACTCAAACTGTACCAAACTATTTCTAGATAATTTTTCTTGATACTACGTGAACTGTTATTAAATAAACATTAATTTAATGAGAAAGGTGTCAAATCGAAACAGATGGCGTATTTGCAATTTCTTCTCCAACGTTACCAATTTTCTCATGGGTTCGCTTCGTAAGTAACGGTACCTGTTTTATGAAAAGTTCGTAACGAGTTTGTAAAAATCATAAAATTAATTATAACCAACTACCTTCTCTGGATACTTTTCTTGAATATCTGCGAAGAAAATGAAATTACAAATGTATGTATATATAACACAAGGTAAAGCATACTGCTTTCTGTGAACATCTTTCTAAATAAAACGAAAAATCACCAAACTTAGAAATTGTTACGTTTATTCCGATATAAGCATATATCAGTGCTTTATTAACTAAAGTGAGCCTTAGGTGCTATTTCTTACCGTAGGCTTAGCAACTCAAGTGCTATGGGAATTTAAGAAGGATAAAGTCATGGTAATTTTGGTTATGCAGTATCTCCTATTAACGTGTGTTGTCTTTAGGTTCCGAGCTCCATCTGAAAGGGTTATGTCGAATCTTAGCCTTGATAAGAGGAAGTGTTGATTTTTGGCGCTTAAAGGTTAGAAGTATGAATAACTGCCTCTTACGCATTCGATACCTGTTTGTACTATTATTAAAAGATAAAAATAGGGTATCTCATTTTAATTGTGCCACATTTATATCTTGTTCTTACTACTAACAAGTTATCGCTTCTCAGTGCGTCTGAATTTGATAGAGGCAACTTTTGAGATTTTATCTTCATTGCAAGTTGCGACACTAGAGGGTGTTTTTTTTAGAGTGGGAGAACTTTAAATTGAAATAAAACACAGAAAAATGTTTTTAATATCCATGAAATTGGCTTTATTTGAAAGATAATTTTATGGCATTTATGTTTGAGTATGATTTCGGGCACTTGACCGTCGCGGCTGGCGTGTACATGACGTAATCTGGAGGTCCAATTTTCACACACTCTTCGCAGTAAATCAGGCTGTATTTCGGCAATAACGCGTCGAATGTTGGCTTCTAAGTGCTCAATTGTTTCCGGTTTATCGATGTAGACATGCGACTTTACATATCCTCAAAGAAAATAAACTAACGGCGTCAAATCGCACGAAAGAGGTGGCCAGTTAAAAATCCATTTCGTGGATCTGTTAACTGGCCACCTCGTTATTGCGATTTGACGCCATTAGATTATTTTCTTGGAGGATATGTACAGTCGCATGTCTATGCCGATAAACCGGAAACAATTGAGCACTTGAAAGCCAAAATTCGACTCGTTATTGCCGAAATACAGCCGGATTTACTGCGAAGAGTGTGTGAAAATTGGACCTCCAGATTACGTCATGTACACGCCAGCCACGACGGTCACATACCCGAAATCATATTCAAACATAAATGCCATAAAATTATCTTTCAAATAAAGCCAATTTCATGGATATTAAAAACATCTTTCTGTGTTTTATTTCAATTTAAAGTTGTATCCCTTTAAAAAAAACACCCTTTACTATCGGAAAATATTTCAATTTAGATTTACGAGTTATTGGTTAATTAAATTGGTAAAGCCTGTATGTAAATGTAATCATTTTATTATTAACCCACCCTCTTACCAGAAATTTTTTGTATTCGCTATCTGGCTTACTTTTAAGAGTGTTATAATTGTCATTGGTTTAGTTTGGTGCTATTGTTTATTGAAAGCGTTCGGCGACTAACAAAATTGAAGAAATATAAAGACTGCAAAGGCATGTTTCCTCATATAAAGCTTATATAAATTACAACCTACAATACGTCTCTAAACCGCTTTGCGAGAGCTTTCTACGATACTAGGAAATGCGCTGTTTGATCATGAACTGCTCAGGCGATATTCCGACTGCGGACCGCATTCCTATAAACGGATATCATACAAATACGCTGAGTGCACTCTGATAAATACTGTTCGCCCTGAAAGCTAACGTTTTGGTACCTAACATGGTTTATGGTAGCTTTAGGAATTTCAACGAAATTGCTTATAAACTTTTACTCAATTATTTTGCTCCTGCGTTAAATGTATCGAACAAACATGCTTTAAACAGTTTAAAGGCACGCTGCCAATAACTGTTGCTGCTAGAGCAATTTAACTTCGAAACAAACTTCAGGATCAAACTGACAGAGAACAACTAGCCCGGAAATGCAGGCCGAACACCTGTCGCTACAACTTAAATTGGATAATTTATTAATAAATAGGGACACATCAGTGGCACGCCTTGTAGTTAGATGATTCATCGCTATTGGAATATGACCTTTCCACAGCGTCTTTGTGGAAATAATCCAGAAATTACAAAATTTCTCTAGCAATAAATTAAATAGTGCTTAAATACAACTCCGCGTTTAGTTAAAATCGATAGTTTTTAAATTGTTAGACGCATTTTTGCGTGTTACATTAAAATTCAGATTTCGATACTTTTGAATTATGTCAAAGTGGTGGATGCAACTCACCCACGACCACAAGGCGGCGACGGGGTGCAAACAGTGCAGGTGAGGGCCTTCCTTGGCCCAGTAACGGAGGCAGGCGGTTAAATGTAAAGGAACACAAACTTACTGATCTGTAAATCTCATCGATAATAAGAATTGTACTCACCGGGGGTGGCTGCCCCCTGGCCCCTCCGTACTTCTAACAGTGACATTACAACATTTGGCCTTGTATCAGTCAGCATCAACCCTCTGGCACCCCATCGCTGCCTTCTCTGGTTGAGTTAGCAGTCGACACTACTGTCCACTAGTAATCCACATGATTAGCTATTGTTACAACCCGTACAGAGTCGGTAACAACCCTTGAGGCTACTGGTCTTTTACAGTAAAATAATTATCGTAAATCTTGCAAGATTACTACCTACTACGGAACTTCGTGCTTGCGCTGGCTTACATTATCATTTCTGAACTTCATGCCTCCGATTGCAAAACTTCATACTTTCGCGGATCACTGTGCGGAACTTTGTGCGCCCGCGAGACCCATACTCTCAATTATTGTCCAGCATGGGCGCCTCTGACGTCTATCAACCACTGTAATTGCCAAGAAGCTACCAAACATCATTCAACGATAGCATTCACATTCTATTCTAGCTGATTTAATTCACTACTTAGAAATACGCATAGCCGCGCTCGTAGCTTTGCCTCGCATTATTGCAACTTAAAACATTATATTATTGGTTCGCATACTCGCAGAAACACTTGCGCCAGAAACTAACTACGCAAATCAGCCCATTTTTTCGAAACACGTATAGTCCCTACCACATCACCGAACTTTCTTCCATTCCAAACTCTATTTCTAACCCAGCAACCCTTGATACGAGTGATAGCCCTGCTCAAGCATGAATTTCCGGACACGGGGCATTGCTTGCACGTGTAGTCTAGGTCTCTCAAACACAAAACCGCGACCCAACACCAATAAAATATTCTAGAAATGGCGAAAGTAGTAATTAACACTTAAAAATAATTCACCCTAAAATAATCAAATATTACCACACTATCGAAATGAATTGTTATTATTAAATAAAACTTGAAACAAGTAAGCTTAGTGTTTTTCCCTAATTTTCTAAAATATCACTAAGTGCATGTTGGGCGCGCAAAAGGAAACAAGCAAACCTATAAAATGAGATTATATGCTTTGGTCGGCTTTATATGATTAAAAGTGAGCTAATTTATTTATGAGATAACTAAAATTGTGAAGAAAACTTTAAAAATCTGTACTGGACAAGTACACTACGATGCAGATCTTGCTTTTTTGTATATTACTATACCCTTAGGTAACCTGCCCAGTATACAAAAATATTGTTTTACTAAATTTCACGTGCACACTTACCAATAAACGCGTCCCAAAACTAGACTTCCAGTCACCCTGTCCTGCCTCTTTCACGCGAAATGGTTCGACCTTTCTTTCCTCTCGTTTTTTAAAGAAAATGTTCAATACTTTGTTAACTGGCCCATTTAAGAATGCCGTTCAGAGAGCTTCCTCTCTTCGTCAGACTTCCAAGGCCTCGCTGGCCGTCGGAGGTAACTATTTGAAGAGCTCCTTCTCTACGTCAATTCTCCGAGACTTTGCTTATGCAATTTATGACATGAGCTGCATATTGCGTAACGATTACTGCTTCAAATGATTGACCTCTCCTATTAATTATATTCGCAGGATTTCGATGTTATAAATTTTAAACTCGCTTCAATACTAATACTGGTTTAATTGATAAAAACAACCCTTTTTACAGTTACACATATGAACATTCTGTAATAATTAGTTGTTCATTACTCACACATGCAGAACATGTACAATGTACATGTAGAACATCTTAAACGAATACTTCGAGCACCAATTGCATCAACAGTAATTGCCGAACGGTATTTGCATATTCTTAGATGTCAAAATTCTAATTTATGATGCAAACTGCCTCCGCTTTAAATTCTTATTTAGATTCACATAATTTTACCTTTTGATGAATGTGCTATAATTAAACTGAGGTTATGTTACTATTTTTATTTCTTTACTAATCCTGTGCTACGATGGGCAAATAAAAAATCTGTTTAATAAAACGATTAGCGATATGTCAAAATAAGAGATAAATGGTTCTTTTTGGTAAACATGTTTGACTCCAACAAATAAATAAATTGTTGAGAGTTGGCTTTATATAAAGAAACCAGATAATACACCTGTTATTGATTTGAACAGAGTTTTAATTGAGAAGGGTTATTGATTGAGTTTGTCTGCGGTGCTATCGGACGACAATAGGTATACTGTAAACTTCGCTGCAGTGTTTGGTTAATCTGCGGTGCCCAGTTGCATCGGAGGAGGTCATCTGCGGAGCCGTCGAGGTACAGGAGGTGTTGCCGTCTCAGGGATATACTTCACTGCAGTGCTTCATTTTCATTTGCATGTCCTAGAGGGTGCAGTTAGAAGTAACCTCACCCAAGCAGGAGAACCACTGCAGTATGATGTAGTAAAAGGCAACAGGCAAAACAAGATACCTAAAACAAACATTCAAAAAGATAATACTTGCCTCAATATACACTTTGTAATTGTTTGCTTTATTTAAAGGTAAAATGTAATTAAGGCTATTTCAAAGAGTAAACAGTTATTTGTATACGAATATCATTTAACCAATTTTGCTTTGGACGTAATGGCAATTTAATCAAATTATAATATTCCATATGTGTAGAGACCCAATTCTGATTTAGTTATACGTGTACTACAGTGCTAGTCAATTAATATATATATACTCGTGAACCACACCAAATATCGAAAAAAATGTATAAGTGCTTTTCTATACAGGTTGGGGGACACACGAAAGCGTAATCTGCGTCGCGCTAATACTCACAATGACAGAAACCCTGCGAAATGAATTATTTGGATTTATTGCAAAATGTCCTAAAACTTCGATTTGCGCTGCTTCATGTAGAACTCTAGGCTGATCTCTTTTTTTATTCGCAACAGATCCACTTTCTCTAAATTTTCCAACCAACTCCAAAACATACTTGTGTCAAACATGCTTGTCCGGATGATTTTCGTTGAAAGTAGCAGCGGTTCTTCGGGCACACTGATTTTCGGCACCGTAAATAATAGATATTTATGTATTTAGTGTGTAAAGAGAGCCATTTTGGTATGAGGATGCGAGTTTCGTGCCGAGCGGTAGCGAGGCGCGAAAAAGTAACCGAATACCAAAATGGCTCTTTACACTCGAAATACATACAACATTTTTTCTACGGTCCTCAATAAATGACAAAATTGTTAAATAATTGAAATTTCGATTCACACCATTGATGAAGTCGTTGTACCGCCGTTCATAAAGGCCGCGCGATTTGGCCGGCAACAACTCATTGGCTGCTGTCTGGGCCGCTTCAAATACTTCAGGCGGGGTGCAATTATCTTCAGATTCCATCTTCAACTTCACAAAAGCTCTCAAACTCAATAAAACTGTTGCGTGATGATGGACGCTCCGTGATGCAATTGTCAATAATTTTAGCCAGTTCCAGAAAAATTACGAATTACAATAATAATCAGGTGAGCCATGGCGATGCGTAAAGTAAAATGAAGTGACGCGATTATTTCATTAAGACATTGTTTACGTGGTTGCAATGTTAAAATGGTTACTAGGGAAAAAATGTGTGAATCGCTAACTTTTCGCATTGACAGTGAGCTTTTAATAGTCAGTTTTAGAGGTGACCGTAGAAAAAAATAATTTCAATTCTTTCAGTTAACGTGTAAACCATTTTTTAAATTACACAAAAATCTCCAACCGCAAGGTAAAACACACACTGTAATATTAAATTTGCACAAAAGTCAAAACATCATTTAATTGTTTCTGCACAGCCTGCTATTTTGTCTAATTTTTATATTTCTCAAAAACAAATCTATTGATTTTGATTTAAACGAACATCAACAATTATTATTGCCAAACACTTTGACAAGTACTGACAATAAAAACATCCAGTAATGCATTATGACAACAGCCTGCTATGCGTTTTAAATGTCCCTTTTGTTTTAATAAACTTAAACATTTTTCCCTTAATATCTCAAAAACGAATCAACCGATTTTAAAAAGCAAAACGTCAAAATGTAGGTAATACAAAGGCATTTCAAATGAGGTATCACATAACCGACCTTGCCATTTAAAATTTTTGAGGTGGAGGCTCTGGAGGGTGGGGGGATAAAACGTGTTATGTAACTTTTATGTAAAAATATGTCCCCCTCATTAATATTGTTGACGTGTCTTGGCGATTTCTTTAGAAAGCCTAGTGCACCGAGTGGGGATGGATCGTTTACAAATGATCACCCTGTATATAGTTAGCGATTAACGTCAGAATATTAGTCTATTCTATTAAATTTGAACTTTGAAATTATATAAGTATTTTTGAGTAGCTACAAAGATATAAATTTTTAAGTAAATAATATTAACATAATTCTAATAATTTAAGACCGGATTCATAATAATTGCTTTATTAAGTAATACAATTTTTTGTTTTAATGTTAATCGCACACGCATAAGAGGGAATTTCAGTATAGTTAAGGTTAAGGTATATACATCGGATAAACGCAGTGTTTAAGTTCGGTACTAACTATTCCTTTTGGCTTTCCAACCGATATGTAGTCGTATCCCTACTCCCTGAATAATTATGCGGTATGCGTCACGGTAACTCTAGAACCTGTCGCCCTAAACGTTTGTTAATTATAATGATTAAGTAAACTCACTGTGTTTTTACGCTGGCTTTTCACTGCTCTTAAACACTGGAACACTTACCCTTAATCGTTGCACCCGAAAATAATAAGCAATGCATGATTTAGAATATATTTAATGCATCCAAAGAACGTACAACATACAAAATACAGGTTCACACCTAAGCCGCGGTGCTATCGGGTGCGAGGGCGGAAGTGTTCTCTCTGCGCTCCCTCGCTTAACGTGCGCCTAACCCTCTGGTACAAAACTACTTAAGTCAAGTGCCGCTTTTTCCACTAAGGGCGTGGCGCCAAATTTGAATTTATGCATAGGCATAAACATACTCCCCCCCGTTGAAAGGATGACTTTCAACGTAAAACACATACGAATAGATAATAATCAAATTCATGTTACAATAAAAATGGGCATCTTAATCTAGCTATTTACAACAATTTATTTAATACTAGTCTACCTTTGCTAAGCTAACGCTAAACGTCACTGATCGGAAATGCGCAAGTTTTTGAAACGGCACGTTTTATGCTGCCCTTGGCAGTTTTTATTGTTGCGACGCGCACAACACCATCTGCACCTGCGTGCACTGTCACTACACGTCCGAAGATCCAGTTTAGAGGGGATGTGTTGTCGTCTTTGACGACCACCAATGCTCCTGGCTGAAGATCGGGTGCTCGAAGCCTCCACTTAGAGCGTTGCTGCAGTTCCGATATGTATTCTTTACACCATCGTGCCCAAAAGTTTTGCACGATTTGTTGAAGCCTTTGGAAGAGCGAAAGGCGATTCTCAGGCAGCTGTCTTAGATCGTTGTCCGGTATGGCTACAAGCGACCTTCCAACCAAAAAGTGAGCCGGAGTAAGGGGAAGAAGATCGTCAGGATCGGAACTTAAAGGGGACATTGGTCGGGAATTCAATATGGCTTCTATTTGAACAAGCACAGTATTCATCTGTTCATAAGTTAATAAAGCATTACCAACCACTCTCTTCAAATGATGCTTAGTTGACTTGATACCCGCTTCCCATAACCCGCCGAAGTGAGGGGAACTGGCTGGAATGAAGTGCCAGCGCAGTCCTTCGTTCTGAATTGACGCAGACAAGTCTCTTTCATTATCTTTAAGAAATGCTCCTAGAGCTTTCAACTCGTTATTGGCACCGACAAAATTAGTGCCGTTATCTGAATAGATATGCGTTGGTTTACCACGTCGTGATACAAATCGCTTTAATGCCATGATAAAACAGTCCTTAATCAAATCAGTTACGAACTCTATATGAACGGCCTTAGTAGCAAAGCATACAAAAAGCGCAATGTAACCTTTATTAGTTTTACAGCCACGACCAGCTCTATTTTTTATCAAAATCGGACCGCCGTAATCAACACCCACGCATGCAAAGGGAAAGGTTGCTTCAACCCGATTTTTTGGCAGTTCTCCCATAAGGGGATTAACTGATTTTGGGTTTGCACGGAAACAACGAAAGCACCCCCGGACAATACCTCTGGTCGCATTGCGACCTGAGATAGGCCAAAATCTCTCGCGAATGGTAGCTAATACAAGTTGAGGTCCCGCGTGACCTAATTTAATATGCTCTGCTTTCAATATTAATTTTGTTAATCGATCATGGCCGTGTAAAATTATTGGGTGTTTTTTATCATACGGAAATTCCGAATTCCGCAGGCGACCTCCTACGCGTAGAATGCCCCTATCATCGACGAATGGATTTAATTTTAAAATTGTACCTTTGGATTGTAACGTCTTTCCGTTTTTTAAATCTGTTATTTTTTTGTGAAATGTCTGATTTTGCGCAATTTTAATCAAATGCATAAGTGCTTCATGTCTTTCATCTACGCTAATGGGACCTAGAGCGCGAGATTTCTGAGTTTTTAAATAATTGCTCTTAAACCTATAACAATACGCGGCGACGCGGATTAGCCTATCTAGATTGGAATATTTAGAAATGTCAATTGCGGGCGAGTTAATCAATACTAATGATTGGACGGATGTTCGCATCTCCGGTAAATTGTCTGCCTTTAAAGCAAGCGTAGGCCACTCACCTTCCGAGTCTAACAGCCATTGAGGCCCGTTCCACCAAATATTAGATAACTACAAATTTTTGGGATTAACTCCACGTGATAACAAATCCGCAGGATTATCGTGAGTGGGAACGTGACGCCATTTTCCAAATTTGGGTAATTCTAGAATTTCACATACTCTATTGGCAACAAAGGTCTTTAATACACTAGGAGGTGTGTTTAGCCAGCCTAATACTATAGTTGAATCACACCAGAATGTGCAAGAATTGAAATTCAAATCTAAAGATCCATTTACCTTATTAGCCATTTTTGCCAAAATTAATGCACCGCATAATTCGAGGCACGGTAACGTTATCCTTTTAAGAGGAGCAACCCTTGTTTTGGCACACAAAAGGTGTGCAAATACGTTGCCCTGTTCATCCGTGGACCGCACATAAATGCTACAACCGTACGCGACCTCAGAAGCATCAGAAAAAGCGTGCATTTCAATTTTTATTGGCTTGCTACAAATAACGTGACGAGGTATAGTAACTTCATTTAAATGTGAAAACTCGTCTTTTAACTTCGTCCATTTTACGTGAAGGTGTGGCGGTACAGATTCGTCCCATGATATATTTTCCTGCCAAAGTTGCTGAATAATAATTTTAGCAATAACTACACATGGACTAACCAAACCTAGGGGATCAAATATCTGCGCCACTGCTGAAAAATGTTACGCTTCGTAACTGCTTAATTTTCCGAAGTGTCATTTATTTGATATGTCAATGTGCCTGTCCTAGCGGACCAAATCAAACCTAATGTTTTTGTGTTGTCGCTTAAACACATATCTAAAATTTGGTTAGATGGATTAGCATCACCGAGAGCCTTCAGTATTTCCGTGGAGTTTGACACCCACTTACGCAGTTGGAAGCGACCGCGCTTCAATACGTTGGAGACCTGTTCGCACGTATGAATAACAGAATCTATAGAATCCCCACCTGATATATAATCATCGACATAGAAATCATTTTTTATAGCCCTTGCTGCACCAGGTAGCTCGGCTTCACATTCGTTTGCCAATTCAAATAAACAACGTATGGCCAAAAACGAGGCCGATGCTGTACCATAGGTGACAGTGTTTAATTCGTAGGCGTCTAAGTGTGAATCGACATTTGATCTCCACAGAATGCGCTGTAATGGCCTTTGAGAAGGTTCAATCAAAATTTGCCTATATATTTTCTCAATGTCGGCCGAAACAACAAATGAATATTTCCTAAATCTCAGAATTATCGAAAGGAGATCGTTCTGTATCACCGGCCCTACCATCTGAAGATTATTAATTGAATAGCCGGTATTCGTTAACGCGGAACCGTTGAACACCACTCTCAGCTTGGTACTTACGCTATCCTCTCGCAAAACTCCGTGGTGAGGCATAAAATATGACGCGCAATTAAGATCGTTAATGTTAAATACTTTTGACATGTGCCCTAATTCCTGGTATTCCGACATAAAGTTAACGTACCTTTCCTTTAATAAAGGATCAGAATTCAGGCGCCTTTCTAAAGCAAAGAACCGACGCTTGGCCTGCTTCATCGACGTGCCTAATTTTTCGATATATTCTTTAAACGAAATTGATACTATGTATCTACCATCTTGATCTCGCCTTGTCGTTTTAACAAAATGTTTTTCCGTTGCAATTTCCTCTTGGAACCATGATTTAATAATTGGAAAATCCTCAATCTCCCAGAACTTGGCTACTTGAGTTTCTAAACCTTTACTAAAATGACAAGCAACCCTGGTGGGTTGTTTTTCGCCAACGGGCCCTGAAATAACCCAACCTAATGATGTTTTCTGCAAAATGGGTTGATTTGCGCCTAGTCTAATTTGACCCACTAAAATTAAACTCTAAAACAAATCTGCACCTATCAAAAGGTCAATGGGACCTGGCTCATTGAATGTGGAATCTGCAAGCGTAATGTTTGCAGGTATTTGCAATTTTGAAACGTCCACGAAAAAAATAGGAAGATTTCCCGTAATCGGGGGCAAAACAAAACAAGTTAGTTGAGCTACAAATAAACCGCGCTGCGAGAATATTTTAACAGTACATTTTTTCTGGCTATGAGACAAATTGTTTAATCCCGAAACCGCAAGTTGGGTATTTTCCAATTTTAGGTTTAGAGTAGAACAAAGCTGTGCGGTTATAAAACTGGATTGGGATCCACTATCCAAAAGGGCGCGAATGCGATAGGTTTTTCCCGTAGAATCGGCAAGCAATACGCATACTGTAGACAATAATACCTGACCGCTTGCCATGTTTAAAGCTGACAAGGCATATTTGAACTTTCGCCTGAGGGGGCTGGGGATGGCTCCGCAGCCGTAATCGGAGCCCTCACAAAATTCCTTTCAAGGTGAATCAAAGTGTGGTGTTTAGCCCCGCATTTTCTGCATTTGCTGGATTTACAGGACCTGTTAAAATGACCTCGCTTTAAACAATTTAAGCAGGCTTTGACATTCCTTGCCTGATCAATTCTTTCCTGAACGGATAAATTTAACGCGGCTTTGCAATTCCATGGGGAATGCTCTTCGTTGCAAAACAGGCAACATTCCTTTGTACCGACAAACGACCTCGAATTGAACTTCGGCTTGTTGTCAGAAATTTTGTCCGAATGGCGCAATTCCAAAGTTTCCAGGAGGTCGGCACGCGATCTAAGAAATTTTAAAAGATCTTCAAGCGAGGGAAGTGAATTTTCCCATTTGTGCTCCTCCCACTGCCTAATTGTGGCTCTATCTAATTTTGAACAAACTATATAAATAACTAAAGTGTCCCATTCTTTCGTGGGATGATTTAACAAACTTAGAGAGCGCAAATGCTTTAACACGTTATCTATTGATTTTCGAATCTTGTCAGCGGATTCCTTAACCAAAACCTCTAAATTAAATAGAGCCTTTACGTGATTGTGGACCAATAAGCGTGTGTTATTGAACCTTTTACATAAAATGTCCCATGCAGTTAAATAATTCGATGCCGAAAATTCAAGGGATTGGATCACTTGCGCAGCCGTGGACGTTAGAAAACTTCGCAAATAATGTAGCTTTTGTATATTGTTTATACTACAATTTTCATGAATTAGCGATTGGAATGTATCACGAAATTCCAACCAACGCTCATATGTCCCGTCAAAACAGGGGAGCTGGATTGTTGGCAATTTTATGGCATTTAAAGCGTAATCATTATTTGACGATGCTGAAAGAGACTGACCTACGCCATTGTTCGCAGTTTTAAATTTCTCAATTAACGTTTTCGCCTTTGCCATGGACGAATAAAATAGCTTGTCAAAATTTTCGCGCTCTACCCTATGTGATTCATCTTCACCCTCTTCTAAACATTCGAGTTCCATTTGAACACTTTCGAATTCATCAATTAAAGCATTAGTTTTAAGAACTCCACCTTGTATTTCAATCACAGAAACATCATCCAAAGTGGCGTCGGAAGCAACAATCTGCTCAATGTGATTTTTGAAAATTGTAAGCCGCTATTTTACTGAACCGCGCTTTCGCCTAAGGGCTTGAATTTCAGCAGCATTTTCGTTCGACATAATGAATTTGTGCTTGTACAAACGGAAAGGGATACAGAATAAAGGAAAAAATATGGCTCACTTACGGTTTTTGGCAGCGTCGCGTAGCCGAAAAGGATCTTTGTCCAGATGCGCTTCTTACAAGGGCCGGTGCAAGGTCAATGCGACTGCGTTGGTCCACTGTAATCGCTTGTTTTCCTGGAATTCTGGGTGCGTCTTCCTACAAGGGCCGGTGCAAGGTCGATGCGATGTGACTGCGATGGTCCACTGTAGACGCTTGGCTTCCTGGTGGTAACGCGATGCCGAAAATTCGAAAACCAAAGGGCCATGCGGATCGAAGGACCAGATGTTTTTACGCTGGCTTTTCACTGCTCTTAAACACTGGAACACTTACCCTTAATCGTTGCACCCAAAAATAATAAGCAATGCATGATTTAGAATATATTTAATGCATCCGAAGGACGTACAACATACAAAATACAGGTTCACGCCTAAGCCGCGGTGCTATCGGGTGCGAGGGCGGAAGTGTTCTCTCTGCGCTCCCTCGCTTAACGTGCGCCTAACCCTCTGGTACAAAACTACTTAAGTCAAGTGCCGCTTTTTCCACTAAGGGCGTGGCGCCAAATTTGAATTTATGCATAGACATAAACACACTGTATTGCTTTACTCTTAGGCTTTTGATTGGCCGTTGATCGCCTGCTCATTAAATTGCAACGTTGGTGTAAGACATATTCTGTCACTTAGTTTTAACTTGCATTTACAGTAACAAGACTTTCTATTGTAATGTTATTCTGTTACAACATGTAACACTTTATTAATAAAAAACATGCAACCTCTGCAATAAACAAAATACAAATTCTATCCCGCTTCAATAAAAGACGAATACAACCCTGACTAGCCCACAACTCTCGGTAATTTGTTGTGATGCGTAAGAATCAGGTAATAAATTTTAAAGCTATTCAAAGAAAGAAAATAGAGCAAAATTCAAAAAGACGCCAGTCCTCAACTACGACAACAGCAAATAATTGTCAAACGTACAGTGTAAATAAAACTCACTTGCCGTTTCAATTACGACCTTACACCAACCCAGCGTTTCCCAAACTATGGGGTGCACCCCTTGAGGGAGAGAGGCACAAGTCCTGAAAAGAAAGCGCAACAGACTAAATAAAAATAGAGCGCAAATTAGTGTATTGAAACTAATACTCTAATACAAAACACCTTAACTTAACTTAATGTTTAGATTTAGCATATTATTATTTTTACAGGGGCATATAGCATATATAATGTACTTGCAAGTACAATCTAAAACTACATAAAACTTACTAACAACTAACAACTAGCAGTTTATTTAAACAAACTATGGCTTAAATGTGTTTGTGTTGAACTGCACAACTTGCCCTAGTTGTAAATGACTAATCATTGCCCTTAATTCACGTTCGATGTTGAGCCAGTTTCTGTATTTCGATTTTATACAAACTACTGCAGAGAAACCAACAACACAGATAATATGTAGGAAATGGTAATATAATCTGCATAGCTCTCTTGAATAACGCTGGAAATTGTTAGAACTATTTTCCAAACCTGTGCTTTCCGCAATTATTAGCTCAAATTTAGCATTTTTCCTATGCACGTAAGTTAAATTCGTAGTTCAGTGGTGTACTCAATCTTTCAGTGCATAAGATACGTATCTCCGCTTATTGCATATGCTAACGCAGAGCAGTTCATGTATATTCGCCTAAATTCAATAATAAATTCACGCTTTGTTCTCGTCCGCAAAGCAATGCAGTTTTGGTTATCGACTTCTCAGAATTTATTGTTGTTCTAAGGCTTAAAAGCTTCCCTTCAAGTTTCGTGCGAAGTGTTGAGTCAGATATCGTCATTCTAGAATTTTCCCGAACGATTTACCTATGTTGGAGAGAGAATGTAGATAAGTCACGTCTACTTGGCCCGATTCCGTTGCCGCAAAGTTGGCCGAAACTTTGATCACCGACCAGCTCTCGAGTTGTTAAGTCGTGTTGGTTCCGGCAGAGCCCCGGGCCCCGTCGTGAGTCAAAATTGGTAAAAATGTGAAGCTGTATGTTGACCGTCGTCAAGCCAGTAAAGTAGTGTCGTGAAAGGTGTGGCCAAGGGTCCTTTTCGTTACCGAGGAGCTGGTACCTCCAAATGTACGCCAGTGGTGGATTATTAAGTGAAAAACCCCATAGACGCGCTAAACCATTATCGCAGTGAAGTCACCAAATTCCGTCCCGTAACTACCTGTCGCAGAATGCTTCATTATCTTCCCTTCCGGGGATTTGTATCGTCACGCTTGGTTGAAGACTGCTCTGAGCAGTTTCCAGTCATTTCTTTTATTTGTGGCACTGACCTGGAAGATGCGATCTTCAGGTGATGAGGACCAAACATCTGATTTCTTATCAAGGTAAATTGTTTGCCCGTAAATTTACAGTGATTTGTTGAAGTGAAGTTCCGGAAAGCTATGCTTTCGTTGATTAAAGTGCGACGTGTCAAACAGGCACTACCGTTTTAAAGTAAATTATCGTCAAATGTTAATGCCTATATGTCGCCTTGCATTGGAAATTGAAGTAAACATTGTTGATAAGTTGTTTTGCGTTGACAGTCAAGTAAACATTGTTGTCATGTCACTACTTGAGTGACTGTTGCCAATTTCGTTCATGTAAAGAAGTTTTTGTTGTAAAACTTAACGTTTATACTGTATTAAATGTGATCATGTCAATCGTTGTCGTTTTGTCACTGGCGTTTAGTTTAAATTTTGCGTCTTTAACCTAACTAGCACCTTTTGCCGATTATTTGTGATTGTAATCAGTACACATTTTCATGTTCATCGCTACATATACTTTATTTTTTTAATAGAGTCCTCTGTTAATTATCTACGTTTTTCATTGGTGTTTGCATGCTTTCTTTTTATGTTCTGTACAAGAAATCAGATAAGTGTATGTTGATGCCAGTAAAGGTAGGTTCGAAACAGCTGTTGTAGTCGCTATTTCAAGGTGTGCCCAGGCAGAAGTAGAAAGGTGGGTCTACTTACTTCCACATTCAAAGTAGGCTTACCTATTGTTAATGTTGTCTCGATTTATCCTGAATGTGGTGGCGCTTTCGCTTGTTTTCGTCCTGTAACAAAATTCCTCTTGCGAGTTAATTTAAAACTCGACAGTGGTTGTCAGCGAAAATTGTCTCTTTTTTTCAGTACTTGATGTTAAATCAATACATTGTTCCCCTTCTTCCAGCGGTAAATCTGTAGATCTAACTTCAAACGGGTTTGTTATCCACTCATATTTGGTCAGAAGACTATTATTTTCAAAAGAGTAACGTTTAAAATTCTAGGATAACGTTTTTAAATGATGTTCCATGCATTTAAAAATGGCACATACATTTATATGGCTTGGTTTGTTATCGTTAATAAATATTCTTATAGCTATTAATATATCTAGAAATGTTATGAATATCATAACTGCCGCAGAAGACTTTAAGACATATAAAGAAGTTATGATTCATAACATTCGTGGTTTGTTCAATAGTTTATCGGTTGCAGTATGGTACTGGTTGCGATGCATGGTATAAAAAACTATTATCGTACAGATACAGTTATTACTTAGTTACCACCCTACTTTTGTATATATAAGCAAAGGCTTAATATCCTGAAACCGATAAAATTTACATATTTGTATCCTTACTGTCTATCTTGTTTGGACAAGGGTCTTAATTTTGCGAAAAGCTGTTAATTTTATCTGATAGTTGCAATATATAATTATTATTCCCTTTCAAGTGGGTATTTAAAATATTGAAATGTTTAAAACTGTTAGTGAAATAAGCCAGTTTCATTATAAACAGTATGTCTACAGAATTTTCGGCATCTGTGCCATTTTTTTCTTTAAAAAACACATATATTTTCTGCCTAAGCTCAAAGATATGGTGATAACCACCGAGATTGGCAATAAAAAAGTAGTGCTGTATGGTCAACGATCATATCATCGCACATTGAAGAAAATAGTCTTGCCATCGAAGGCCTCGTTTTTATATAATTTACACCAGAAATCACAATTTATACTAACAAATGCAGTCCAGGGCTGATTTCCTTTGAAGCGAGTAATTCCCTGTGTATCATGCAGGGATGCCATTTGAATTCTCTTTGCATATAAGTTATCAGGCCAGTTTGTTATTTCCCAGTCAGTTGATTAAATATATAAGCCCCTAAAGCAATGTAGTACATAATTGTCGAGTCCGATTGTATGTTGGGACCTTCTTAGCAATAGTACGTCGCACAAACTGCAAATTTAGCATCAAGTATAGCCTTTCTGAAACTTTGTATACCCTTGGCTCCGCCGTTTTCGAATTCATAAACTTTGTACAGCCCAGCTTAGTTTCTCGCAGCTGCAGGTTTTTTGGCAGTTACAAGCGTCTTGCTTTCGAGGAGTTTTAAATTCGACCGCGAGTGTAAATGAGAGGGCATCTGTTTGTCCCTTTCGCTCCCAGACAACTTGTTACCCGGCGGACTTCCTGGCTTGTAATTGGCCGTCCCAGACTGTTGTGCGCGCGGATTCTGCAGGTGGTCGTTGGCGACCGTTTGATTCATTCAGCCCCGAGCCGTCGAACTAGAGAGTGGAGATTACGATTTGGTGCGGCGTCTACGCACTTCACGCGGGGACGCAGGCTTTTCCAGTTTGTGCTGTTACAGTAAAGTGTTTTCGGTGATTATTTAAACTGTGTTTTTCTCAGGGTAGTTACAAAGGAGACGTCGTTTAGTTATATTGTGTTGTGGCAGTCCATTTTTTTCCTACGTGCCGTTGCGAGGATGCAGTGCTTATGTAGGCTTGTGAAGCCCATTTGTTGGCCGTTGTTAATTAGACGGGATTCCGTTCTCTGTATTCGCCCATACAGCGGTTACGCTGACAGCTGTTTGAATGACCCAGGGAGGTCAACGCTAAATTCGCTCTGAAAAGGGGATCCATTAGGACAAGTAGCCATTTCCAATCTCGCTATAGCCACATTAGGTGCAAGGTGCCTGTCTGACGACTGTTTTGAATGCTTCCTCTCCCGCCATCGGCCAAGCTAACAAGGTAACGATCTGTAATTTGTGCTGCCAGCCAGTTTCAATTATATCGTATTCATTACTCAAATTTGCTTGTAACATAGTGCAGTGCAACGTACACTCTGACTAAAGATTTACTGTTGTGTAGTGACCTTTACGCTGCCAGCTAGCTTTAATTATGTCGCATTCACTGTCCAAATCTACCATTGTGTATTGACAGTTTTTACAGCCGCGCCGGGCGGCTTTGTGTGTTGTAATATAGGACGTTCGGGTGACCCGGGCCCAAATTCAGGATTTGCTCTCGCGCGTCACGGCGTCACGCCGTTGAGTTTAAACATACGTTTACTCTTTATTTCCGGCTTGGATCTGGCGTTCGGCTCAACTGTGCGCCGCCACCTTTAAAATAAAGCGCTCCGCCAGCTGGGCGTACCGATTAAGCCATCATTACGAGTTGTCATACTTGTGGTTTGTATGATGTTTGGTAGGTCACTGGTAGTTATCCAATAGATGTATTAACCGTACCGTCTTATGCTTTTCTCTTTTGCGTCTTGTACATGTCTGTTACAGGGTGACTGTGTCACTGTGCTACGACAACTGTGAGGTAAGGCCCGGACGTGGCGGATAAGCATTCCAGGTAGGTGTTTGAGTCTGGCGCGGCAACGTGGCTCCCGAAATAGTTATTTGAGTATTTGTCGGCCAAGTTGATTTCCCGGTTTTCTCTGGGCCTTCGTATGTCAATCAAACCGGGTGGTGCCCTTTTCAATTTTATCGATGTTTACCGCTCCTCTGGCCGTTGCCCTTGGTTAATCTCGTAAAGATCCCCCTCGCTCCACTGATGCTTAGCCGGTATTATCTTGTTGCGGCGTGGGCAGCGGCCTACGAGATCTTTGTCCCGTATATGATAAATATCATCCGCGCGGCCCGTTTAGGTTTTGTATGAGCCGGTGCGGTGTCGTAAAACCCGTTTAAGACCGTAACAAAGTGCTTGTAGATAATCATATTTCCATCGCCGGTACCCCATCTGTACAAACACCGACAGAGTTTTCCACCCCATGCCAGAATTTACTATATAATTACCAATAATTTGGAGCAGATCGGCATATGAATTTCTTTAAATAAAGTAAGTCTTCGCTTCTACATGTATTATCGTAGTAGCGAATGTGGGCTGTCAAATGTGCATCTTTCATAATATCCGTTGCCTCGTTTAGCTGAATAGCAGATAATTTGCTTCCACGTTTCGAAAGAAGCTACTCCTATAGATCCTCTGACGTATCATCAATACGCTTACTAATAGCATTATTTGATACTGGTATTTTATTAATCTCTTTAGCATAACTATCTACAAGCATAGTTGCGACTAGACTATATCAACGGCAGCAGGGAAAATAAGATTTTCCGCAAAACTGTAATGCTGCTTGCACTTGGCTATGCGATGTGCAAATGTGAAGCAACGGCAAAGCTGTATTAAAGGCTAATTTCTCATTACTAAACTCTTTCAACTTCTTCACAAAGAAATCGCCAGGCTCATTTTCATCTTTATGTTTTGTTTGCCTCTTTAGTTCATTTGATTTCATACTCTCAGCAGTCAATATATTTAAACATATTATTTACTGTGATCGCTCTTTATCATCAACGACTGTGTTTGACAAACCAAAATTTAAATGCTCATCACAATATTTCATAGCTTTTGCTTTGGGAGTGTTGGCAGCTTCTTTATCTGCAGACGCAGATGTACTTACACTCTCAAAATTACGTTTAGATCCGATTAAATATTTGTTCATACTTAAAAAGTATTTGTACAAACTTTAAATCGCTTAAATTAGGTGCAACAGAACACAAACGAAATATTACGCGCCTACTCGTTGCTACTCTCTACTAAACTAACCTAACTGAACATGCATCACGATTTTATATGTTCTGTCCTCACTATCACAGTTTCTGGACCACTCTATAGCGCTCAGGAAAGTTCGAGATTCTGTCTTGCTAGAAGGGGGCATGAATCATAACACATTCCAAAAGGAGGATGGGAAACCTAAAAGTTTGGGAAACGCTGTACTAACCTATCCTATTAAAAACGAGCAGGTATCTGTTGGGTCGATTAAAACATAATATAAGGGTAGTAGCTAACAATAGGGCTTTAATAGTTAAACAGTTAAATACAACAAAAAATAAAGGTAAATATCGTTCTAGACGCATAATTATTAAATGAGGTTTGTCAATGCAAAAGAACCTGAGGTTAAATGGTACATTTTAGTTTAAAATGGGCACACATATGTTAATCTGGGTCGCTGAATGCAAAAATAAACCCAGGAAATTACATGTTAATAAATTATGCGTTAGACACAAAAACAAAGCTAAATATTGAAAGAAATTCTTGGATTTTGACTTAAAATTGAATTGCGTGTTTAATAGTATCAAGGTTTATACTCATTATACATTTTTAAAATTTTGGATTATTAAATAAAGGGAAATTAAAAAGTGTAGAAATAAGGTACTTTTAGTTTATAAGCGTGGCAGCAACCACTTGCCTTAAAGTTTTGGGTTATCATTAAAACGTGCAATTATTATAAAATAGCCATCACAAAAACAATTGGTAGTGATTGTGATCTGGTAAACAACAATGATAAATCTATTAACGACATTGATAACATAGAAATATTAGTTTTAGGTTTACGGAAATGTTCGTTATTTGGTTCTATCTTAGCCACAACTCAGAGAAAAATATTAAAAGTGGTAACAACAAGCTAGTGCCCCAACGCCGCCATAACGATCTTTATGCTGCACGCACTGCCTCACCAGAAGAATCGGTGGGAACTGCTGGATCCGCTCTCGTTAAAACAAGTTTTAAACAGCTTCCAAGCTTTAAAACCTACACTTTCATCAGAGAAATGACCATGCTTTGTCGAAAACACTTATGCAATTGACTTAAAATAAACGAATACCCTTCGCTAACATTTAATTAAACTTTTTTGGTGAAAATGGGATTTAAAAATTATCATAATTAATGAAAAATATTTTATTTATTTTTTTTCAAGCTTGTCAAATTTGAGTCAGAGAACTATCATCCATAAATGTAAAAATTCTTACAACAGTCTTTGCATAACGAGAATAATACATTCATTTGGAAATAATTTTTGCATCTATCAGTTCACTGAAAGGAAAACATAGAGATGTATATCTAGCTCACTCCATCATTCAATGGAAGACGCAACAGTTCTCAAAACCGTAGCGATAAGATTTGTAGAGAGGAAAAGATAAATTTGCTTGCCCCATTACAAATAATGAGCGGATACATAGCTGCCATAACAATCACACAAATCACTAAACAGGAATGTATATGTTTGGAAAGCCTAGCGTTTTTGTTTTGCTTTGAGCCGACCCAATCAAGCGCGCTTCAGCTAGGGGTACCTTTATAGATGGATTTCAATCCAGTTGCTTGGAAAAACTGGTCGCTTAAAAATCATACTAGCTTCAGCTAAGAGTAAGCTTAGGGGATAGTTTTTTAAGCCGGTCGCTTGAGAATCGGGCACTCCTCTGATAAGGGTTGGAAATAAGGATCTAGGTATAGGCTGGTAAGTTCTCTAAGTAGTTCTACTTCTCGGATTGAACCTGGTTTTAAAAGTTCTTCGGCGAGAGCTCGTTTTGGAGGTTGAAACTAAACTGACGGAGTTGATCTGAGGGCCCACTTTGATGAATAAGGCTGGATTTCAGGTGCCCTCGGGTTTGGAATGTTCTCGGACTGGACTCACAAGTATTTTGAACCGGCCAGCCATCGTCACTTATACCCGTTCAAAGGTCTCTCTACCGGGTGGATAAAGAGTGGAAAAAAGAGTATTGGGACTGCTAGTAGAAAAAGGTGAAGCGAAGAGTAAGAAGTGCGTCGAGTTCACGTCGCACTATGAGTTTTGCAAAGCTGAATCCCGCACCTGTGTCGTTCAAATTTCAGTACAGATTGCATGAAAGCAAAACGTCGCAAAAACATGCATTGCTTACCTAATAATACAGGTTTAACTTAATTGGATGCCATAAGTAGTGGCAATTGATACAAGAACCAAGACAGTCACACCGGACTAAGCAAAGATTTGGCGGGGTAGCGGTTGGGAGTTTTTCATGCTCTCTGGCTCGTAAATTTAAGGACAAGGAACGTGGTCGATTCACTGTGCATCGCGGCCGTGCGTAACGGCAGTCTTGAAACAAACAGGGCGTACAACGGTAGTTTAAAAAATGACTACGGGCATATGGATGCTGTCACGAAAGACTTTCCAGAACTGAACGTCGATCTAAACGTTAACAAAACTATACGCGGTTTCCTCAAAGTTTGACTCGCCTGGGGCCGAAATGAAATTCCACTGCACAACAACGAAACGGAAACGGAATTGCAAATTCATAGGCTATGCCTTGGTAGCTGTTAGATCTGACGACATCAAAATTACACTTAAAAACGGGCGCACCCTGTTTGCTTGACGAAAGCTGTCTAACTCATTTTAGTCCCATCCGCCCTAACTTGATTCCACACAAAAAGTTCAACGAATTGACAGTGACTATTTCAATTCCTATAGTGATCGAATAACTACCTGAAGAATGTCACTGTCTTCTGCGAATGATAGGATATAAGAACGATTGAAATAATACACATAAGCAATTTAAACGACGTATAGACTTATAAAAACTTGGACTTCTGCAATTAAAGGTCTAAAGCTCTTAAGCAGCGGTTCCCAAACTGTTCCCTGCGGAGAACCCAGTGCTCCGCCAGCTATCTACAAGTGTTCCGCAAAGAAATGGAAAGAAATATAAATAAAATACAAGTGAAAAAATCCACTGTTATACCCTTGCTGTGAAAAAAATCTCCTTTCCTTCAAGAAGTCCTTGGCGAAAGCATGAAAATAATCAGTTTTATTAAGGCATAACCTCAGAACACAAAGCTATTCTAAATGTTGTGTGATGACATAGTCTACATATATTTTTACTTGTTTAGACAGAAGTATGGTCCTTTCTCGCGGTAAAACCTTGAGTTGGTTCTTCGAAGTACGAGCTGAAGCTAGAACCTTCTTGATTGACGACCTTTAGGATACAGATTGTGCGATTGGCGTTGGCTCATAAAATGGCGTATTTGGCAGAACTTTTAGAGGAATTTAATAATTGAGGTCTCTGACTGCAAGAAAACGCAATAGCTGTTGTTGACGCCAGTGCTTAAGTACAAGTGTTTACAGAGTAAATATATTTAGAAGAATTTAGAGGAGAACTGAATTCCGACGTACCTTATCTTAAATGAGCTGCACTTTTACCTGTTGAGTTTGCTTTATATTCTCAACTGTTACTTTCCGGAAAAATTAAATAAAAATGTTGGGTTGTAAACCCATACGCTGTTGTATCAGAAGAGCTAGCCTGTCTGACATCGCATCACTATGAATGTTTGATCAGATTATGCGAGAAGAAAGTTGTGCAACTAAGAAATCGCTATAAGATTTTTTTGTGTCAACTAAAAAACAAATTTAGAAGATAAAAATAAAATAATTCTGCACTTTGCAACCAATTACTAAATCAAAGTACAAATACCTTCCGTCGTCAATACTGCTGTCATTCGATTTACTACCTATGTAGGAGCTAGGTCAAATATATTCACCCTTATGCCAAAGACACATATTGCAATGGTTTAATGCTTAAAGTAATTGTGATTGCCTGGGTCACATAAACTGAATATTCAAAACAAGCACAAAACTAAAGATTTTATTTATTGCAATGAAGCCAGCCATTTTACAGTAATAAATGTACTCGATATGAGCAGTAGTATATCTAATTTGAGAAAGAAAGGTTGGCATTAAATTTACAGAATTCGAAAGGATTACGTTCATGGTTTTAATCATAATAAATGATTGGAATGGCAAATGCAGACTGAATTATGTAGCTGAAAGGTTTTAGTTGTGTGAAGTCAGTACGATGATATAAATTTTGATATCATACAGAAATGGTGTGCGACGTACAGAAATTATGAGCGTGTTGTAGTAATTAAAGGTTATTTTACCAATGAACGGTAAGATGACTGAAGGGCAAATAAATTAGGCAAAGCAGTAAGAGAAAGTAAAGCCGTTATAAAAACAATTACGCTATTTAGTAATGAATACATATTCGTGCAGTGCATTTAAAGAACTCAAGTGTCGGTGCATTTAAAATCTCATGTGTAAAAAGGAAAGCATAAAAAGTTGTGTTGCGTTGAACACTTACAAAAAAAGATAATTTAGAATTTAAGAAAAGAACAGTGCATTAAAACTTTAGTCTGTAAGTAAAAATTGTACATCAACCTAATTCCATAAAACAAATGTTTTTCATAGTTGCTAGGAAATGAGATTGTCAATCGTTAAGAAAAAAATCAACAAGCCTTAATTTAGTTAGCTGGGGTTAATTGGGCTCCCAGAAATTTACAGTTTTTATCAATAAAAAGTTACAATTTGTTACCCAAAGAGTGTTTTAATTGTTCTCCAAGTTATTGTGCATGTGCATATGTGGGTGCATAATTTGTTCAGATAGTGAATCCCGGTGAAAAGGGAAATCTATCTGCAAGAATTGCTAGAGTGCGTTTCACTTCGGAGGCTTTTTACGAGGAGGTATCACATCAGCCAGCTAGAAACCCAGGTGCAGCCTTTAGAGCAGTCCCTCAGGATAGGCAGGATGCAGAAATTAGCAGCAGGAAGCCATCAGCAAGCCGACAATTGAGGTGGCGTTACCTGAAACCGTTGCCCAACGAGGAAGCCTCCAGTTGCCAATTATTTACAACAGCTTCCAATTACCGCAGGCCTTTGAAATCACAAGCTTCATCAAGACCAGCCTTTTTAGTAGCCGTAAGTGCAGATTCCAGTCCCCATGCCCTTTCCAGAATTTCGTAATTTGCTGAGCGTTCTTTGAAAATGCAGTTTGGAGTATTAAATCGGAAATCAAACAAATGAAAACCACCGCGTCCTTTGGCGTTCTAAAACAAAACAAATTTGCAGGAAATTACGTAACAGTGATTTGGATAATTTACCTGATGTAGTTTTGCCGTTTTGGTCTGTTTTCAATTCAATTTGCGCTGTTTTTGTACGAGCAAGCCATTTTGAGGTTACATTAAATTGTAAGTTATAAACCTGTTTGTCATACAGTCATACATCTGTCATACTTGTTAATAATTATACTGAGTGGCAATTGTGCTACAGATTTGGTGAACCTAACCTGAGATTAAAAGTCATTTCATGCTGCACCTGAGCTTAGCCACATTGCATTTGCATATAAATAGAATACAAAGAGGCAATAAACCATTCTTTTGATAAGTCAAAATAATTACAATATATTTAATTAGACTCAGCTTGACATAATTAATTCATTATTGTAACGACTTAATATTTTTATGTTAGGTATATTATTTATTAAATTAGTCCTAAATATAAGGGCTTTACCTATACCCATAAATTCTATTCTATTATTACAATATATGCAAAGTTGATGTTTTGATAAAACAATATTTATAGCTAATGTTTTGAAAGAAAAAACGATATTTAATATTCCAATATTCAATGACATTTGGACATTGGATAACATAAATTTTAGATTAAAATGTAAACCAGGTATTTAGAATTCGAAAAATAATTCGTATTTATGCTATATGATAATTATCGGCTAAGAACTTAAATAGTAAATTATGCGATGAGGGTGAGAAATGCGTTATTTTGATGAGGTGCAATTTGTGACTCGAGGCCGAAGCCCGAGAGTCACATAGCACTGAAGCAAAATAGCAGTCTCTCCGAATTGCATATACTATTTTTTTCATGTTGCAGGAAAATTTAAAACTACAAACCTGTTTTTTATGTAATTTATTGGCAATTTTAAATTTTAAAGTTGGTGGCACTGTAAGTCTATGCCAAATACGGGGTTATCAGGTTAGGTTTTGCGCCAGTTTGTGTCAAAATTCAAGCAAAGCCTAACCTGCTAACCTCGAATTTGACATAATTGTTATATCAGTTATAATGAAAACTCCCTAGAGGAATTTTTGTCTTATTTTGTCTCTAAGGAGTAAATGTTTTACTTCTGTCACAATTTTGATGCTATAAAAACCGACTTCTACTCCCGGTCGTGGAAAAAATACAATTACGTAAAAACAACAAAAATGCACATATAATAGATGTCACAAGGCCGACAATTAATAGTGCTGTGACGAATTGCTGTCCCGAAGATTGCTGTCCGCCTCAAAAAGTTTGGGAACCGCTACTCTAAAGCATCACAAAGCGTCACCAATTTTTACTGCTTTGCTCTCGAATGGCCAATTAGAATTACTTCTTCATAACACATACTTTTATGTGTAAGAAACGGTGGAAATAATATGTGGTCTGGAAATGTTTCTTTAAAAAGTCACACAAAAAACAATTTAGACCAGCAGTTTTGTTTTGGCCCAAAGCAACGTTGAAGGATTGTGTTAAAATTAATTAATTTAATATTTTAATCAAGTCCTCGATTTTTACAACATAGAACATATGCATTCGGTGAACTTTAAATAAATGCCTGAAGTCCTTTCAATTATGTATAAAAGCATTTATTTCATCTCTCTAGACGCATAACCGCTTCAATTGAATGAACTCTAATAACAATAACATGCTTAGTTCTGATTAGTTTTTAGCTCTGTGCCCTAGAATACAGTATCCTGATATACAGTATTATACTGCTTATTTTGCCTACTAACTATCTTGTAATTGAGTTTAATATTACTTTCGAAATTTGTTGTAGTGTAAAGTAGTGGCTCTCTAAAATCAAAGGAACAATCAGCACAATCCTCTCGAACTACAAGAGCTGCTGTACTTTACTTATTTTCTCGTTTTTCGTTTCGCCATCTCTAGCAATCGACAAAATTAGATGCTTTGAATTTTAAAAACGGATATCTTCTCAGCACTTTCCATAAAATTATAACTGGGACAAATATATATTTTATTTATTGCTTCCAATATTTGTTAATTTGTTGATAAGACAAATTGTGTCACATTTTAGTCATTTTATCCAGGCCATCATCAATATAAATTTCTTAGTTGCGCTGAAAAAAATCTGACGTGTGAGCAACACGGAGATAAGGCACGTCGCTGCCAGCAATATCTCTCCTTCATTTTCAGTAATAAACCGTTTATGGTAACTGATAACAGCCGACAAGTTGGAACTTTGATGTTCGGGAAGATCGGTTTAATCTAATATGATCGGTCGATTTAAGAGTTGAAACTCAAATGAAATTTGCCAAAGTTTCCAAGTTGCGGAACAAATTCTAAATGAAACAGAAGTCTTTTATTAACTGGCTTCCGTCTTGCTTGTCTCTATGGTTTCGCGCATTAGTTAAGTGCAACGAAATTAACGCAACGAATTCGCTTCGCCATTATATTATGAATAAACTATATTTGTACAAAAATAATCATATTTAAGTTTTATTTAGAGCGTGCAGAATGTCAGAACATGCACCGGCTGTTTGGAAATCAGTAATTATTTCTGTTAAATATGATGAATTCCAAACAATAGTATATTAAAGTATGAGTGGATAACAAGGTCTTTAAAACACGCACGAGTTTTCGAGTACGACGGCGTAGCCGGAGTGCTCGAAATAGAGCAAGTGTTTTAAAGACCAGTTATCCACGAATACTTTACTCTATTTTTTATTATACCTGCAATACTGGAAATAAATTACGCACTAAAAACTTAGAAATAATTTGTGTCGTGATAAATCGAGAGAACATAATAATATTGCTACTATAGTTACGAAAATTGTTTACGTTTTTGTTTCGTCCACGCCCGTGGCTGAATGCAAAGTCGTGTCAGCAAAATAAAGATAGCGATGAAGTTATAGTGTTACCTATATACCTTGCTTCCTTGAGAACCTTTAAAGCTCGGCGTGCTTTAATCGCCTGTTTTCGCACGCTTCTGATGCAGGTATAATGAAAAAGATATTTAATGACATTAATTTAACAATTATTGATTTTTACAAAAAAACATCTATTTCTATGTTATTTACACTTTACATAAGCAAACTGCAACGTTATCTGTCTAATATCTTAAAGAAATATAAATTGTAAAGTTGCATCAACCGATTTAGCGGTTAGATGGATAATACAAAACTGATTCAACTCAAACACATTTATATTGAGCAGGTTCGTTTTATATGTAAAAGTTCACAACAGTTTTATCTAATTCTATTAACTTTTAAAATGTTACAATAAAAAGTCCGCCTAAACAAGATCAACGCGCTGTAATACAATTTTTAACTGCCGTTTCTCAAACAATTGATATGGGAATGATTAACCTTTATAGAGAAACTTGCTATACGAAGAATAATAATAGTCGGTATTGCTTTATTAAGTCACAACACTGTGGCCCAGAAATTGTATTGTGGTGTAGCAAATTTTTCCAGCTAGTTCCTGAACAGAATTGGGGTGGGTTGTCCCGAAGCGCCACTGGTTCGAAACTGTTCAAACCAAAAAATCTACAGGTGTTGGTGTAAATTCCTAAACCACATAGCTGATTCATAAAGAAATAAATAAAAGAAAACTCTAGAAATTAAAACAACCTAATTATTTTAACACGCCTCGGTCTTTTGCTCAGCGGTAGGTTCTACAATGGCGTCAATGGGAAAAGGGGGCGTGTAGGCGTCACCCTTGTCGATGCAGCTAAATCGATTGGAGTAAACTTTTTGTTTTAATACTTTTATTTCTATTGGCAACCAGATACACGTGAAAACTTAATATTATATATACAAAAGGAAAACAAATATAAAAACACGAAAACAAAAACGTATATACAAAAAATCGCCTAGTCTTGGGCGCTGGGGGCGCGGGAGGTGATGGAGCGGCCTTTCCTGGAACACAAGGTTCGTTGTCAGGCGGCGGGCCCAAGACGAGACCTCCAATGGGTCAGGGCTCGCTTACGTAGCAGACCTGGGGGTGTCCATGGCGAGCGGACGATGTTTGGCTCGGAGCAGACTGGCTGTGGACTAGTCCTGGAAGCTGCGGGAGCTGTAGGTGGATCCTGGACAATTCCTGGGGCTGCTGGCGAATTCGGAGCTGGATGCTGGTTTATTGCGGCTCGGCTTGGTTGCGTCCGGAAGCGAAAGTTGCCCAAACGTCAGTGGTCGGAAAATGAGCCGGCTGGAGGTCCTGGAGAGAGCTGGCTTCTGAATGGTCTCGGCTGAGTTGTCCTGGAAGGCTGGAGGCTGCTAGGTGGTCCTGGAGCTGAAGGGCTGCTGATGGACTCTCCTGGGTTGAGTCCGGAAGCGGAAGTTGTCCAACAGTCAGAGTCCTGAATAGGAGACGGCTGGAGGTCCTGGAGAGAGCTGCTAGTTGGTCCTGGAAGGCTGGATGCTGCTGGCTGCCTCTCCTGGGTTGAGTGAAGAAGTGTCCTGGAAGGCTGGATGATCCTGAAGAGGCTGATCCTTGGAAAGCTGATGGTTCTTGGTTGACTCTCTTGGGTTGAGTCCGGAAGCGGAAGTTGTCCAACTGTCAGAGTCCTGAATAGGAGACGGCTGGAGGTCCTGGAGAGAGCTGCTAGTTGGTCCTGGAAGGCTGGATGCTGCTGGCTGACTCTCCTGGGTTGAGTGATTTCTTCTGGCCTGGGCCTAGTTATTTAAAGCAGCCCTGGTCGTTGTGTTCAGTTTCCTGGGTTCTCATTGGTCCGAGGAGGAAGGATGACTGCTTATTTTTATCGCGATTCCTAATTCCGCGGTTATTTCCGCGGCGTGACCTATTAGCGCTTTGATTTGTGTCCCAATAAATAGTCGTTGAAATACTGATTCTAACGATACCCCATTTGCTAGGTTCCGTTGCATATTAATTGAAATCGGAATTTGTCCCCGTGTTCTGCGTATAAAAGCGCTTACGCATTATTATATATATATTTTTTCTATGTGCGTTTAAAGAGTTCTCTTTGTTTTCCCTAGATGCGCGCTAATTTTATATAGATTTTGATAGTATTTACGCCTTCCTGGGATGCTTCCTTCCGCTAATTACAATTTAATTTGTAATATTTGCACCCTCGCCCGATGTATTCGGCCGTTGTCCTGATTTTACCGTTACAAAATGCGTTTATGTTAAGCCTCCGCTGGTTTAGAATTTCTGTTGTTTTCTTGGGCGAAATTTGCCCGCTGGGTGAGTCGCGATGCTTTCGCCGTCTGATGTAAAAATTCGTTTTACTCGACCTGTATGGGTGGTAGAGACTTGGGCGTTGTTTTATTAGGTGGCGGCTAATGTTTTCTATCGGCAGGTATCCTCATGTGGGGTTTTGATTGGGCGCACTATGATTAGGAGCGTTTTATTAATCGAACTTGGATTTCAATTTGGCGACGCGCCCGGGGCTTCCTTCAGAGGCGCCGCTTGTCGGCTCCCGGGTGTTTTATTGGGGTGGGTTATTTGCTTGCAATTTTAGGACTGGCAGGCTGTTGGCGCTTTATTGTCTTGTTTGTGCAGAGGTTTGCATTTGAAAATTGGTGTTCCTTTGAGCTGGCATGCCGTAATTTATTGTTTTATTCTTGCAACGGTTTTCTTTTAAAATTCGTGTAGGATTGGGGCGTTTTGCTGGTGAACAGATGTGTTTGTAATTTGTTCGCCGCCTGCTTGGCGATGGAAAATTACTTCGTTGATTTTATCTGTTAACCGATTTATATTAATTTATTTACACTATATATTTCTGCACAATGAAATGGATAAACTTAATTTTGTCAATTTTAATCTATCCGTAAGAATCCCTTCTTAATTCTAAACTTTTTTTCTGTTAGAAATGTACATAGTGAAAGTTTCGAGGTTTTATTTTTAAGTTTAACTTAGTTTTAAATGTGAAAAACTAACTTTGTTGTTAGCTGTACATGACATGAACTTTTAATACTTTGAGTGAAGAGCACAAGCTGTACGGTTTTCCTGGCAATGCTGTACGAGCACGCGTAACCCAATTGTCATGAGTGATATAAGATATAAGATATAAGCGAAAGCGAATAACAAGAATTACGATTGCATAGAGATCTAAATTGTTAGAACCCGAAAACAAATCTGAAAGGTCGGGTAGGTCAGGCTTCTTTCCAGTTGTCACACGAATAAAAAACCATGTGGATAAATTTTCGGCAACCGATACAGTAATCGAAAAACAGAGAACTGCCTACAAGTTGATTCTCCAGGTGTTCTATAAGGTGACGTGAGATCCCAAGAGAAAATATATGCAGAGTGAGGTACTAAGAGGGTACTCGGAGGCATGCATTTACACAACATCGAAAACGATGTCCAGACTGGAAAGACATAAACCTACCAACGTTCGAAGTTGGTTAGGAGTGAGTTACTACATAAAAATAAAGTTGTATCTTAGCATAACTGATTCATTTCAGCATTTTCACAGACAATTCATTAAGGCTGAGCAACGATTTTCATCATAATTCAGGAATTCTTTTACCTGCCTGAAGCAAAAATCGCAAAATCACAGGCATAGCACCAAGGAATGTTCTTACACTGTCAGTATCATCAAATAAACGGCAGAAATCATACTGACAATCTTTTCAAAATTACTTACAACCCTCCTCGAGCTTCAAATAAAAAATGTGGTTAGGCAACCAAACATATAGTAAAGAATTGCTGGCGATCCGAGATAATTCTTGGCTTAATTTTCAATTAAAGCAAAAATAACACGTAACAATCTTATTACTGCAAAGCGGCAGTTGTAGACCTGCAAAAGACATTTTTGGGAGGTATAAAATGCTCAAAAGATACTCGACGTCCTGGACAGGCGTATGTTGTAAAAGCCACAAATGCTATGGAGTGTGAGAAAAACACTTCATAAGCTTTAAACGTGTTTAATTTACTCCAGCTCCGTAAATTTTATTTTAAAATACAAATTTTAATCTTTATACTTAAATCTTGTATTTCATTTACATTAAAATTCAAGAGCTAAAAAAATGTGAAAATATCTGTAATCATAAAAATAACTATACGAAGTGTAACGTTATTCCTGTACATAGAAAGTATTATTATTATTATTATTACTTTTATTTTTATTATTATTATTATTAGAAAATGTTACCTATGTAACATTTTTGGCTCTCAAGGTAGGGTAGTAGAATTGCCAAGTCATGTAGTCTTCATATCGAGCCAAAAAACCTAATATATAAAAAAATACTAACATTCTTTGGTCACAAGAGCCGATATGATAAAATTTCTCTGGAAAAATTAGTTATTCAGGGTAGTCGTAGTCGCGGACGATCCCCTAAACAATAGAGTGATCAAATAAAACTACTAAAACAAGTTACAAAGGAAACTAAAAGCCCAAGAAAATGAAAAGAGCTGGTCAAGTCAGTAATTACGAACAATATGTAAAAACATCCCAGCCATTGACCACTACCCTTCTGAAACGAAGCAACCGACTAAGAATAAAAGAGAAAAATACTGAATGCATATATAAAATAAATATGTAATATAATAAAATAAACATACTTACCATTTGTTGTTTAAATATTGTATTTGACAACCTCAGATCGTAACAAAGTGTATTCCACAGATGTACCTAAACGTTAGAAGCATGCGCAATATGAACATTCTCCTGGTGGGACATGCTAGGATTGTTATGAAAAAAAATTGAGTTGAGTTGAACTGAAAAGCACGTTCAGGTGTTACTCTCTACGCCCCTGCCTTACTAGTAGTACAAACTACTGTTAGTAATCAATATACTGCATTTGCATGCGACAGACCAGCTTATGTTTCTTTGTCATTGAACATCTCCTACACAGAAACAACCTGTCCAATGCACCTCTTCAGTATTAACTTAGACAATTACCCGTCATAGGTTGGTCTGCGCTGAGGTTGTCTATGCTGACCACGAAATCAATTTGGAACTAACAGGTATCGACGTTTGCTGCATATGATCAAGGCATTGCGAGATATCGTGCTGAGCTTGTTGCTTCACTACAAAAATACACAAAGCTTTTGGAATTAGCCTGAATTTCCAGGAATAAAAGAGCTATCCAATTTTAGTCTCTTTGAATTTAATATTATATGCAAATAGCATTTGCGTAGCTAGTTCATTTGTGTGCTAAATAACTTAGCGATAAACAATTTAATTTCTTAGATCAACTAGTATTGCCTGTCAAATAAAAATGTTCAGCATGCATTTGAAATCCTAAACTAAGAAATACAATAGTTGCACGTTGTTTTCGTATTCAAGCAATACTTGTTAATTGTAATTAAGGAATTAACCTCGTAATTAACTGTAACAATACAGTTGACAGCGTATTATGGAGAGCAAAAAGGATAAGAAAAAGTTTTGTTTTTATTTCCATCGATTTAAAATCTCTCTCAAGGACATATTAAAGAGCTACTAAATTATTGTAACGCTTATAGTAATGCTGCAAAACATATTTAACAAATATATTTGAAACAATCTAGACTAAAAAGTACATAATATCCTTTACTTTAAATGCAAAATGTTAAAATATCAATTTTTAAAATTCAGTAATGTGGCTATTAAGAAACTAAATAAAATGCTATTTTAAGTAAATCTTATCAAAAAGTATACGTAACTTCAAACCTCTAGTTGTTTATGAATAAAAATCTTAGCCTTCAGCAGAGCGCTTTTAGTTTTCTGTTCTAAATATTGAAAAATGATCTAAAAAAGAGTAGTTAGTTGGAAACTCAATAACCGTGATTTATGGCGTTTACTTGTTAATGTTGTCTATTTGTATATATTGTAATAGCCCCTGCTCCTAATAATAAATAGGGGTTTTAGATATTAAATTATTATTATGTCAAGGAAAAACTACACTTTATCAAATGTATTGGACTCATTTACGAACCTGCCAAACTCAGGGCAAATTAAAAGAGTGTAACAAAAATTAAGACAAATAAATGGTTTATTGCACTTTTCTTATTTTATCTATTTGCCTTAAACATTCGGCTAGCTCCGGAGAACATGAGACAATCTTGATTCTACGGTGTGGATTCATAAAATTAAGGAAAAACTTGGTATGACAAATAACTTGTTGTATGACAAATACTTTCAATATTTCGGTCAAATGCACAATTTCATCTGACATTTAGCTAACCTATAAATTTAACTCAGCAACAAAATGAACTGTGGTCACAAGAAACAGCGTAAATTTAATTCTAAAACCACCAAAATGGCAAAGACGCGTCAGGTATATATTTATTACTGTGACGTAGCAAATGCTAAGTTCGTTTTGTTTTTAGCTGTGACGTAGCAACCGACGCTCGACAGTTTTTTGTTTCACATCCGGCACAAAACTTCAAAATGCAGAGTCATTTCGCATTTTCAAAGGACGCTACCTAAATTTCTGGAAACTGGAAGGCTCTGGACCACTCTCCACCTCGTAGACAATCTTATCTTGCTAATCCCCGCGAATTAAGGCGCTGTAGCAAAGGATTCCTGCGACATCCTACTTTTGTCGGAGACCTCTTGGACGCAGGACACACTCCCCAAATGACGACACGGGAATTGTGGACTTGAAAATCACTTGTTAGTTGGGATTTCTGCTCGTACTGGTTCCTGAATGTCCTCCCTATTCTTAATAGGCGCTATTTTTGCTGGGAGAAGCTGCTTGCATAAGGAATTCGCCCCTCGAAGTCACTCGCACTTGGACGATTTGTTCTGCTGGGTTATCTACTTCACCTAGACCTCTTAACACCTGGAAAACTATACCCACAGATGTACAGGACACTCGTGAATAACTTTAACCACAATTGGTATAACTAAGAACTATTTTACTTACAATTTTACATTATAGTTGAGGAGCTCAATGTGGCCCTAACACACAGTTTTCAAGCTTGTTTAGTTATTTATAATAACTGACAGTCAGGTCACTTAGCAACTAGATATTCAAATGTTCACAAAGAAATTTAGGATTGATAACATGTTTAACCTTATGGACTACAATTTTGCTGTCATATCTTTACCTAACTACTAATATTGTCTTTTTCCTGGAATACTTGTTACAACACATGCTCTGCCTTTAATTCACTTTTGTTTATTATGTACTGATACACTTGGAGTTCATTTAACGTCTCACTGATTGTCTTTCGATCGGTTGCCTTCCGTTTTCATTGCTTTTTGCAATTATTATTTCGCTAGCACGGTTTCGTTTACCTTTCACCTGATTTGCCTTTTGCTGGCTTATACACTTTTACTACATAACGCTTATATTCTGTCTGTATTTAACAAAATATTTTGTATTATTCTATTCACATTATGTCTGACAGTAATAAGCTTAACTCGGTCAGTTACAAATTAAATTGCATTAGCCCTTCCGAACAATTATCATATCAGAAACTATGAATGTAACTATTCTAAAACCTGCTTTGTTTCATGCTAACTTCCATCCCTCAAATTATTAGTTACTGCTACTCACATCAAGTACACTTATTAATGTAAAGTATTGATTATTTTGCAATAGATAAGACATTTAATTCTGTGCCCATGTTGACTTTATCCATTTAGTTAATTAAGCAATCAGAATTTCTATGGGCAGTGAACCATTACAGTATGTACTAATTTCTGTTTAATCTTTTTTTTTTAATATGGATCTCATAATCTACGATTACGATGATAAAAGTAAACTTACATTGATTTAATGCTTATAGCTATTAATAACTAACCATAAAAACACAAATTTATTCTAAAAACGTATGATGGAAGAGCGAATTTAATTAATTATATCTCTGTACACAACACACAATAAATTTAAGATACAAAGCAATTTTTTCCAAACAGGTTTTCATCTTCTCTTGCTAATTTTAATTGTACAGATTACCGACACCTGTCTGGGATAACCAATTAAATGTTTCGCCTCTGGCAAACAATGTGAATGAGATGCCAATGCGAAAATAAGCTTTCCAGACTTCGCTTACAAAAAAATCTACGTTTCCAAGAGCAATTACATTTTCTGTAGCCGGAGTTAATAACCTTCCAACACTTGTAATTGTCAAATACGTTCTTTTTTGGCTTTGTAGCTTTTAGCTGCTTTGCTTGCTGCAATTTATATAAAATGGTGTATGCCCGTTAAATTATCAAGAATCTTCTATATTCTACACCCACATCGTTTTTTCACAATTTCACGTTAAAATGTAGACGACCGTTTCCACTTTGTCTGAACTGTATCTTTTATTAGAAATTCCCTTAGAACAAAGCAATGTCTCAAAATGTGTTGTCCTAATGTAATTTTGTTAAAGGTTAAGAACTTTACACATTTGTTTAATTAAAAGAATAATTCGATATGTTGCAATACTTTTATTTTAATTCTTTTTATTTTACTAACCTAATACTAACAGAAAAGGTGTGTATTTGACCATCATATGCTCATTGTCGGTTGAAAATAATATCAGAACACTTACATCTTGTGTTATTTGCTTAGTATCTGAAATAATGAAGTCTACTTAATTTTTTGTGGAGTGGTTTGGGCTTGTCCTAGTCCACCCACTTTCTCTGATTTCTTTTTTTGAAAAAGATATTCAGGTATTCAGACTTATTATCATATTATTATCATTTATTGTTATTCTTTACTATTACTGTTACTGTTAGAGTTAAGAATTGTTGAAAAATCTAGGAGGTTTTGTACCTAAATATAATTCTGCCAATTAAATACGAAATTATATTAATTTTTCTACCTGGCCTGCTTTGTACATTAATAATTAATGTAAGATACAAGAATGCAGTAGATTAAATCTATTTACCGGTTGTTTAGAGAGAATCTTCTAGCTGTATAAAGATTACAACCTACTAAAAATAGGCTGAAATCAATCCAAAGAAGAATTTATTGCTTCAGTCAATCGCTGCAAATGTCACAGAAGTAATAAACCATAGTACCACCAGCTTTTTTCTATAAAAGGCAACAAAAGGATGTAGACAATCAAAACCCCATTTAATACCGATGATGGGAGAAGATGGAGCTAAAGCAAACGTAACAAAGTACATTAGATATATCTGCTAATGATTTATAGAAACCCTCCCAACTTCATAAAGAGTGCTACCTATTAAAATAGACCCAAGTGAAACCAAAAGAGAAGAAGAAACAAGATGAAGCTAAAATTAACATAATAAAATATGTACATTAAATCTGTCTGTCGGTTTCTTAGAGAGAATCTTCCAGCTGCATAAGGACTGCGACCTGCTAACGATAGACCGAACTCAAGTCAAAAAAGAATTTATTGCGTCAGGCAATCGTTACAAATCTCACAGAAGTAATAACCAATAGTACCACCAGCTGCTTTCTATAGAAAGTAACAAGACGATCGAAAACCCATGTAACACCGATGATGGGAGAAGATAGAGCTAAAGGAAATGTAACAAAGTACATTAGATCTATCTGTTGATAATTTAGAGAGATCATTCCAGCTGCACAAAGGGTGCGACCTATTAAAAATAGACCGAAGTCAAGCAAAAAAGAGAAGAAGAGAGAAGATGGGGCTAAAACAACATAATAAAATATGTACATTAGATCTGTTTATCGATTTCTTAGAGAGAATTTTCCAGCTGCATATCGACTACGACCTGCTAAAGATAGACTGAATTCAAGGCAAGGAAGAATTTATTGCGTCAGTCAATCGTAGAAAATCTCACAGAAGTAATAAATAATAGTAGAACCAGCTGCTTTCTATATAAGGCAACAAAAGTAACTACTAGATCAATAACTCTTGCAACGCCGATGATGAGAGAAGGTGGAGCTAAAGCAAACGTAACAAAATACGTTAGGCCTATTTACTGGTTGTTAGAAAGAATCTTCAGCCTACATAAAGACTGCCACCTACTAAAAATAGACCGAACTAATTGTTTTAGTCAATCGTTCGAATATGACAGAAGTAATTAGTAAACTATAATAAGACAAGTTACTTCCTATAGAAAGCAATAAATAAAGTTAACCGTTTTATTTTAATTTTACGTGGTAAAAGAAAGTAATACGCCGAACTCAAACCAAAGAAAAATTATTGCTTCAGTCACAGAATCAATTAATAAACAATAGTAACACGAAGTATCCACATAATTGGCAATAAAAAAGTTAAGAGACCAATAACCCATACAACGCCGATGAAGAGAGAAAACAAACCAAACGTAATAAATCTATCTACTAGCTGGTTCTAGAGAATACTTCAGCTTCATGCAACTAAGAATAGGTCTAAATTAGGCTAACGAAAAATATATTGCTTCAGTCAATAGTTGCAAATGACACAGAAGTAATAAACTATAGTAGCACCAGATGCTTTCCATAGAAGACCATAAAACTATTTAGGAGAACAATAACCCATATAACACCGATGATGAGAGAACATAACAAAGTAGGTTAGATATATTTATTGATTGTTTAGAGAGAATATTCCGTTTCCCCGGGTTACCCGGGTACCACGGGTTATTTCTCATATAGCGTACCATAACGTCATACTATCTGTCGAGAGTTAATTTATGTCAGTCACCAGCCGTAGGTGCTGAGCACATGTTCTGTAACCGAGAAGAATTCTTCATTATGAGAATCTCACTCCATCACGGCAGCAGCACATCAAGTAGCGCCTAACAAATACCCGAAGTTGCTCCGATATCTTCAGGTACAATTTGTTTTGACTATCGCGAGCGAACATTTCTTCCAGCCTAACCCCCCTCCTTTCCCACTGAGCTACGTAGACCACCTTTGTATGGTTTGTTGAGAGGTTGTAAATCTGATTTCCTCGTATCATTAAATAGAGTAACTCAGAGAAAATAATTGATTTTATACTGTAAATGTAGTTTCAAAATCTGTTATTCAAATATGGACCACTATATAGAATTACTATTGCGATAAAAACTACCCTGATGGGAAGGATTATGTACAATATTTTCTACTTGACAAAATATAGTGTTATCAGTAAATCAGTAAACAGTGTGCAAAAATATTTCTCATTTATTTATAGTAATCTTACAATTATTACTGTATGGATAGTCTTACACTAAGAAGTTATGCTATTAATCGGTATTAAATGCAATAGACAGCAAAATAGAAAATAATTTTCCCAGCTTAAAAACTAAGCCCTTCAAAATGTTTGAAATGTGCTAACCTCATTATACGTTAAATAAAAAGTGTCGGTTGCTTAGGATAATATGTAATGTTCTTAATATAATAAATGCAATAGGAAATACCACCTCCGCCGATCAAGCAGTATTATGAATCCTAGTCATGGTATTTATTTTTGTACAAAATGTCTTTTAATGGCAACTTTGAGTGAACCCTCATTAGTCTTCAAAGTAAAGTTTTTGTGTTGCGCGTACTGGCGAAAGAACATTTAGAAAACCTAAATTAATCATTTACAATGTGACGCCCCAATGTCGCGCTAAGTTATAATGATCTTTTTTTATAAGAGGAGCCGTTACCAACAACAACGTTATGCATCGGTTCGCAGCCACGGAATTTTATATACCTATATAATTTTAGAACAGAAATCCGTTTAGAATATGATAGGCTCAATAAACAGCAAACCGGAAACAATAAAAAGCAATGCTTCGATAATCAAACAACATTCCATAAATCTTCTAATATTTTTCTTTAAATAAACAAGAGTTAGGGTGGTATGTTAGTCTGAAAATGAACCAAATTGATAGTATTACCACGATAGTTCAAAATTACCTTAATCTATAATATATATACAGTGTGTTTCACTTTCCATGGGGACGGTCATGTATCACAGAAAGTACCCAACCAATTTTGTTCAAATTTGCAAGGAATGTATATACCCTTAGTACCACCCAGAACACAAGGACACATAAGAATGGGTCCATAGGCGTCCGTCTTAGGACGAAAAAAAGGGGCTACTTTTTCACAAAGTAATATTAGCGATTTTTCAGGCCAAATTTTTTAACATAATCTTAATCCGCGCCTTTGAAAACCTTTGTGGCCAAATTTTCATGCAAAAATTCCTATGCGTTAGAAAGATATTAAAATGCAAACTTGAAAAATACTGTTCATTTATTTAGTAATTTTTCGAATAATAGCTGAGTTTTAAACATTACTTTAACTGTTTTCGTTTTTCTAAAGTGTGATTATCGCTAAACTATAGTTTTATCGCTTTTGTTAAATAATTTGCTTGGAATTACAATAAGAAATATTATACATTTTATTCCATTTCGATCAAGTAGCTTTGGTAGTCGGTTTTTAAGAAAACAAAAAAATTTTGCCACAAGGGTTTTCAAAGGAGCGGATTAAGATTATGTTAAAAAATTTGGCCGGAAAAAATCGCTAATATTACTTTGTGAATAAGTAGCCCCTTTTTTTCGTCCTAAGACGGACGCCTATGGACCCATTCTTATGTGTCCTTGTGTCCTGGGTGGCACTAAGGGTATATACATTCCTTGCAAATTTGAACAAAATTGGTTGGGTACTTTCTGTGATACATGACCGTACCCATGAAAAGTGAAACACACTGTATAAAACTGAAAGTCCTGACTCACTCACTCACTCACTCACTCACTCATCAACGCCCAGCCCAAACCCTTGGACCTAAAAAGCTGAAATTTTGCACAGAGGTTTCCTTTATGATGTATAAAAGGAATAAGGAAGGATATTTCGAAATTCAACCCCTAAAGGGGTAAAATGGGGGTTCCAATTTTGTATGGAGAAATAATATTAAATAGACATTTCGACTTGAAACTTCGTAGGAGTACTAAAAACAAATAAGGAACCACGTATTTTGTGATTTTCCGAAAATCAACCCCTTAGGGAGTGAAATGGGGTAAATAAGCCTAAAATACGATATGGGTGTCGTTATTAAGGTTTTTTGGGACGTTGATTGAGAAAATGGCATTTATTTTTAAGTCCAAGACGGTGGACATGACATAAGGGAACGGACATGACGGGACAGCACGGGACTGGACTGGACGGGACGGGACGGACTGGACGGAACGGGACGGGACGGACTGGACGGAACGGGACGGGACGAAGCGGGACGGGACGGAACTGGACGGGACGGAAAGGTAAGGGAAGGAATGGGATGGAAGGGGAGGGGACGGGACGGGACGGAAAGAGACGGGATTGAACGGGAAGGGAAGGGGCGGGACGGGACAGGATGGGACAGGACAGGAAGGGACGAGACGTGACGGGGCGGGACGGAACGGTACAAAACGGAAAGGGAAGGGAAAGGCTGGGATGGAAGGAGAGGGGACTGGACGGGACGGGACGAGACGGGAAACGACGGGACTGGACGGGACGGGACGGGACTGGACTGGACGGGACGGGGCGGGACTGGACGGGACGGGACTGGATGGGAAAGGAAGAAACGGGACGGGAAGGGACGAGACGGGACGGGGCGGGACAGGACGAAAAGTAAAGGGAAGGGATGGTATGGAAGGGGTGGAGGGCAGAGAAAGGGGCGGGGACAGGGATAGAATGGGATGGCATGGGATAGGATAACAGAAAATAATTAGTCATTATTTAATACACAAATAACGAATCTCGCGGGAACGAAGTCGCTGGTAACAGCTAGTTAAATATAACTGTAATTCCATTTCCTAATTGTAGGAAAAACGTTGGTAACGTTGGAAATGTTGCAACTCTAAATTTCAACATTTCAGCAAAGATGAATATTAAAATACTAATACAAATATATATTTTTTAAACTTATACCAAGGTTTGAAAACATCTTCTACTTTGAATACTATGAATATTAAATATTTTGCTATGGTCGCCGTTAGATCGGGACAGTAATTAATTACTTTGTAATTAAATTCTTAATGAAATTCCTTTTTGTTGATTTGTCTTAGAATTGAATTACTTTTTTAAATACCGTAATTGTAACTAATAATCTCCAGAACGCAAAAAATAAAATAAGACCTTGTTAAGTTACATGTTATACAAATCGCAACAGAGGGAATCCTGGAACAATGTAAGTATCATTTATGATTTCCTATTACCAGACGGCTGACAGCGAATTTTGTACAACATTTGCAATTCCAGCGAGATTGCACCAGCAAAGAAGAAAATATTTAGTGCAGACACGTATGTCTGTAGATAGTATGTGTACCTATTCGTTATGCCTTGTGTAGTGTAGGCTGTGCAGGATACAGAAATTTAGGTTACTAATAATAATTATTGAGTAAGAAGGGAAAATATCTCTGCGGTTAAGTACAGATTACAGCGTAGAGTACGGTAAAAACAATGTTTCTTAACAATTATCAACAACTTCATTAGACGATGTTGGTTCATAATATTTATTTATTAATTTTAATTTACTTGTTTTAAATACTGTACTAGCCCGCTGCTATCATAATACTTTTCATTTATTCGGTATCTTTAGCCTCTTTTGCTTTTCGGTGTCGAGGACCATTATGCCAATATCCCGCAATTTCTATTGCAAATAATTGAGAAAGTTATTCATGTTGTGCAATTACAGTTACTAAGTAACTGATAACTGAATTACTAGTGCATTTGAGTAACTGAAATCTCTGGTAATTCAATTACTTCATTGTGCGGTAATTGATAATTGGTAATTAATTACTTTTTATTTTCCCAGCTCTGACCCCAGTGTCGTTAATTAAATTAACGCCACGCATATATAGTTATGCTATACGCCCCAGTGCAATACTGAAGCACTTCCACGAATGGAGAATAGTTGTTAAATTTGTTATTGTTAAATTTTAAACTGTGGAAGCTTTAAATTACTGACACTAAAACACAGACTCATTTACAAATACAATTTCCGGGAATAATTCTTAATGCTGAACACACACATCATTCAAACGTTCAGGAGAAACAAACATTTACAACTAACTTCGCAAATGTAAAAAAATAATGTTCTTCCCACCTACTTGTACCGCCTCGAGTCTACTGCAAGCCGATGTTGCCCTTAAAACGCCCTGTCGTCGTCTCCTAATGCATTTAAACTCGCAAAAGTTGACAGCTTCTCCGATCAAATGTTCGGATTCAAGCACTAACCACCTTATTTTCCTCCCATTGATGCAATTATGCAGGTATAAACCGTTCAGTAGTTACTTTCCCGATAGAAGGCTCTGTTAGGGTGATAAATTTCGCCCTGTAAATATGCTGTCAGTCAATAACAAAAGCTAGATTATGCCCATTTTATACAAAATGATAACGTGGGTGCCAGATTTGGTTTTGGATTTCGTGCCACTTTTATTCTTGGTTAAGATAAATTTCATGAAATACAACTTGCTGCCATACGTTTCATACTTTATTGAGTCGGCATAATGGTATAATGAAAGTATTTTTACCGTTCGAAGACAATTATTTGGAAGATGAGCGAAGTGACGACTCCTATTATTGTCTGAGAACGGTAACCCTTAACGTTCGACGTGCTTATAACATTTTTTGCCCGATCGGAATTAAAATTATACAAAACAATATAAATTTACTGAGAAATTATAACGCGCGAAATACTTCGAAGTGATCGAAGTGATATGGCACAGATCACTAGGTAACCAATTTGTTATTTGTCAAATAAAATTTCATAAAATTATGTATGTAAGACTAATTTTTATTGTTTTTTAAAAAGGCGTCAGTAAGTATTTTTGCTTTCCAGTTTTTAGATCGGTAATAATAAATGCATAGTAGTACTAGGTTGCTGACGGTGGTGTAAATATTTATAAACTAACGCTTCCACATTTATATAAATGCAAATGTAAGAAATACGAGACTGTGAATGAGATTTCTTGTTGGGATGGATGCCGGTATGCTGGTCTAAACTTCGAGCGGCTTTAGATTTTCATACGAGAAAAGTCTTGAGCTTGGTTTACTCTGGGGCAGGATCAGCTTTGGGAGTTGCGTAGTGTGGATTCTCAGAAGATGGCCACTCATTTTCCATGTCATAAACAAGAATTTTGATGCAAAAAACCCGCTATTCCACTTCTATTGTTTCATTTGTAGTATCTGAATTATTATAAATACCTGATTCTGACTCAGATTCCTCCAATGAAATAATGAAAGGTGGAATATTTTCAAACAAAATATTTCCCATATGTTTCACAATGATCGCGATAATTTTTGCGCATGTCGGAGGTACACTTTGAAAGAGCTTCAAGCCATAAATGCTTAACCTTATCCTTGGATCAAAGCTGAGAATTTGTATGCTTGTTGTAGTAAGTTTTACAGAACCCCCATGCCATTTCAATAGGATGGTATTGGCAATGGTACGGAGGCAATCTAAGAACCTCATAACAATTCTCTTTGAAAAATTCGTCAGTCACGTAACGTTTGTTATTGCGATTATAATACTTCTCTCTTCTTTTAAACGAGGAAAGTAAAAATTGTAGAGGGGTAATTATTTTACATAGGTATCTGGTGTCAAAATGAAAATTGTGCAACAATTTGCAGCATTATGTGTGTGCAAGTAACATATCGCTATTTATGAACCACTTTCTAATTCCTTTATAATTGCACAATACTACTCAAATTTTTAGCTGTTAACATTTTGTATGCAACTTCTAATATGGGTTTTATAATTTTTTACTTACGAAATAAATATTCGATCATAGTAATCTAGACTGCTCCACAAATGAGCTGGACCACCCATAAAAATTGTATTTGTTACATTACGTCATAAAATATATATATTGTTTTATAGTATACTCATATTAAGCATATTTAATGGCACTATCCTCAAATATCAACTGAAGAATTAACAAAATCATATTAATAAAAAAAGAATAATAAAATTATAAAAAAAAATATATTTCACAAAAATAAGAGGAATCACTAAAAAGGTTAATTAATAGTTCTTTGACCCATTTTGTAAAGTTTAAAAATGTTTGGCAAAGATTTGGCATACTTTGTATGCAATGTGCTATCAACATTTGGGCAAAATTCAAAACTTTAAAATGATAATATTTTATTAATTGAGTTTTCTTTAAACTAAATTATGAAAAAAAAATCTTTTTATAGTGACTCAATTATGAAATGCCATGACTGTCCTATCGGAAAATATTTTTTTTAAATTGCGCCAAGATATGCAAATAGTCCAGTTCATTTGTGAGTGTTGAAAAAGAGACGCAATCGTATAGTACTACCGTAATTGACATCAAATAAGTATCATAAATCCGTTTTTAAAAGTTTGCTGCTATGCTTATGTCGGAAGATATAAAATTCCTTCTACCAAAATTAAAAACTGTTCTAAAGCTATGATATTAATTGTATTAACAATTTTTCCTAACAAAATAAAAGCGTTAATCTATATCAACAATTTCCGGTTAGTATAGTAATGAATAACAGTTTTATTAGACATCCTCAAAGAACAAAATATTGTTGAAAATACAAAATTACCGATTTGACAATCTTGCAATGTTTGTATGTATTTAAGCACAATAAACTAGTCACCATATTTCAATAAAAAAACAATGTTTTGTCAAAATATCAAATTCTGACAGTACCACGAATCTTAGTACATTAATTTCAAACGCGTAGTATGGCATATACAAATAACGAATATTTTGATATGCTGATGTGTTTGGGACAAGCGAATGGTGCAGCAGTTGTTGCAGCTCGTAATTATGCAGAACGTTTTCCAAATAGACGTCATCCTGATGAAAATGTTATAAGACGTGTAGAACAGCGTGTTAGAGAAACAGGTAATTATTTAGTTTAGCTTGAAACGCTTAAATTGCAACTTTTAGAAGCGATTTTGCACTATCCGTATAGTTTACGGCCTGCTGAACTCGAATCTGTTGTCGGAAGAGGCGAAAAATGTGTATTTTCAAAAAGTAAATACCAAACTAAAATGTACCTCAACTAACACAATTGACACTTCCAGCGACAGCTATGTTGCCAACTGTCTAAAATACCCTAAACGGCGTGGCGCAGTCCCAACTAGTATAAAAGTATAGAGGCCTGTAGTAAATACTTTAGCTAAAATGCAGTATCGTAGACCACTTCTGTCTCATGCCCAGGAGCTATTTTAGGTTAGATGCAGTTTAAGATTTGTGTGTACTTAGTACCCACTAAAAGGGTGTGGTCTACTATACTGGAGTTTTCTCTCATTCTATCTATTTATTTTAAATCAATGGGTGCCGCCCCTGGTGTTTTTGAAGCTTTAGTAACATATTCAAGCTACCGTCTGCGTTGCGTGCGCACCGAAATAAAATGACGTGTTTATGTCATTTCGCCGGTGATTTTCGTGTTTTCGGAACTTCTGATGGATTTTTGTAAGTTTTGTATTTAAAAACGCTTTTCCGCCGACTTCCCTATACTTACTTTTTGTTCTGCATGGCCTTTTTCTAGGGATTCCAAAAAAAAAATCCGGATTTTAGTGTTTTATGCTAAAGTAAACTGTTACCAAGAAAACGTTTTGACTGAAATAGAGAATAACCCTGGTCGAAGTGTGAGAGGTTTGGCTAGAGAATTTGCAGTTGATATTCATACTGTACACGATATTCTACGGGAAGAACATTATCATCCATTTCGTTATTCCCTAGCCCAGAGTCTTCTTCCAGGTGATGCAGCTCCAAGGCATCAGTATTGTCAGTGGTTATTACAGCAACATGATGAAGATCCACAATTTGTTACCCATACTTTATGGTCTGACGAGGCGACTTTCCCTCGGAATGGCGTGTTTAATAGAAGGAATAATCATGTGTGGGCTATAGAAAATCCGCATGCTGTCAGAAGACGCGCTCTTCAACAACGTTTTCAGCTAAATGTGTGGGCTGGTATAATAGGAGATCAGTTAATAGGGCCTCATTTTCTTCGACCTAGACTCAATGCAAACAGATTTCTAGAATTTTTGCAAGAAGATTTTATAAATTTAATGGAAGATGTGCCATTAAATTTAAGACGCAATATGTGGCTGCAAATGGATGGCGCTCTTGCTCATTTCGGGCTCTCTGTGAGAAACTGGTTAAATGAAAACTTTCCAGGACGTTGGATAGGTCGCGGAGCAGCTGTTAGATGACCTGCTAGATCCCCAGATTTAAATCCCATAGATTTCTTTCTGTGGGGATTTATTAAAGAAAGAGTGTATGCTACAGAAGTGGATAATTTGCAGCAGTTGGAAGATCGGATTCGTGCAGCATTTGCTGAAGTGAATGCACAAATGTTATACAGAATGCAGCAAAATTTAATTAGAAGGGCTCGTATTTGTATTGATGCTAATGGGCAAAATTTTGAACATTTGTTATAACTAAAAAAATAATTTCTCTTTTGCTATTACTTATTTACTTATTTATTATTGTTTGTTCGTATTTGTTTTACTTATTTATTATTGTTTGTTCGTATTTGTTTTTTGCTTATGTACTTAATTCAACAGCCTATGCTATTAATAAACCTTATAATTATTACTTCTGTTGAAAATTCAAAATAAACAACTTTTCATATTATAAACCACCATTGCTTAATTTAAACCTATATAGCACACAACAAACGTAAAAAATCAGAATCTCGACACAGGTCACTTTTTTGTAATGCATGTATGTTGGCACTTAACTCCTTTGTACAGTGTTGCCATATTTTCTAACTTGAAAACAGCAATATCTCTGAAACGGTTGTCGGAATAAAAAAAATGTGTTAACTTTTTTGTTACTTTACCCATGAAAAACATCATGATACTCTTCGATTGCTCGACTTTTTCAACACCCTGTATATTAGAGGTGCCCATTACAAATGGGACAGAAATACTGCTGCTAGGATAAAATAAATTCATTAAAAATGTTAGAATTTAACCTGCCTGAGCTACTTCTTCAGGATCGGCTAGAAAATCTTTTATTTCAAAATATCCGTGGCTAGCCGATTGTAAGTTTAACAAAGAAAGAATTTTAACTTCTTTCCGACTCCAAAATCTGCTGTAGACCAATGTGATAATTTTGGCCTGACATAAATCGATATTTCCGAGCTTCTAAAGGATCTGTTTGAAATTTCACTAAAAGAACGTATTCAAATTTTAAAGTGGTTATCAGATGATCACATAAAGCAATTAAAGTTAACGTAGTATGACGCAGGGCTTGATATGTTTCTTTAGTAGGTTTTCCACTTCTACTATTTTCCTTTTCTCCTTGAATTTCTATTTTTTCGCAATTGTCAATCCAACTTACAAATTTTTTCAAAAAGAGCACATTTTCATCGTTCATATTTTTAATTGGACTACGCGATATGGATCTCTCTTATGTTGACCTTCATACAAAGATTTGCAATTCACAATTTTCCACCAACGTGAAATTATTTCCAAAAACTTTATAATTCCTTCACATGTTTTTTATACTCAAAGCAGTAACATTTTTTTCATCAAAAAATCGAATACAAAGTTCGACATTTTGCCGTTCTATATTTGTAGGATTTAAGACTTTCCTACTCAAGGCAGGAGCATATTTAACAATGTTATTTTCTTCGTCGTATTCGTAACTGCCACTGGGACTACATTCATTATGAGAATCAGGGAAATCCGGAAAAACAAATGTCTGCTCTGAATCTTTTTGGTCTATCCAGTTATTTCTAATACATTTGAAGATATGGACAGTATCAAATGCTAAAAACAGTCTCTGGTCATCACCGACACATTTTGGATTTTCTATGGGAATCTGCAGTTGACCGTCTCCTAATTTTTCAAAAGCTTTTCTGTTAACTGCATTGTTATCAGACTGTATGCATAAAATGTGATATCCTGCCTCCGTGACTACTTTTACTACATTTGCCAGCAATTCTGTTAAATAACCAGTTTCTAAATTAGGTGTAGTTGATCAGCTACAAATTTTATTTTATTTTGCACATTGATAGTTTGATTAGAAAATTCAGAAGAATTTATAGCTTGAATAAGAAGCCTAGAAGCAGTCTCAACGTATTACTTTACATTAACATATCGGTATTTTCAAAATGTTCGAAAAATGTTATTAGATTTTGAAATTGGTTCCAAGAATCGAGCCTTATTTCTAGCCCTAAAATATCTATAAGTTTTTCATTATGAATGATTTTATTTTTGTATAAATTAACATTTAGATTCCCCGTAATTACAAGACTAGATGAGATTTTTGGTCGATTACGACAATGAATTTTAAATAAAGTAATTTGTTTACTACTCTCTACAAACCCATTAAATTTGTATGTAGTTTTGTTTTTGTAATTTTCTTTGAAATCCTGAAAGTCTCTAATTTTATCCAGTAGAATTAACTCTTCTTCAGCAGCCTGTTGTCTTTTATGTACTTCTTCTTCTCTCTGGGCTGGAGCTTTCCTTTTTTTGGTAAGAGTTTTTGACATATATTTGGGTTGATTCTTAAAAATTGTGGGATAAGCATCGTCATTTAACTTTGGCCTGTCTCTTGGCACAATAAGGATAGTACTATCATTTTGTTTAAACTTATCTTCACGAATTATGAACTGTTCATCGAAATGATCAATACACACTACTGAGGACTTTGTGGGCACAAAATCATCTCTGTGAATCATTCTTGGCCATAACGTAATTCTTTCAGGTTGTTTCGGAAAAAAGAAAATTGTCTTGTTGGCTTCCTTGAGAGAAGCATAATTGCTGTTACATCCCGGAACACAGCAATGATGTGGCACCTATCACACTAATACCGAATATCTGTTTGTGTTTGGTCTTTTATTTATAGTTCACTTACCCTCAATACCCAGCTATGTACCTACTCTAATTGAATATATTCACAGTTTTTGTCATACACTGCATCAGACATGCATCAGAGCAATACTAGCAGCTCTGCTATCAGAATTCAGAAGTGCAAAATGCAGCTTGCAGGCTTTATCTTGCATGCGTCGGACCAGGGGCGGACTGGCTAGGGATGCCGGGATGCGATCGCATCCCGGGCCCTTGAGCCGTCCGGGCCCGTAGGCTTTAAATGCAACACCACTAGGGCGGCCCCCGCCTCGCAATTAATTTGTAATCCATGTATTATTTAAATGTAATTAAAAATAGCTCTTTAGGGGCCCCAAAATCCTACAGCACCGGAAATATCTTATTGATGTAAATACTTCTTTGTGTATAGAAAATCCAAACCCCACTCGATTAGTATTTGAAATAGCGCGCGCCGCGATTGACAGCCGGAAAGCAGAGAACAAGCCCTTGCGTTGATAGTGGCAGCAAACTGCTCAGTAAAATGTTGTTGAAGTAGTTCAATTGGTAATATACAGGGTGAGGCACATAAAGTGTTACAAAGCAATAGCACTCAAACTATTGATCACATCCAAAAATATTTCAGACAAAAGTTTCAGTGTTCGAGAAGGCCGTCATACTGGACCACCCTATTTTTTTATCGGTGGAGGCGCTGAAACTACGTCAAGGTCAACTCCACTTTTTTAAATGAAACCATGTATTTTTTTTTCGATGACATTATTACCGATTTGAAGACAAATTCAGCGACCTGAAACACAAGGTCATTCTAGTCACGTAAAGTATGAAAATAGTCGAAAAATCGAAAAATGCAACAGTGCAACAAACACGAGTTAACACGACGGTGCACCACCCCATTATGCTCTGTGTTTAAGACAAGTGATGAATGAGATTTTTGGCGAAAAGTGGATAGGACGAGGCGGTCCTGTAGCTTGGCCACTTCGATCGCCAGATCTAACATCAGCAGATTACTTTTTATGGGGTTTTGTCAAAGATCGCGTAATGGCGGTAGCACCTACCACGCCTGACGACATGAAAGACAGAATACGTCGAGCATGTACCGAAATTACACCACAAATGTTAGCTGAAGTTAGACGGTCTTTTCATCAGCCAATTAACAAGTGCTTACAAGTCGAGGGTCATCACTTCGAGCATCTTCTGTAGGTAGAACCAAACCAAGGTTAGTGGATCCTTTGAAAGTGATTATTCCGATATTTTTCGATTTGTTGACTATCTTCATACTTTGCTAACTAGAATGACCTTGCGTTGCAGGTAGCTGAATTTGTCTTACAATCGGTAACAATGTCATCGAAAAAAAAATACATAGTTCCATTTAAAAATCTGGAGTTGACCTTGACGTAGCTTCAGCGCCTCCACCGATAAAAAATAGGGTGGTCCAGTATGACGGCCTTCTCGAACACTGAAACTTTTGTCTGAAACATTTTTGGATATGATCAATAGTTTGAGTGCTATTGCTCTGTAACACTTTATGTGCCTCACCCTGTATAGTGTATTGTTATGATAATGGTACAGGGGTCTAAAAATCAGATTAATAAGATTAAAAGAATACAGTATTAAAAATTATAAAGATGAATTTAGATGTGAAATGGATGTCAAAATGATTAAGATTAATTTAGAAAAGAAAGGAAATAGAATTTATAATTAAATTAAATGAAGCTAATTGAGAAAAAGTAGGATTTTAACTTAATTTAATATCTGAAATGAAATTGGAAGGTAATTACAAATACTTTTCCGAAATATACTATTTAACATAGTTGGTATTAATCAAATAATAAAGCTTTAATAGTGTGTTGGACTGAAAAAAATAAGCTAGATCGCTAAGGAGGAACCAAAATGATGTAATGCAATGTTGTAAAATTTGAAATTAAGAAATAAACCCTTTTATAAGTTTTTCAAAATAAATATTTGTAATAATAAAAGGGTTAAAGTTACATACAAATTGCCAGGCTTCATAGCTTAGTGGTAAGCATTCTGGCTACTGATCTAAGGGTCGAGAGTTCGATCCCCTATCCTGGTGAGGTTTTTAAAAATAAAAAAATGCGAATGAAAGCCTCTACAGAATGCCATCATTCGGAAGTGATGTAAAGTCGTGGGTCCGATGCTACTGCGATGTGTAGCATGTAAAAGATCCCTTGCTAGGGTTGGAACTCCTTCGTCTCGGCAAAATTCTAAGTAGTACTAAGGTACAGTTGCGGCTGCTACAAACTCAGACATCGACTTTTGACACATTCTGTGACGGACAAGAAATTTAGGCCGGCCAGTCATTGGCTTGGCACTGTTTATTATGGTGGCACTGCTAGTTTTAATTAAGAAATTACTTACTATTTGAGATTGTCGTATGACAAATGTAACGATGAAGTATTTGTAATTGAATTTTCAAAACTAGTTTGCAGTGTCAGTTGACAGAAGTTTTGAGTGGCCATAATAATATAGGAACATCAAATTTCAGAATATAAGCAATCTAGATTAAAAGAATCCGATCTGATTTTCAGTCAAGTGTATCTACTGGGGCTAGCAGAAAATAATTTTGAATATCCAAAATACATAAATAGGGCAATTAAATTAATTAAACTTCAATTATAATATAACATAACATAAATTGGGCACACAAAGTGGAACTAATCACCTTTAACAGTATAGATAACAATAATAATCCCAGTCTAAATTTTAATAAAAAAAATTATGTTACACAATGAGGATGTATATAGTTCATTCATATATATTTATATATTGTTTGTTTATGAAGTATTTTTGATGATTCTATTTCTGTTTTTATGCCTTAATCTTCTTGCGAATGAAAGCCTAGTCTTTCGAAACGTAGAAGATGAGAAAAATAAGAAAGTATGTAGTTTGTTGTTTCCATAAACTTAAAACATTAATACCAATGGATCACGAAAGGCTGTAACAAAATATAATATATACATCAATATATCTACCTATTCAATAAGATGATTATTAGAAAGTTATGCAATGCATGATTCGATCAACATGTTCAGTACATTGAGACTAGCCGCTGACCGCCACCTTGCGCCTTGCCAAATCCACTCACAAGCTCGCAGGTTCCGAGTGACAATTTGGTACTTGCGAGTTATATTATTGGTTGTAGGCCTTCCTCGAATATAATTTTCGCAAGATTTGAATTGCGCGCTCAGGTAGTGTTACTAGTAGGTGGTAGTTACTAGTTGGCGCCTGTTCATCGGGTTCTAAAATAGCGTTTTAGGCCATAAAATGTATCGCACCAGCGAAAAAAAAATTCGGCTTCGATGATATTGTCTCGGCGGTTGGGGTTTCGCCCCAGGCCCGAACTATACCGCACAACCTTGTGGGAGCCGCGGGCCCCCCAGGCACCCAGCATCCCGGGCCTATTAGTCCCAGTCCGCCCCTGCGTCGGACCACTATTGTGACGTCACGAGCTCCACCGAGCGCTCGACCGTGGTTTGAGTTTATAGTAGACTTATAGTGGGCTTTGACTAATAGCTTCCAAATTCGATGAATGTACTATTGGTATCAAAAAAAAGAGCTGGACAAAGTTTTGTTAGCAGTGTGAATCTGACAATTTAACTGCTGAGATGTGAATAAAATTGAAATTATTTCAAAATGCCTAGAATGAGTTTAGTTTCAAAAGCTGGGGTTATTTATTGCTTAGAAAACGGTATAACTATTGAACAAATTGCACATTTATCTAGTTTTGTAATTGTTTTGTATTATAGTTTTTTATATTAAAATTTGATATAACATATGGCAGGTTTGAAAATAACACAAATTCATGGCTTTTTGACTTAGAACTTGTTCTAGTTGTATTGGTAGCAATAGTACAATAATAATCTAAATATTGGCAAAGAACCCGTCTTATAATGTTTAAATAAGTTGATAAGAATCAAAATGAGATCAGAGACTGGTTTTTTTGTGGAACCAGATAAAGTATTTGTTTTTAATTTAAAAATTAAGTAAACAACGTCGTAAACTCTGATTTCTATACCCGTCATAACAGCGAGATATAAACGTCCATCTGGATACAATGTTCTTGGATTTAATGATCAAACGGATTTTACAGATTTAATCGCAAGTCACGTTATAGGTCACACAAATTGAGCACTATTTTCTATGAACTGGGGCTTCCTACACATAGTTGTTTATCATAATAATTTTTTTCTCTGAAAGGTCACACGCAGGATTACATTTTGATAGACAATTTATATATATGGAATAAAATGTTGTCACTTTAGTAAGTGTGCTGCTAATTACGTCCACAATGAAGCCTCTAGCGGTTTTTGTTTTCTCTTGGCTGGGTTAATGCAGGTTAGTGTATTTTAGCAATTTTAAAATTTTCAGCTCTACCTAGCTAACGACATTTACATCTTAAAAAATTTAATTTCTTATAGATTCATTTTAAATGTAGTTTCTATTATGAAAAACTAACTCAATAATATCAGTAAGGTCTGGAAAATACATCCATATAAAAAATTACCCATTACAATGAAAGCACATTATCTCTTTTTTAATTTAAAACTAGTTCGTACTTATTTTAGTAAATTAATTTGTCATGAAATGATAATTATTATTAATAATAATAAAGCATGGTATGATTATAAGATTAAGAGAGCTTATTAATAAATTTTTAATATGTATGATAACACGTATTAGTTCAAATTTCTTTACTACATTTTTCATGATAGATAGCTCTTATACTGATGTGTATACAGGGCGATTCATATGCATGGTGACTAAATTAAATGGGTTTATACCGACCTCAGTGAAAGTTACAACATTTCACTAAAAATTAATCCCTTATGAAAGATTTGCATTAGGGTCTGGTCAAACTACTGAGAACTACTGGCTAATACTAAAACCTTTATTAAGTAAATCATATAAGAGTACATTAACCGCTTTCCTAAATAACCAAGCAATTACTTTATGCTTCTAAATTTTATCCAAATTTGGTCTCTTCGCAGCCAACTTTGCAAAATTATGTTTATAAAAATTTCTTCCAGTGACCGTCTATCAGTTTAAGCAATGAAATGTTTGAAATCTTTGTGGAATTATTATTATTTTTTCATTTATCGTTTACTATGCAAGGTTGTTCGGTTTTATTTCCTCTAACTACCCCTAAATTTAATGACCGTAGTTATGAATCTCCCTGTATGTAGATATAATTCAAATCCTCTACAGTTTGAACCTAAAAAGTTTTAATTATTCTTCTATCCGAGTAAAAACAGATCTAAAGTATAGAAAAGTACAAGGCGGGGGCTTTTCAATCGAGGTGAAGCTAAAAACGCGATGAACAACACCGAAGAACACTTTTCCCACATGTTACACATGTTATTTCTCCCGTATTGTAGGGAAATGCCTAAAAATTTTGATATATGCATTTGAAAAGATGAATGTATTAGACAAATCGGAAAACGTGATGTAAACGAATACCTGATGCTTGTAGAATGACTTTTGACTTAATTTAACTTTCCACATACAGAATGATCAAAAATAAACTTGATCGCGGTAGCCATTGAAAACAATGAAAGTCTAATATGTAGCATGCTTTTTGTTTATATAGAGTGTCCAAATTCTTCTGAAGTTTACAATTTATTTTTGACAGTTTGTTTAACTTATCCACTTGTTATTTTAATATTACCTATGAATTTAATCAATAATTTCGTTTAAATTACATTTTTGCATGTTCGTATAGCTTATTAGCCTGCGTTAAAGTCAGATGAACTAATAGTACAGCTAATTGTAGTTCAATTGTAGATTTATAAAGTACAGTGCAGACAGTCGTCATACTTTTCATGGGCTCCCACAATCAATTATACTTTTGATCTCCCTGTACTATTGCATTATATGGAATTTAAATCGTGTTTGGTCGTCGCGCGTTGGTAGCGTTAATTATGTTACAGTGTAAGAATGAAGCTCGATATTTCAAAATAAGTTCTCTCCTGTATGTCACAAAGACCAATAAAATATTAATTTTTTAATAGAAAAATGAGGTATCAGTTTGTAGTGTGTGGGTCAAGTTGCCATGATTGTGGGAGAGAAAACAATCAAGCTTGACTAAGACACAAAAATAAGATTGATATGATGTCTATTATACGCTGTAACTACCACAAAAATATTTTCTAGTTCTAAAAGAGTCGTATTTCTCATTTAACGAAACTTGATAATTATTATTGGTTACAGTTACTCCTAAACAACAGAAAGTAAATACATAGACAACCTATTTCCGATAAAAAATAACTACTTTTAGCAGGACATGATCACTACAGTTTCAAACACTTATACTTGTAAAACGTTAGAAAGAGCAATGGCAAAACATTTTAATTTCCAATAAACGTAATAGTAATAAAATAGTAATACTCACTTTCTTCAAATTTTAGATCGAAGGCCGCTCAATAGAAATAAGCTATGATGAAATGCCGAAAGTTGTGAGAGAGACCATACATCAATCGTACTCATGCGGCATGGAATTGGGACCTCTAAAATTGCCTGACGTTTCAGGCTTAAATCAGTATCCTGAAGACAACGACGCATTAAACGCTCTTTGGGGTTGTATTTATAAAAAGAAGGGAATAGTAAACGAAAACGCAGAAATTGATGAAAAGAAACTAGAAGATTATCTTTGGGACATTAGTACTATGGCTGGGGCAACTTCTTCAGAATCCAAAAATGCGATTCATGAATTAGCACAGGATTGCAAAGACATTCATGGGGACGGATATGGCCAAACTGCGGTCAAGATTCAAAACTGTGCTGTGCACTTAGCAACTAAAAGAGATTTAAGAAAGTAGAAATTAAGATAGTTATAAGATGTAGCACAGCTAATATGAATTGTTAAAATGAATGTAAATATGTTATAAATATTATATTTCTTTAGTTATATTAATGTAGCCTCTGATTTTTGTACAATTTTTAGTTTAAATTTAAAATGTGCAACGTTTATTTGAAATTAAACAACTCGAATTGAAAATAACTTACCTGCGTTGTCATTTATTTCACAGCGCCTATAATCTAATTTAAAGTAATACCTATAAACCGTTCAATAGTTATTTTCTCGATAGGAGGCCCTGTTAGGGTGACAATTTAATGCATACACTAAAAATCCCATAAGCCGCGGATTTTTTGTCACTATGACAGCGGCAAAAATTAGCCCTAACTTTTCCAGCGACAAAACGGAACCTAACTTTTAAAACGGTCTAATTGTAAAATAATTTTTGCCTTGTTTGTTAATTTAGTGACTTCTAAGTTACCTAATATGTAAATTAAATATGTATTCATTAAATTGTCGTACCGAATTACACTCAAGCTTTTTTTTTAATAGAAGTAAACTTAACATTTATCATTTGAGTTGCCTTGCTTTTGGGCAATTCAACTCAAAAAAAACCCACGACCATTTTAGTGCCAGCTCCTAGTTTGATTTTTGTCTTATCCGTGCGTGTATATCCAGCGTAGCATATTCTTTGCCGTTAACGTTCACGTTTCTGCTACATAGGTAATTACCGGAAGTATATTATGATTTTGTTTTTTGTATTTGGTCCATTTTACTTTAAAGCATTTCTCTTCTTCTGCTGTATGCAGCCCAACCCACATTTATCCGTCAGCCTATTGGCTTTGTTTGACTATGTATTCGACTATTCCCACTATTTCTATAGTTTTAGTATATATTGTAGTGATCGCCTCTACAAATTATGTAAAAATAATTAATAAGATAAATAAATCACACAATTTATAAATCAAATAGTTTTAATCAAGAATTCTGTGTCGATCTCAGGGCTTATTAAAGCGGGTGTTGTTTATTACTCTTTATATTTTATTCATTTGCAATTAATTGAATTAAAGCTCTGGTCCAGAATGAAATAACTCTTCAGGGGTAACTTCAACAGTTTGTATCACAACTACTTTTGTGTATGACAAATTCACTAGTATGGCAATTGCTTAAATTTGTTTCTGACAGCTTTAACCTTAATTTGACTGTAAACACAAAGATGATCTGCACGTATAAAAATTTGAGTAATTTGACTTCAAACGCCAAGAATGGCAAAATTAACATCATGTAAATACAATGTAATTAATGTGACGTAATTTCCGGCTAACCTGATTTTGTTTCAGTGACGCAAACCGACGCTCTTCATTTGTACTATTTCCGGCAAAAAACGGTCGAAATCCTTGGTTCACATCGCAAAATGAAAGGACGCCACGTCGACTAAAAATTCTTGAAAAGCCTCTGGGAACTGGGACCTGGTGCCACACCTCGTAGACAGTCCAATTTTAATGAAATCCGAACACAGTGGGCCTACTCCAACTGCTCCCTGTGAATGTTTACCTTTGGAAGTGGCTTCGTATGCTGGCTTCACCCAATCGCAGAACGCCACGACAATTGCGGACTTGGTGATGGTTTCTTCCTCCAAATTTCTGCCCCCAGGCACTCAAGAAAGCCTGCTTTATATTACAGTGACTATATACAAGACAGTGTGGCCATACGATTGTTGGCGGCCATTTTCAGGCAAATTTGAGCGTAGAGATATACAGTGCCTTTAGAAATAATCGAACGTTTTTGAGTGGTCATTATTTTGGCGCTAGTTATTTTAACTAGTTGATGTTAGCTGCACGTGCAGTATTATGTTTGAACGTTTGACATTTTTCATTGGCGTTCGTTCGTGGTGCTTTAAGGTTTACAACCGGTTTCAGTTATGGTAGTTTACAATACAGCTAAATGCCGTCTTCCTGTTCCCTGTCTCCAAACCTCCCTGTCCTGTGCTTGGTCTTCTTCCAGATTTCTCTCCTCCATGGCTCTCCGAATACTCTCGTTCCATGGTTTGCGTGGTCTACCTCTTTTTTTCTTACCCGGCGGCGACCATTTAAAGATCTTCATAGGACACGTCGTCTCCTCCATTCTCATCAGATGACCAAACCAGTTTAACGTTTTCCCTTCAGTTCTGTCCACAACTCATTCTGGTGCCTCCATTCTGCGTCTTATTTCCTCGTTCGTCACTCTATCTCGTCTCGATACCTTTCCGCTTTTTTCGTCCATTTGAACTGTGTCTAGTCTTCGTTTCATTTCCGTTGTTACAGTCCATACCTCACTGCCATAACATAGCATCGACTCTACCATTACTTCACCTATTCTTTTTTTGTTTTTGTTAGAGATAGTATTGTCCCATCAAATTGATTTCAAGCATCCCACTATCTTTTTACTTTGTATTATTCGAGTTATGATCTCCTCTGTTCCCAAACCTTTTTCATCGATTGTATTGTAGCACCGAGGTATTTAAATCTTTCTACTTGTCTTACTGCGATATCTTCATTTATTAAGACTTCATATTGTGCTTCCGAGTTGACTACTAAATACTACTTTTTCTCTAAACTTATGCTAAAGCCCCATTCATCGTAGCACCGATGTAATCTCTTTATCGTACATTCCAAGTCGAACGCATTTTGTGCTATTAATTACAACAATAGCACAATTCTAAATTGTCACATTTAAATACTGTGCAGAATATTAGTTTTTCAGGGCCATAGATGATAAAATTTCACCCGCTTGCGACGCTAATGAATTATTTGACACTGATAATTTACAATTGTCAGATTTGAAAGGTTTTATTTTCTTCCATAACCTAATGAACAGGTTCTACCAACCTCTTTGAGAACAACTTAGAAGTAACTAAATATTTTGCCTGTTAATGGCGGATATTCGCGTCGACCAATAGCGGCGAAGACATCCCTATGGCCACACTGTCTTGTATAAAGCCACTGTACTTTATATACCACACCCATGCTTCTTGGTGGCCGATGTCTCTACTACTCATAAGAAACCCCGAAGTTGAGCTCACTTGGGTAAATCCTGCAGCTGGCTATCCCTCTTTACTGGGAATTGTTATCACTATGAAAATTATATTTACAGATGCCCTGCACACTGGTGAATATGGAAAACAGTTTTTGGCTCAAACGAATAACTTTTTTATTAATAATTTTATAAAAACTGGGAAAACCTCTTGCACCTAACAAATTTTACAAGACTCATTTGATATTAAACAATTGACTGTCTCGTATCCTAGCGATTACGATTTACATTTGTTTTTATTAAAATGGGTTTTGATATCATGTTTTATTTATGAACTATAGTATTGATATAATGTTTTTGCTTAAATACTAAACTGTTTTTTCTTGGAAATTATCACGTTTACACTTTGGATCTCTGCTTTTTAATCACTTCAGTTTTAAATGCACTGTTTCACATGTTTATTTTAGCACTGCACGATGTCTGTTTCCTTTGATAGGTAGCGTAATTGCTGTTTGAAATCTTTACTTCTTCGCTGCTTTGCTTTACCTCTCAGTTGTCTTGCCGTTTGCGGGTGATACAAACTTGTAATCATAACGCTCATATAATTTTCGTACTTCACAAACCATCTGTGTATTATATGTGTGTGTGTATTATCTGTAACCTCATTTACCTTGCGGTGCCGAGGCTGGTGCATTATGCTCTGGCATCTGGCGGTACAATGATCAACTTGCCCCGGATTCGGGATACAGAGTTGGATCGCGCCTTTGGTGCTTGCGCAGCAACCATTGTGTGAGTTGTGTGTCTTGGTGATGTGTTGACGTTGTTACTCTATCTCTTAGGTCTGTGGTTCTGAGTAGAGCACAGTTAATTTGGTGGCCAACTGTGATTGGTCTCACCGAGCCCGATTCCAATCGCCAAGGCGGAAAAATTCCGACCATCGCGGGATTCGAACCGAGGACTTGCTTAATGCAAGTCTGGCGCTTACCCAACAGCTCCACGCGGCTTCTTCTTTGTATTATATTAAAATTCATATCATTGTATTGATTTCACCAAACTCAAATCTGTCAGTTACATAAATTTAGCTGCGTTTGTCATTCCTAACATCAATTATTAATCAAATTATAATTATTGCTACTCATTTCAAGTGGATTTATTAGTGTAAAATTACTGACTTTCTCCCAATAATAGTAATTTATTATACAAGACGATAAAGTTAGATTTTATGCACGAGGGGATAGAAATAACTTTATCGTCGTGTATAATACAATATTTTTGTCTATAACAAGAACTTTAACAATTTCAAAAGAAAATAAGGACAGCCAATCACATTTCAAAATGTCAGTAGCGAGATTGGGTTGCTACGATAATACGAAGCTGTCATATTTAATTTAAACAAAAATTAGAAAATTAAATTACTTTATCTATCCTTGATGTTAAAGTGCTACTTTATCTACCCTTGCTGTTAAAGTAAAACTTGACTTTTTGTTTTGAGTTGATAAAAGCACACTTTAACATGTGATATAGAAAAAATAAAATATTTCATTCAGTGCTCATTTTGAAATGTATTCATTTCCGTGTTAGTTAGGCAACCAGAATTGCTGTGAGCACTAAGCTATTACAATATCTCTAAAGTAGTTATTTGTACAACTAGTTTTGAAAGACATACCTTTTTTCATGAATTTGCAAATGAAGTTGTAAGTTATAAGTAATATGTCGTCCGCAAATCGTAATTTGTTTCCATTGTCTTTGCACTTCCCATGTAAGATTTTTAGAGGTGTCTTTCCAGCGTACAGTGAACAACTTCAGAAAGATTGTATCTTCCTCCAGCAGTCCACGTTCTAATCATATTGCGTCGGTGTTATGTAGTTTAACTTTTTACTAACTCAGTGTAGCTATTATCAACTCTGATGTTATATAGGGATTTATATTAGTACCGAGGCAAACACTTTCTCACAATCTATAAAGGAAAAACACAATGGGAAGTTGGGTTGACACTTTCAAAGGAAGAATAATGCAATCTTTAATGCTTAGTAGATAAGTAATGGTGTTTATAGATATACGTTTCAATCAATTAACGAGGAATTATTAAGGGAAAATTATTCAAATTTTTGTTGGGCATGGAGCAAAATATTATAAGCATTCTCGGGAAGTAACTATCTACAACAAGTCTCGAACTTTGCCAGTACTCGCTCGCTCGGGCTGGCAAACTCATTCTCGACTGATAAAAGCTACTTACTTCCCTTGATGCTTAAATAACTATATGTTCGTCACCTTTACAACATAAACAGATGACGATCGCTACAGTACTGACACATCCTTGACTATATGCTGATGTGAGGGTGTGATAAAGTCGAAATGATCCTTTGGTCGTGCATCAAGATTTATCCATTTGCACTTTTCTTTGTTTTTTCTTTCAAAGAAAACATTCATGGCATAAATTTCCTGTTGCGCTAGAAATTTGATAAAGATATATATAAACTGATTCGTCTTTTGTCTTCGTGTTAACTTTGTATTAAGATCACTTATAATCAGTAGGTATTTTGTGGGATTTTCTACAATGCATTAAGCTTGATGCATTCTATTTCTTTATCTTCACAATCTTTGGTAGGTGCATAAACTTATAGTATTATTTTTAACCTACCTCGTGTCTAGATCTGTATTATTATATATTGCCATGAACACTTTCAAAGCCTCTAAAGTTATGATAGCATTTAATAACATTTCAATCAACTCAAATATTATTTTATAAAATATTTTCTAAATGTGCTAGTTTAATTTTTGCCAATTGTTTGAATAGCATTGACTTTGAGTTAATAATGTGTATAAACGGTATGAAAAATAGTAGCCTTGATTGAAACATAAAATGTAATCAGAGCAGGATTAGAAATAATGAATGGCAATGTTAGATGAATAAAAAAAAGAAGGGGGAAGCAAAACCAAGCTGTGAGGTGTGTTATGTTGGTTTACCCACAAGTAATCAATTTAAAAGCGAATAAATACCAATTTTTTCCAATTCAGTATTTTATAATTAGTGCAGTGCCACCTGATGTGTCAGCTGGGCATGGAATAAGAAGATCCCACTAGGAAAAATTTTCCTCGGATGCAGGAGATATGCTTAACTTCCCCGATATGACTTACCGGGGGTCGAAATTTTTGGAAATTATATTTTACTGCAAGTATTCCCATAAATGCAACTACAAAGAAAATCATACAGCGGCGTAAAATTTCCGACGACTATATTCAAACAACAAACATTATTTTCTTCGGCAGTCACAGTTGCATGCTGAAACCGCAATAAAATATTTCTAAACCTACTTGCGTGTTGTGATGTCACGTACACTACACAAAATAGAAAAACCTGACTTGTGTTTAGCCGCGGTACAGTTCCACAAAGAGACCAGTATAATGGCTTGATGGAAAGCTCGCGACAGATTGCAAAAAATGTTACTGCACGTCAAACGGGGATGCACTCAGAAATATGATCCGCCTAAAGCGGTAGATTCTTAAGTATTTTACTACGTTCGTCGCTTGAATTAATATAACATATTGAAAATTACCGGTAATTCACAATATGCGTTACTTTACTAACAAAAGAAGGTGCAATCCAACTGGATTCAATAATTAACTACGGCCTAGCGAAGTAAGTTTTTCAGGCCTGCGCTGACCTGTCAAAGACGAATGAACAACGGCTTTTCATCTTCGTTGTTAGTGGAGACTACCCAACAGTACGTCAGGCCAGATCATCCGGCTAGAGTGTCAATATACAGGGTGTTGAAGAAACAAAAGGCGTTTCTTTAAAGATCCTATCCAGCGGCCAAAATAAAATTCCACTACACAACGACACTTGAATCGGAATTACAAATTCGTAGGCTATGTCTTGGCAGCTGTAAAATCCGATAACGTCGAAATAGCATCTAAGGGCTGTACCAAAATGGCTGTCATATCGATACATTCAAAACAGGGGCAAGCTGTTTGCTTGACTACTGACTTGGGTACATATTGCAGTGGTACTTTCGACTTGTGATTATAACTTGTTGCGCTTTTATTTATTTGAGTGTATATGATATTATTATTATTTAAATAAATGACTATCTTATTTCAAAGGGTTGGGTTTCTACATCCTAGCAAATATGATTGATTTTATAATTACGTATAAAGAATACATTTACTATTAAGATAATTATCGTGGTTTTTCATGTTTTTTTTAAGTAATCGCTTTAGCCACCGCTCGTTTATCCAATGAGACCGATACAAAATTAGATATTTCAGCTGATGAAAACAACGTTACAAACATAACTCTCCAACCCCACAATTTTTCAAAACAAGTTAGCTTGATTTTTATAATTACGTAAGAGCGCGTTGCCTAGGTAATTTAAACAACGTGAGTAAATAGACGCCTCAAGAAAACACTCACGAAGCGCTACTTCCGACACCACTTTAAAAGTTTCGCCAAATTGTTTGGCTTCCTTGATGCAAAATAAGACACCAGGCGTCCCCATAACAAGTCCCACGACGGACAGGGGCTCCTCTTTCTCTCCTGTTGGCGTGCTGTAACAAGTCCGATACCTTCGAAAGCGTCCTGCAGCTTGAACCTCCGTCTTTGCTTCAGTTTCCAGGGCTTCGCACTGCTCAACACCAATGTCGCTCCCTTCTGCCCACTTCCAGGGTTATGCTTACCCCGTTATTGCTCCAAAAACTGCCACTACTCAAAACTTAAAAACTTCCGTAGGGGTGCAACGAATCAAAGCACAATTTACCTAAAAGACCAATTATAAAACACTGAATTGGGAAAAATTGGTATTTATTTTCTTTTAAGTGGATCATTTGTGGGAAAGTCAAACTAACACATCTCACAACTTGGCTTCGCTTTCCCCCTCTCTTGTTTTACATTCATCTTACATTGTTATTCATTACTCCTAAGCCTCCTCTGATTTACATTTTATGTTACAATCAAGGCTAATACTATTTTTAATGCAGTTTTTTTACAAATTATTAACTCGAAGTTAATGCTTTTCATACAATTTGCCAAACATTTATAGAATATTTTGTAAAATAATATTTGAAATGCTTTAACTGTTATTTATTGCTATCATAGGGGCTTTAGAAGTGTTCATTTCAATATTTATCTTACTGAAACATTTTCATACTTTTCCATAATATAATTTTATATTTGGAGCCAGTACTTGACTACCTGAAACATGTTTTCCAGGTTTTCCTTTCTATTACTGGTAGATATGTGTAAAACAATCTTGTCATAGTTGCAATAGGCGGCATAAAGAGATTTTTTTAAATAATGTAAGTTTTAAGATCTCATACAAATAATGTTAAAAAATATAAAGCTAACTCGCTACTGTTTTCAAAGTTCTGCTTGAATCAGTAGTTTACATAAATGGACGAGCCTTATAGCACGAAATTGTTTCTGCAATCGTTGGCTTTAGTATCCATACTTATCTTTAGTTAAATTGTTTGGAAATATTGCTGAAAATCGCGGAATCTCTTCCAGTTCTATTTTAGTATTGTGGGATTTTATTTTTATGTGCCAAGAATCCCGCTGCTTGCTGCTGCGCTTTTACTCACTAATTAAAAAAGTTCCTGCGTCTATCCATCGGACATTGGGCGTTTAATAAAAAGAATACAGACGTGGAAAGATCCACAGGGCGCAAATTCATTAAAATTTTGTTAAGACAAGTTCCGCGAGAATAATTAGTTTTCATTTTCGTATGTAACGTGAGCACGGTTCAAATAAAACTTGCGCGACCTTTTCGCCTAGCTGTCACTAAGAGCTTTTGTAGCGTCGACCTTAATTAATTATGTTTATTACTAAGCTTTTCCGTAGAGACGGCAGCCCTGACAGGATCACAATGTGCAGGAGTTGAAGATGACATTGTTTTAAGACTCACTCAAGTCGACGGGAATCTTGACATAATAATTACCCGACTCAATACAGCCGTTCTTTCAAAGGACCCCCGCCACGTCACGAAATTTTCTTTGCAAGTATGGCAATCAGGTTGTAATGCGGCGGGGAGTTTTAAAATAAAGCCGCGGAAGCCTGAATGGTTTTATCTATCGTCGAATAAACTTGTGAACTTTTGTGTGAAGCTTTGTGGAAGTTTTTGATGATTCCTGTACTGCGCGACGTTTCTCTGGAAATTGGGGAAGTTAACAATAAAGTTCTTGTAAGGGCGCACTTTTATATTCAACTAATCTGATTAGTTCTTCGAGCTATATTCACCGGCTTTAGAAAATTTAAGTTTTTATAAAAGAAGTTTGGAACTACAATCGCCATTCTACTTAAGTTTGGAAGTTCACAAAAATTAACAGAAATACATGAAGTAGGAGTCAGAGTTCATTTGAACTTCAGTTTTATCTCAAATATTAATACGTACAGGGTGTTCAAAAACTACAGACTATGCTCTATAATCTCAGTAAATATTCATTTTATTGAAAAATATTTCAAGTAGAAATAGGTTAGTACATTGCTTAGAAGTTGCAACAAACAATACGGAGAAAACTCCATGAAAGATTTTTTTAAATATTCATAGTCAAAGGACGAGCAATTAAAATTCAAAAATTTACTTATAGGTGATTTGGAATAATAGTATATTATATCATGAGGGACTAAAGTGCACCATTTAATCCCGCGAGTGGAGTTTGTTGCCTCGAGGGGGAAGCCCGAGGGCAATAACCACTCAAGGGATTTAGGCACTTTAGTCCCGAGGTATATACGCTATTTTTGCACTTTTGGGAACATTATCATCAAACATTTCCAAAATTTGGAAACTGACAATTATAATTTATTACAAACTGAATTGCAGCAGGTCCTGGATAGCCTGAATCAGTTGGCAGTACTGAAGTGTATTGTCAGTATATGTCAAATTCGAGATTTGCAGGTTAAGTTTTACGTCAGTGTGTGTCAGATGACAAACCTAACCTACTAACCTCGTGTGTACATAAATTTACCATAGTTACGGTATCATTTTTACTTTAGTCCCTAGGGATTAAATGAGTTACTTTAGTCCCTAGGGATTAAATGATCTACTTTAGTCCCTGTTTACGGGGACTAAAGTATCAACTTTAGTCCCGGAAGTGCAAAAAATACTTGCTGGAAGCTGTTTATTATTTAACTAAAATGCAAGAGTGCCTTGTAATCATTGATCAACGAGTTTCACAAAACGAACAATTTAATCCTTTTCAATCTGTTGGTAGTCTTAAAATAAATCATCTGTTTCTTCGAATAGTTTGGCTCATCGGCCAAAAATGTCAATCCTTCAAGCCGGATCGCAACGTCAACAACGCCGATTGGATGTCCACTTCAAAGACACAACAACGAATCTTAAGATACGTGCAGAAAACCAAGGAAATATGATTTTAATGGCGTTCGTGACTTGCGTATTCCAATCTATCAACAAGTTAAATGAATTAGTTCAAAAAGTGCCACCTGATCTCATTAAAAATAATTCAAATTGTATAAAATTGCCATTACTTGGCTGTTACAATTCGAAATATTACGTGATTGTTTTTACGCAGTCCGGTTAATATTTCAGGTCGCGGCTGCGCATCTTCGCACACTCAATGCAAGCATATAATTTAAAATCAGACGCACTTGTTTGTAATCAGAGGTAGCATTGGAATTTTCTGTGAGTTTCTTCAATCGGACCTAGCAAGCAAGTGACACCGAGTGGTATTTCTACAGTTATATTGGCAAAGTATACTCTAGCAAAAATACCTGCCACGAGTGGTATATAACAAGATTATATGTATACCAAGATAATCATGTTATATGCCCAGTCTTCTAATATTTTCCCCAATTCTTCAACAGATGTGTTTTGCTCTAATTTGTAGTTCCGGTTCTAACAAAAATAATCGAATTTGTCCCAAATGAACTTTTTGGTTTTC